>VXBO01005596.1:229434-395529 GCA_013400135.1 Rhinoptilus africanus | reverse complement strand
CGGCGGCGTGCTGGTGGCGGGCGGCAGCTGCCTCTACGAGCTGCGGCCCGAGCTGCGGCTCCGCCGCCGTGTGGTGCCGGCCACGGCGGAGCAGGGCTGCGGGGANGAAGGCCGGCACCTGCGAGGTGTGGGAGCAGCCGAGCTACCGGCAGCGCCTGAACCGCAGCGAGGTGGTCAGCTGCCTGCCCGACGGCTCCACCGCCGGCGTCATCTTCCAGCTGTCTGGCACCTGGTACCTGGCCGTGGCGGCCACCTACTCGGCTCGCCCCTACAGGAGCCGTCTGGACTGCGAGCCCTCCCAGTCGGACGAGGCGACCGTCATCACGGTGCGCAGCGTGGTGGACCTGGTGTCCAGGGAGGAGCTGGGCATCATCAAGCGCAAGAAGGAGCCTTTGCACTTCGTCGACGCGCTCCAGTGGGGGGATCACTTCTTCTTTCCCTACTACACGTTGAAGGCCAGGCAGGCCAACAACACGGAGCCACCCAGCATGGCTGTCCTGCACCTGCTGCGCCCCGCAGAGGGTGGCCTTACTCTGAAAGGGCACGTGTATTTGGAGTGCGGGTGCAGGAGCCTCATCGTTTCCTCCAGCCTTGTCCGCCAGGGCGAGCGGGGCTGGTGGGTGGGCGTTTTCCGCCACAGCCGTGACCCTGAGGCCTTGAATGAAAAGGCTTGGAACGACACCGCCGTCTGCATCTTTGGGATGGAGGAGATGAAGGAGCAAGCCTGTGCGTTCACGCACTTCAGCATAACCGGGAATAGCTGTGTAAGTCTAGGCATGGTTTTGCTAAGCTTTTGTCCTGTACGCTGTTGTTGGCACTGTTGTTGTTGTGGCTGGTGTCACTGTGCATGGCTGGTGGGGTGTCCCTGATCTGATGGCACATGAAGTTCACGGGGAACTTCAGAGCCGCGCCAGGCTTTGTGCATCAGACCTGGCTCCGTCAACCCTAAAGATTTCTGCAGCACTTTCTACTTCTAAAAAGCTGATCCTTTACCAGCTGCTGGAGTGCCCTTCCCACCTACATCTCGGGAAAGACATCTCTGAGGGAACACCTGAGGGCACCCGGGTCAGGCCTGAGTCTCAGGCTCCTCACTCAGTGTGCCCTTTTCTGACAAGGATTAGTTGTGCTTCGTTGTATTTTCTGTACAGCCTAGATAAAGCATCTCCTACCTTGTTCAGTGCATTCGCATCTCATGTCATTGCAGCTACACCAGAAATGAAAAAAAGCCCATCAAATTGACTGCTGTGCACTGAACTGTGTGCGTTGTTATCCACGTTGCTCATTAGTTATTTATGGTTGCTTGCTTGGTGGTAGGTGTTCCCCAAGCCTCCCAGAATTGGCCTTGCTTGAGAGGGCTCACAGCCACCCCCCCAAACCTGTATGCACGGCAGACAGCAATAAGTGGTATGTCTTTGTTGTTGCAGTGGTTACGTTTTTACAGGCAGTGGTATCCCATGGAGATCCCCTGGTTACCTACTTCTCTAACACTCTCTCTTCAGCTCCTTCCTCCTTTTGAGGGTGAGCTGTGCGCATGGAGGGCAGGGTGGGCAAAGCTACCGGCTTTGCTGTGGCCTCAGTAGCTAGTAAAGAAATGAACTAAAAATGAAATTCATTCAGGAGAAGAAGGTGCTTTTGCAAGGCCCTTCCATGCTTTTAAGTCACACACAGAAGTCTCTTCAGAACTGTGGCAAAAGGAACAATGCTGAAAAGTATCAGGGCCAACCGTAGGGGATCAAGCAAGCCATCATAAAGCAAGCCCTGGCCTCTTGCAGCTCCCCCACCATCCAGGGACTTTGTAGCTTAACCCCTGAATCCTTGCTGTGTTATGAGGGGAGTTTGTTGGAAAATCCTTGAAAGAAGTGCAGTAGATTTACTGTCGTTCCTTGGCTTCGCAAATCCGTCCTGTAGCAGAGCGCAGTGCTGAGATTCTTCCAAATGCAGGCTACTGGAGGGGACGTGTGATTCGGTCTGCTCATCTCCCTGCTGAGTTGCGAGACTATTGCCAGTGTTAGAGGATGTAGTTACAAATGAGAACCCCATCTGTGGGTGAAACAACTGTGCTGAAGTAAATACTGAAACTCTTGCCACAGAGCCGTAACCAATCCTTTGATTTGCAGTGCCAGTTTATAGCTTACTGCATGATTTCTGTGCTCTCACAAGGCAAACTTGCTGAATGAATTTGAAGTCTTATCCTTGTCCTGAAATGCCTGTTTGTTAGTTGGATCTTTAATTTGTATTCCTTATTCCTAATTACTCATGGGGTTTCTTTGCGAGGTGCTTTCTGAGCCTGCAAAGTGAAAAAAAAAAAGAAACCTCTCTGGGCAGCAGATCCTTTATAAACACTTTCCAAAGCCCCACACTACAAACTCCAGAAAAGTCTCATGGATTTCATAGAATAACATAATGCACGTAAGGTAAGGCGGGTATTTCTGTCTGACCAGTGTTCTTCTCAATCCGTTGTCCCCATTGCCTCCCAGTACCTGCATATGAAAAATCAACGATCCACTTGTTTAAGGATCGGTCTGATTCACATCAGACTGCTACGACTCCAAAGTTACTTTAATGTCCCAGAAGGCTCATCCCTCCTGGAAATGTAGATTATATTTAGGTACAATGCTGAAGAATCCCAATTTTAAAAGTTATTAGAAGGATTGTTTGCTTAACATTATGTCTCTGTCTGTGGTCATGTTATTAATCATGATATTTTGACACAACAATAAATACAGTTTACCACTGACAGGAAAGTGGTATTTTAATATTTTGTGAGATAGCAGGACATCTGTGTGTTGTGTAGTAATATGACCTGCAACATTACATGGCTAATTATGCTCCCTTTTTAAGCTAATTATATGTGCTTATGATGTATAAACATAGAAATAAATGCATGTAGTTCAGCTTTAATATGTTTTTTATACTACAGAAGGTTAGGCTAGTCTATTGCAGAGTAAGTTTGGAGATGACAGGCCCATATGCTGCCGCTTCTGGGTTGTTTTAGTCCAGATCCTTCTACTGTCTCTCACCAAATCATGGGAATCCCTGCAAATGTGGAACGTGCTCTTCTTGGGCTCAGAAGCACGCAGGCTTCAAAACTGGCAGGAAGATGGTGCGCAGCGTGTCCCTCGGCTCGCCATGTGTGGGAGAAGTGTGTGCAATAGCTAGCAGTGGCTGTGTCCAGAAAGGTGTGCCTCGTAGCATGGAGCTGTCACGGGTACATTGCAGTACGATGTGTAGGAATGGCAGCAAGCAACAGGACTTAACGTGTGCCTTAAAGCCCAGTCTTTTAAAGGTGATGTTGGTGCTGAGGAAATTAATGTGTTGCAGCATCATGATTGCCTGGAGTGCAAGAGCTGTATGACATTTGTGGTGCATGGACCATGCTGAATGTCAGCCTGACTTTTGCACTGCGGATGCCGTGTGTTACAGGGTGCTGTGGGTCTTCTTTGCTGGGTATGGTTGAATTCTGGAGTTCAGGTGTGATGTGATGAGGTACCATGGATCGTGGCCACGGACTGTCAGTTTATGTGGGAATGGAAAATACAAGTTTTTTTATAGTTAAGACTACACATTAGCGAGTAGTGTCAGTTTGTTTTCCCTTTGCTCTTGTCATTCTTCAGATTTCTGTCATTATTCTGGTTACCTTTAGGTAAGACATCCTCTTACCTGTCTGCACTCACACAGCTGCTTGTATTTGCGCTGTGTTGGCACCGTGCTTCTCAATAGTATGCTGCAAGAGGGACTTAGCCTGAGGTATTTGTGGTCCTGAATTCCCTGCTATACTACTGCTGCATGTTCTGCTCTGAACTCATTTCTGTAAGGTACTGAGCTTTCTGGCCCTAACCCAGTAAAGCACTTAAGGGTATATTTAGCATTGGGCATATAAGTAGTTCCATCATCTGCAAGTGAACTGCCCATGCATTTAAGTTAAGCATGAACTTGAGTACTTCACTGGATTGGAACCAAATTGCTCCATATCCTTTAGGATCTCATTGTAGGTGTGTGATCTCTTTAGCCTTGCATTGCTGCTTAGGCCGAAGTTGACATTTGCATTGTGTTTTAATGATGGATTTGAGTCTGTCATTCAAAATTAGTAATTTTTAAGATCCTTGCTTACCAACTTTATCAAAAAGCATGTGACTGCTACAAATTCTGTGGAATTCTCTCATACAAGAACTAGGTAATTCTGTTTTCATTTTGTGCGGTAATGTGCACAAAGCATTTTGTCTTAGTTGGATGTGTTTATTCTGGGCATATATAATGATGGATTCCCAGACACATGGTCTCTAACTAGCAAGAGGCAAGTGGTGTTCTTTGATGAAACTACTCTGAAAACATTTTGCAGTTTTATATTCAGCTCGTTTTCTAATCCACATGTCTCTTAGTTTGGATTATGTCTGCATATACACGCTGTCAAGGTGTATGCGTTAATGGACTTGTTAGCACAACCTGCATGTATGTAAGCACATCTTCAACATTTCTGTAGTTAATACCTGTGAGTTTGCCAAATCTCATTCTCCTTTTCTTTTCAGAAACCTGACTGCACACTAACAAACATTTTTGGTGGATCACAATTATGAAATCAAAGCTCTGTAGCCAGTACATAGGAGGAATGTTGGAATTTGTCACAAACTTGTGTTTGTGTGCCAGTGAGCTTTAAGAAGGCCTTTCCTTCTGTTGTTCCATGGCTGAACAGGAGCTACTAGAGTCTCAGATCTCTCCCAAAGATTCCAGGATCTTGTGGGTCACAGGCAAACAGAGAGTTGGAGAAGCACCCAAATTAGAACACATCAGCAAGAGAGAGTTGTAGGATGTTACCTAACCACAATGACAGATCTGAAAATGAGATTTGCCATTAAAAAAAGTTACATGGGAAGGAAAGGACTTGGGGGTACTGGTGGACAAGAGGCTCAACACGAGCTGTCAGTGTGCACTTGTAGCCCAGAAAGCCAATCGTATCCTGGGCTGCATCAAAGAAGTGTGGCCAGCAGGTCGAGGGAGGAGATTCTCCCCCTCTACTCCACTCTCGTGAGACCCCACCTGGAGTGCTGTGTCCAGTTCTGGAGTCCCTACTACAACAAAGATATGGACGTGCTGGAACGTGTCCAGAAAAGGGCTACAAGGATGATGAGAGGGCTGGAGCACCTCTCCTACGAAGGCAGACTGAGGGAGTTGGGGTTGTTCAGCCTGGAGAAAAGAAGGCTCTGAGGAGACCTAGAAGTATCTTAAAGGGGCCTACAAGAAAGCTGGTGAGGGACTTTTTAGGATGTTGGGTGATGGTAGTACTAGGGAAATGGATTAAAACTAGAGATGAGTTGTTTTAGAATGGATGTTAGGAAGAAGTTCTTCACCATGAGGGTGGTGAGGCACTGGAACAGGTTGCCCAGAGAGGTAGTGGGAGCCTCATCCCTGGAGGTGTTCAAGGCCAGGCTGGATGGGGCTTTGAGCAACCTGGTCTAGTGGGAGGTGTCCTTGCCCAAGGCAGAGGGGTTGGAACTAGATAAGGTCTCTTCCAACCCTGACAATTCTACAGTTTTTCATGGAGAAAAAACAAAAATATGTTAGACATTTACCTGTAAGACAGAGAGAAGTTGCTGTAGTTTATATTGAGGTATTTATTTTGTGATGTGCAAAGGCTAAGTAGCTGTGATAGCTCCTGAATGCTAAGCTATCTTGCTTGGATTTTCATCTGGTATTTAAAGCAAGTAAAGATATATAACAGTCTGTTCTTTGAATTTTTGCATTTTTCACTGAGTGATAAAAGTGTGGGTTAGTATATGCCCCTTAATTTATCCAGCATAATTTGGAATCCTAGGACAAATCCTAGCTGGTATAAGCGCTACTGAAATTAGATTTTGAAGTCAACAGAGTCACATCAGTTTAATCATGGCCATTAATTTGCAGGAATGACATTTGAATTTGTATGGTAACTAATTCCAAAATGATTCATGGCCTTTTATTTAAGGAAAGAATTACAGACTTCTAAATATCATTTGGTATCAAAATTGATCCTGTAATTAATTTTCTGGTAGTAAAGTCATCTTCTGTGCACTACCAGACTGCTAGTATTTCATCTGATGTTTGACAGGTTTCTAGAGTTAACATTTCTAGAGTGAATATTTCTGTCTGGTTACCATGAATTTTCAGTTCATCCCTGTTTGGTGTGGGAAGTAAGCCATAGAGGACTTGTAAACCCTCGCATTTCCAATAATAAGAAGAGTTGCTTTTAGTCATCTGGCTTCACTGGGTGTTCTTAGCGGAAACTTTTGAGAGCCTGGGGGCTCTTGAACAGAGGATTCATTTCCTTGGAATCACAGAATCATTCATGTTGGAAGGAACCTCAGAGGAGGTCTCCAGTCCAGCCCCCTGCTCACAGCAGGGTCAGCTCTGAGATCAAACAAGGTTGCTCTGGACTTTGTCCTGTCAGGTCTTGAAACCTCCAGGGACAGAGACTGCACAACGTTTCTGGACAACCTGTTCTGCTTAATTGTCCTCATAGTGATGGTTTTTTAATCTTAGAAACCTCCCGTGTTTCAGTTTCTGTCATTATCTCCTGTTGTCCTGCATCCACCTCGGTGAAGAGCCTGGCCGTATTTCTCTGGTGCCTCTGGAATTCTCTCTTCTATAGACTGACTCAGCCCGGTTCCCTCAGCCTCTCCTCACAGGGCAGCTGCTCCAGGCTCTTACCATCGTAGTGGCCCACTGCTGAACTCACTCCCGTTTATCAGGATCAGTCCTGTACTGAGGGTCACATCATTTCATCACAGAAGGCAATCAGGTTGGTCAGGCATGATTCATCCTTGGTGAATCCATGATGGCTTTTACCAGTCACTTTCTTCTTCTTGTTGTGCCTAGAAATGCACTGGAAGTGGCTTCCAAGAGAATTTGCTCCATGATTTTCCCAGGGAAAAAGTGAGACTGACCAATGTGTGTGTGGTTCCTTCGTGTCTTTTTTCAAAGATGGGAGCAGAATTTGCCTTTATTCAGTTGTCGGAGACTTCTCCTGATCTCCACAACTTTTGAAATATGAAGGAATGGCCTCACAGTGTCATCACACAGTCTCTCAGCATCTTCCTACAGATACCATCTGGTTCCCCTGGGACTCCTGTAAGCAGAGATTTCTTAAGAGATAGCTGGCGTAATCCTTTTCCAGTAGTGGTAGTTTCTCTCCTCCTTGTACTCTGTAGGTACAAAGGACCACAAGACCTTGCTGGTCAAGTCAGAGCCTTTTCTGTATCCACTGTCAGTAAATCACCTGACCTATTCAGCACCTGGCCTACATTTTCATTGTTTATTCTTTTATTGCTTATGTGGTGGTAGAAGCTTTTGTTGTGGCCAGCTTCAACACCAGGTTAGCTTAGGCTTTCCTAACACTGTCCCTACATGTCCAGGCAGTTCCTCCTTAGTTGCTTGTTCCTGCTTCCACCTCCTCTGTTCTGTTTTTCTGCATTGTCGTTCAGTCATGGCTTCCCTGCTTAGCTAGGGGCCATCTTCTGATGTGGCTGCTTATTTTCCTCAGTTTTGTCCTTGGAGGAGGTTGTCCTGAAAGCCCTACTAGATTTCCCGAGCTCCTTTTCCCTTCAGAGCTCTTGAGGGATCCAACTAACCGGTTCCCTGAACAAGCTGGAGCCTAGTCTCTGACTTTGTACTCTGCTGTTCTTTCCTCCCTTGCCCTCAGAATCCTGAGCTCAGTTATTTCATAACTACTACAGTGAAGGCTGCCATTGATTGTCACATCCCCAGTCAGTTCTCCCTTGTTTGTGAGAAGCAAATCCAGAAGAGCATCACTTTCACTGACCCCACAGGATTAACAAGGCCTGCCTTTCCATCTCCTTCACTTTGCCCCCAGTCCTCATCTGGGCAGTGTCTTTGGTGTCCAAGCGGGTGTGCAACAATGGGTAGTGGTCCAAGGAATGGAAAATGATTTGCAGTCTCTCTGTCATGTAATGGATCAGGGCCCTTAAAAAAAAAAAGAAAACTGTTGTACTGTTGTAACAGCATAATGGTTTAGCAGTTGTGTGCCTTCATCCTTCACGGGAGGGAATCTCCCAACCATGGTCACCCACCACTTCCTCTTGCTTTCTGCTAATACTGTGTTCAAGGTCAGTAGGTTTCAAAGCCTTCCTTAGTTGGAGCTTGTTCTCCCTCGTTGATTATTAGGACACTTTATCAATTTTGTAAACTCAGATCTGAGGACAGAGAAGGAGTGTTTCTGCTACTGCAAGAAGTCACAAATTTCTAGCTTCTCCCATCTCAGGAGTATCTCTAAACCTCTTGCTCAAACGTAGCCTCTGACTGTCCCTCCTGCCTTGCCTATGCAAGGTCTGTGTGAAGACCCGCTCATTTCCTGCTCATCCTCCTTTGTTTTTTTAGAGTCTGCTCACCTGGTATGGTTTGCCCTCCTGGCATTGGTATGCAGTACACAAATTAAAAAACCTAATGTAAATAACATTTTGGAACAGTTCATCTCCTCATTGCTTAGCCCTAGTAAAGTCTCGCTGCATGCACCAATATTTAAGTTTGTTACCCTGTGATATAATAAAAATTGATGCAGGAGGTTGAAGGGTGGTGAAGTTAAGAAAGAAGAATGAGGACCAGAAGTTCTTTCCCTCTGTGAAAAACGTCTGTGTATTGTTCCAGTGTTGACTATTGCTATACACTACTCACAAGTCTTGTGTTCCTTTGTATAGCTGCATCTGTTCATTGACTCTGATGCTCAAACCCTTTATTTAAACTTTTTGGCCAGCTGCAATATGTTGAGTGCTGCATGAACTAAAAACGCTGCCCTTCCCCCTGAGGCATGCAATGTAAAATAATCAGGGGGAAATCAAGACAGAAAGTAGCAGTGTGAATATGGTTGCTGCAGCTGGAATCCTATGGAGATAAATCTGAAAATGAGATGCAAAATAGAAAATGAGTATCAATACCTTTAATCCGAATAACCAAACAGCATAAGGAGGTGAACTTAAAAGCAAATTGTAAGTTAATTCAGGAGATCTCTAGGCTTATCTGTGCACGTAAAGATTTTAGGGGACTATAGAATAGAACAGAGGGTAGAACTGAAGAATTAAAAAAAGAACAGCCTTCTAGAGCAGTACTGTCTTTTCTTTTGTTTTTCTTGGTTTTGTATGGGACTGAAAATGTTACAGGATAGACGCGTGGATGATTGTGGAGATGAGTGACTCTTGAAGTATAAAGGAAGTTTAGACTGTAAATGAATTTTAAAGATGGATTTAGCTGTGAAAGAAAAAGCTTGGGAAGGCCCTACAGTGCTGTAACCCATTAGTCACAGTGGAAGAGGTAAAAGGGCTTGTTAAAAAAATGAATGCACATGGAAAAGGGATGACAGAAGGGTGAAAGCAGCAGCTGCACCCTGGAGGGAATGGGCAAGCTGGAGAAATACGTTGCAAAAGAGAGAAGGCAGTTTTTGTTGTCACTGCCCACCGTCTAATTTCTCCCTCTTCTTATCTGTATTAGCTCAATGTCGCATTGACCCTCCCTCTAGCAAGCAGAGTGAGGGGAGGAGGCTTCCACACTTGTCAGTATTGGTTCTTCAGTCAGATGAGGAGGATGCACTGATATGACACTAGTTACTTTACTAGTATGTGGGTCAAAATAAAATCTGGCAGCAAAGCTTTTCAGAGACCGGGTCAGTCCTGCCCTCTTCTTTGGTCTTACTGTACAGAGTCTGCAAGGTCGTTTGTTTTCCTTACACTACTTATATGGTGCACTGCAGAAAAAAGAAAGAAAAAAAAAATCCTAATTCTGGTGAAAATAAAAGCCTGGAAGCTTCACCTCCTCTCTCCTTAGCTTGAGTGAAGTCTCACTGTGTGCACCAGTGCTGGAGTTTTGTGATTAGAGCTCTGATCTAATAAAAAAGTGAGTTAACTCTTTCCATCTTAAAATGCTTGCAGTCACTTCCCCCCCACCCCATATCTAAAACAGACCTCCATGGTACTGGAGTCTCATGCCTAAGTGGGTTTTACTGAAGTTCTATGCCAGAACATGACAGTTCCTATGTCTTCTTTTTCCTGGAAGAAAAAAAATTATCTTTAAATAGGAAAGTTAATCAAGTCTTCTTTTACTCCAAGTGGATGTTCTTGCAAGCTAATTAAAGTAATTCAGATGACTGAAAAAGATTTTAATTGACTTAGGATTGCAGTTTAGAAAAAAATTATTTCTATGTGGAAAGATTTTTTGGGGTTAAGCCAGCATCCTAGCATGCAAGTTGAATTCGGCTCTTACTGTGTTATGGATTTGCTTCATAACTTTGAGAAATGCCTTCACCTTTCTGCAGAATGTCAGTTTTAATGGTCCATTCTCACACTTTGTCTTGTGCATCAAAGCGAAGTAAGTTCTTGCACTCAGAGGTTTCCTGTAGGTTTAGGAATCCATCCTTGAGGCTGAAATTCTGGGCTTTGTAAGCTGACTTACTGGGCTTGTTCCCAAGGACCTCGTCCTACCTGAGCTCTTCCCCCCAACTCTCCTTATCTGCTGCCCCTTTGTGCCAGGACTGGTGTCTGTGCAGCCGCGTGTTCATGTGATGAGGAGAATGACTTAAATGAAAACTTAGGTAGGTAGATGGATTTATAGAGCATTTTCTAGGCACACCATTTCCTTAACTAGGCTCACTGGAAAGTATTATACTAATAGAGAGGAAGAGGAGGTCAAGCTTGGCTGGGTTTGGACCTGTTTGGAGAGCAGGTGGGATCATGCTTTTGGGGTATCTGCCTTGGAGATTGACTTACAGCAATTACAGGACTGCAAAACTGAGGTGCTGCTTGCTAGGGAGATATCTGGGCTGGTAGGGAGTTTGGGGCAGAGACCATCTCTCACCTGGTCAGTGACCGTATTCTCATACATCAAGGCTTCCTTTCAGCACTCAACTGTCTACAGTCGGGGTTATTTGTTTTGGTTTTCCCTTCCACAAGATACAGGGATTTCCTGCATGCTGTTCTCTTTCATGAGCTGCTTACACGTGTTTGTCACTTAACTTCCTCCAGCTTGGACAGAGAATTGTAGGTAACGTGTTGATTTTAAAGTTCACACAGGTACATTTACGTTCTTCCTGATGTGAACTTTATGCTGCTTTATCTCATTTTTGTATTTATGTGATACGCAAGTCTCAACTTCCTTAAGTGTAAAGCAGGAAACCCGAAAGGGGAGGATGAAGCTCTGCATTTTCTGATGCGCATACGCACACACAAATTTCTGTTTGTTTGAAGTGCCTCCTTTCTCTAGAATATTTGCATGCCTTTAAAAGTGGTTGCTGGCTGTGTCTTGTAGTCTTCATGATAGGTGCAGTCAGGTGATGGCAAAGTATGCTTCGTTCAGAAGAAGTGGCAATTCAGAGTAAGCCCAGGGCATTATGTCCCAAAAAAGAGAAATTCTGTTGCAAATTAACTTGCTGTTGTTAGGCCAAGTCTGTGTCCCACTGAGGTCAGTGATTTAGCTACAGTAGATGTAATCTCTGTCACAGGTATGACCAGTTGCCATGTATAAAAAAGTGGTAGTTTCATGATTCATGTGCCATATCCAATGATAGGTTGCTCTGAAATTGTGCGAGTATTACAGTGGTACCCAAAGTGTTTTCTAAAGTTGAGCTCTCTGAGAATCTTTCCAGGGATTCTTCTTTTTCTTTCGCAGTCTAGGTGAATGATTTTGTAATAGCTTTCTCTTATATCTGATTTTCAGGATGCACGATCAATCAAGAAATTACCTACCTTGATTCACTCTGGATTAGTGGCTGTTTATGGCACAGTTGTTTTGAATCAGATAGTTCTGTTTTTGGGAACAGATGATGGACAGTTACTGAAGGTAAGCTGAGTGTGGCAGTTCTTCCCTTCTCCATCAGCTGCTGCTGTGTTCAAGTGGGTAAATGTTTTCTGGTTTAGGCACTGTATCATAAACAGATATAATCCCCCAAATCTCTATTTCTTTTTTGTTTGTTTGTGAAGTAACTGCTGTGTTATTACTTGGAGAGCAAGATAACTTTTAAAAGCAATTATGTACCCTGCTTAAAATTCATGGAAACATTTCATTAAACTGCCAATGTCCACAGTATCAATTTATGGAGTGTGGAGTTCTCAGTTACTCTGTCTTTTGTTTCCTTCCTTGCTTTGATTTTCCAGTAGAAATATTAAATATTGGTAGATTGTTGAAGCATATTTGTTTGTTTGTTAGCCTATCTGTGTGATGTGAATAGCTGTCTGTTAGAGAGAAAAGCCAAGATTCATTTTGCCTTAGCTTCTGAATAGTTGACCTACGCTAGCTTAAATCAATCACCTGGAAGTGAAAGTCATCTTATCTCATTCTCAAACTTTTCATCCATCCACTCAAATGTCTTTTATGCTTTAATTTTTTTCTGGGTTTTGCAAGAGTGTGCATTTCCTGTCTACACTGCAAAGGATGGCTCTCATTTTTTGTTTTTATTAAGCAGGCAGTTGGAGAGGAATATAATAGAGAACTTGCCCATTTGATTTCACTATGCTTTTTATAATGAAAACTGAAATTAAAGTCTTCCATGTCTCCTTAGCATGGTAGAGACCATGGACATATATCCTTTGTTTAGTCATGTTTATGGAAAACCTTATTTATTTCAGTGTTGGTGTGCTTATTAAATTGCAAAATAAAGTTTCTGTGGTCTCTGGTTTTCTTGAATTGTGTGAGAAGGGTGGTGGAAAACTGTAGAGTTGGGCAAGGTAAGAAAAAGAAATACCATCGCAGATGTATACTCACAAAGAAACTTCTGTCCTGAAGACAGTCAGTCAGTTGCGTTCGTTTCTTTTTACACTATGAGTGTCTGGATGTTTGGTTTCTGAATGCTAATACTTTCTTCTCCATTCATAGGAGTACTTAAAACATTATGACTTTGGGATATAGGCATCTCTTCCACATTCAGTTTCTGCGTCAATCACGACTTTACTTGGTGGGAGGAATGTTACATACACTAAACCAGTGCCAGATTCAGTGCAAAATATGTCTGGCATGGATTTTGTTGAAATTCTGTTCTAGTGGTCTTTTCTTCCATCTTTCTGCAATGCGAGAACTGGTGCAGTAGGTGAATTGAACCAGTAAATCATCTCAGAAGCTCTGATGTGGCTGAAATTAGGCTTTAGTTTAACATGCTGACTGGTCAATAAGAGGACTTGTGAATAATTTAATTTTGTATGGTTTAGGCTATTCTTAATGAGAATATGGAATCCAATTGCCCAGAGGTTTTATACGAAATTAAGGAAGAAACGTCCATTTTCCCCAAACTTCGACTTGATCCAGTAGATAATAACTACATCTATCTGTCCTCTGCCAATAAGGTAAGCACAATATTAAATAAAATAATAAATTCAAGTAAACCACTGCTTTCAGGATTTCTGCTACTTTATAAGTGAAGCATAAGTTTGGGTCAGAGTTAGACCTTAAATGTCCAAACAGCAGTTATCAACTTTACATCTAATATCTAGTTATGCTGTCTAAGTTTGGGCTGCACTCCCGCAAAGCTCCAAAGAGCCTCCACTGTCACGCTGCTGCCTATTGTTGCTACAAGTCCTGCCCACTGTTGCTACACCCTTAATCCCATGCTTATTTTATGTCATTCTGTCGAGAGAGTCCTTGTTCCTCTTTTTCCTGGAGGCATTGTGCAGAATCAGGCTTGCAGTTAGCAAACAAAACTTGTAGACTCTTTGGAGACGGAGTTGCTCTGAATTAGCAGTTCGGGTATTGGTAGGCCAGGATCTGCTAGTCAGTTACGGAGTTTCTAGTGAGGAGAAATCTCTCAAATTGGGAGATGGGTTTGAAGTCTTAGTTCTGCTCAAATCAGTGATAAAAGTCTCATCGTCTTCAGTTAGGCATAGCAAAACAAAACACAATCAGCAGTGATTAATGTGTACGTATAGTGAGGCCGAGGAGTTCAGCAATCACTGGGAGCTACCGCATGCGAGCGAACGCTGCATCTCAAGCAGAGAGTGGCTCCCAGGAGCCAGTACAGTTGTTGCAGCACATCCTGCAGTGGCTACTGAGCATCAGCTCGGCAAATTCCTTTGTCTTGCCAGCAGCAGGGAACATGGCAATGAAAACATGAAGGCTGGCTGTCCATCTTAGCTGGACAGGATTTCACACAGCACTTGATTACCTTCATTTACAATAAAATCACTTTTCCAGCCATGAACATAGCATTTTAGCCTGCCGTCTGAGAGATAGGTAAGTTGTTAGGAGGACTCCCTACTGATATAAACCATCTATCATAAATCCAGAACAAATCAAAATTTCAGTCAAAGGTATACGTAGATATTCAAAGTAAAGGCTTGAATTTTCTTCAGCTTTGGTAAAAGAGCAAGTTGTTATAGAGGAACAACAGCTTTTAGGAATAAATGCCTCTGATCATCTCTTGGAGCTTAAATAAGGCTTCTATGCTGTCTTTTTTAACTTGCTAGTAGTCTATGATGTTGGCTGATTTCTGAACTGATTATCTCACACACCTTCAGGTAAATGGAATTTTACAAGATATGGCTGGAAAAAAGAGTAAATATAGTTCTGCAGAAAGCCATGTATCCTTGTTTCTGTTCACAAAATATAGGAACTTTCAGTTCTTCCTAGTTTGTAAAAAAATTGTTTGAATTAGGAATACTTTTCTTACTAACATTATTAATTAACATTGTTATTAATAACATTATTTGTATTTGTATTCAGTATTTGTAATCAGCTTTCTCTTTTTCTTTTTCTTTTCCTTTTCTGAAAATGGCTGGCTAGGATATTCGAGCTGAATGTACAAGTATAGCTACATACAATATAGACACAATTATCTACATTGACTTATTGAAATGGCATTTTCATGCATGCTGAGTAGTTGCATGTGTTTGTTCTAGTGTGCACATGCAGTTAGCTGACATGGTAATGCAAACACAGATGCATTTTGGTTTGCGCATGCATTTTTTGGATGAACCTTCATCAATCATTTAAAAATCTCAGTTCTGATGAGAGCAAAATGACGTTCTGCTAAGCAGAACGTTATTTGTAAAATATGCCTCCTTTCTATTGTTATCTATAATTCACTTTGCTAATTAGGCTTTTCTGCATTACTCTGTCCATGCTGGCCTTGTCATTGTCAGAGGAATTTCATCATCTGATGGCAAAATACAGCGTGTGTAAAATAGGCTGCATATTTCTATCCAAAGGTCTTCTGGCAGAGGGGAGTCCATAAGGAAACTTTCCTGAAGGGGTCGTGTGTGGTTGCAGTCAGATTTTTAATGGCAACCCTCAATTTTCCTCTTTATGGAGACTATTTTAATTTGATGTGTTATTGCATTCTTTGGTTTTAGGTGAGAAGAATACCAGTTGCAAATTGTGATAGATATGTTTCCGAGCAAGAGTGTTTATCTGCAAAGGATCCCCACTGTGGGTGGTGTTCTTTCTATCACAGGTATTTTTTTGTATTTTAGGTTTTCTTATAAAAACAGTGCATTATTAGTCGATGTACATTTTGACTCAGTTGAGAGTATTCAGTGCCAGGATTGTATCTACTGAATTTTTACGGAATCAGTCATAGCCATAAATGTGAGACACTTTATTGTCATGTGAAAGGGAACTCTGCACCTTTTAAAGACCATGTTAACCCTTAGATTTTTGACATCTACCCATAAAATAGAAGTTGGGCTAAAAAGAATAAATTACTTGAGTTTTAGAACAGATGTTTTTGCTTTCCAAATTGATTGAGAGATAAAATTGCATACTTGTGCTTGAAAAGTTTTAATAGCTAGGAGCATCTTGCATATGAGAACAGGGAAAGAGTGCTCAGTTGTCTTCCGTATTCATAGTTCCTTGCTTTGGAACCACCGCCTTTGGTTTGGGCCAGAGGAGACTTTCTTTCTAAACACTTCATCCTTGCATTTGAGTCCTTAGTTTTGCTGCTTTCTTTGAAACAGGTTTGAAAGATGCTGTGCATCTTTGGCCTGGACTGGGGAAATTCCTGAGTCATTAAGCCTAGTCTTGGCAATTGCAAGCAACCGCATTGTGTAAACCTACTCATAAACTAAACAAGGACCATCCTAAATTTAGACAGGTGTTTTGTCCTCCCTGCGCTAGTGGTGTGACTATCTGAGAGTCTCATTGTTCTGCCAGTTAAAATCTGCCTGCTTATTTTCATCACGTGTGTGTTCATGGGCAGGTGATACTCATTTGTTCTGGTACTTATATCCCTTTGGGTTAAATAGGTTTTCCCCCTCCCTCACACTTACCTCCTCAGTGTTTTTGTGGAAACAGTCTCTTTTTTCACTTTCATTTTGGTGTACCTGAAACAGCTAGCTTCACTAAGATCCTCTCACATAAGACAGTCCTTTCTTAACTCCACTCCAGTAGCCCTTCTATGAAGTTTATCCATCCTTTTAAAATAAAGATGGCCAGGACTGTCCCAGTATTCCAGAAGATATTTCAGCTGCACCTTGCTCAATGGTGTTTAATCAGTCTGTCCAGGGAGCACCTTAGTTAGTGTGTCCTGGGATCACAAATGTCTTTTTCATGACTGCATCACATTGATGGGCCACAATCATCCGTGACCAAACAGTGCCCCCAGGTCCTTCTCTTTCTTTGTTTTCTTTCCAACTGATGAGTTTCCAGTCTATAGCACACATGGGTTGTGAGATTTTTATTGCTCTAGGTACATGTTCTTGTACTTCATGCTTTGAAATGTCATCCCATTTCACGGTTATCCAAGTTTTCCTGTGTTATATTTTCATCTTTCTGCATGGTAGTGTTCCCAACTCTGTATCATCAGCAGATGTCCACAGTGTAAACCTTCTTTTATGCCAGTTCATCACTGATTAAAACATTAGACAAAAGTAGTTATAAGATTTTTTTTTGAGGAATTCCACTAGTAGCTTTCTTCTAGAAGGTTAATACAGCCTATTTCGGGCACAAACTTGAGCATAGGAAGTTCCACCTAAACATGAGGAGGAACTTCTTTACCTTGAGGGTGGCAGAGCACTGGAACAAGCTGCCCAGGGAGGTGGTGGAGTCTCCGTCTCTGGAGACATTCAAAACCCGCCTGGACGCGTTCCTGTGTAACCTGCTCTAAGGTGGCCCTGCTCTGGCAGGGGGGCTGGACTAGATGATCTACTAAGGTCCCTTCCAACCCTAGGATTCTATGATTCTATGATTCTATTTTTGTTTGTTTCATAATATTGAAACGTGATTTTGCTGCAGATCTGCTACTTTGTGTTTGTAAAGATAGTTATTAAAAGTCAGAGGGTGTTCTGTAATGTGTTTTCTTCAAACTTTCTTTTGCTACCTTGTTAGAAACTGTATATGTTGCAGTGCTAAGCTTTTCAGGCTTTTAGTGTCCTTGTAAAGAGTTTGCAAATAACAGTCATAAGTAAATCCCCTGTTTTTAAGGGGAATCACCAAACGTTTCCGTCTGGTTGAAACAGAAATTGGAGAAAAAACGAATTGCTACAATATAAATCCCATTCAACACCCAGGTAATTTTTCACTGTTAAGCACTTAGCATCATTAAATATTTGGTTTTGTGAAGAGAGGACTCTTGAGTGAAGCTTTAGAAAAACAGGAAGACATGTTTTTAGCTAGTATTGTAGTGAAAGTCCATACATGTCCACTAAAGCAATATATTCTGTAATAATTTTGAGATCGATGATATGTTTTATACTCTTACTGTGAAATAAATTTTAAATTAAATACGCACTCAATTTTTTAAACAAAAGTTACCAGCAGTGCTTCATTTTAAAGACAGGGTGAAGTCAAATCCAGTATTTTGATGAAAAAAAATGCACATCTTATTGCAAGTGAAAACAAAATGAAACAAAATGTTTCTACTGTTTTTTTTCTACTCTTTCTTCCATAGGGAAAAATATATAAGTTCTCCTTTTCGCTTACAGTTGTTAAAAACAATTAGTCATAGCATTGTGTGATTTCTCTTAATGTTTATAGATTTTCTATAGCTAAGTCAGATTTGCCTGAAGTATGCTGAAATTATTCCAATACAAGGCACTGATGATTTACATGCATTTTCCATATGGAAATAACACAAAATATCTTGGTTATCTGACAAGACCAAAATTACTTTTCAATTTGTTCAGTGACATCTGTGGACTCCATTCAGTGGCTGGTGCCTTGGAAGAGGAAGGCAAAACTTTCTCTGAAACCACATTCTCATTCCATGAAGAAATCAGTATGCTTTAGCAAGGCAAACTCCATAGGATCTGTAGTTAATACAAGATTATTGTAGTAGACACTTAAGTAAATATGAATAAGCCAGTATGCATAGGTATTGTGTTATCATAAGGAAATAAGAGCTCGATTCCAATTGTGAAGAGGAATCTTTAGTAGTATAAAGAACTAGCTTGCTGTGAAAGATTAAGAAAAATCTTGACTCTGCTTTTCTCTGTACACACGTCTATGCGTACTTGTATAGACTCCCATCCAGTCCACCTTTCCAAGAAAGCCAGACTCCAGAAACTTTTAGTTAATTCTGCAGCATTGGTATTTTTGCTTTCTTAGCAGTTGTCTGAGTCTGTATGTCAATTTTCAGAGCCTTTGGTTCACAGATAATATTTATTTGTTACATTCATTGCAGTGTGCTTGCAAACGGTATCATTTGTCTAAAAATAATCTCATCTTTATGTGAGGGGAGTTTGTCTTACTCTTGGCCTGTGCAGGGCAATTGTGAGAATTTATGCTGAGGGGCATCAGATGGTCTACTTCCCCCTTTGCGACTGCTTCCTACGAAATGACCGATCTCCACAGCACATTGTTTGAGTGTTAAAGGTCAGCTTTTAGAGCAACAAAAGACACATTTTTCCCTGGCATGAAGACAAGCACAGCCCTGGGCGGCATTACTTTTTTTGCCGTTAAACTCTTAGATTCTTCACTGTAGATGAGTGAAACAAGTTCACTGCTTGTGTTCCTCGGGCAATCTAAGAAGGCACATAACTTTGTCCTAGGACAGTTTTAAATAGTCAGCTTTCTAAAAAGTTTTCTTTTTTAATATTTTAGTTTTAGTGTCACTGAAATGCATACACTTATGTAGTGCCAGGTATCGCAAGTGTGTTTCTCTGCATCTTCAACATTATGATCCTCAGCCTGGCTGAAAAATATAAGATGTCTTTTCCATGCATCATTGCTAGTGAGAGTTCTCCCTGTATCTATTTGGACAAGCATCTGGTTTATGCACATCTGTTGATGACAGATCCCATCCTCTGTGGTTCTGAAACTGTCATGCTCATGGACCTCTGTGATCTCGGTAAGGTGAAGAGAGATATAAATGAGACTGAAATTTGTCCTAGTTAAGACAGTTTGAAATATGTCAGGCATAGTCCCAATTTTTTACAGTATATTTATCATCTGAATGTATTCAGATGCAAAGCCTCACCGGGTTGTTGTGCAGCAGGAACTCGGTTTCCTGAGTTAGACCACAAAGGAAGTGACCTTGTGCTTAACTGCATTCCAGTTGCCAACGTCTTGATCTACAGAGAAGATGGCTTTATGGTTTCTATGGTTTGTGGGCTTATTTCGGACATTTTAGAAAGTGGGGGATGTTTTTCTTGAAAGACGTTCTTCTGTTATTCCTTCTGGACAGAAAACGCATTGTTTGTGAAATAAGTTTATACAGTGAGCTCCTCATGAAAAAGACACGTGCTTTGCAAGTATATATTCATTTCTCATTTTTAGCAAAGGAATAATTAGTTCATTAAGGCACACGTCACTGATCACATGGTTGAACTACACATTCTTCTACGTTTGGTAGAAAAGCAGGATTATTAAAACAGTATTAAATGTTACATTTATTTTTAACTATTCATACATACAGTTAGCACTTACTTGTCTTTAATTGCTAGCCACATGACATTACTTGGAGGTAATCTATGGATTGTTCATTAACTGTTCACTGTAGACAGTATTGTAAGGATTCACCTTTCAAACTCGGTGATTGTCCATCTAATTTGTATGCCTATATTCTCTTCTTTATTGCATGTTTTTAACAGGTGTAATCTTTGTAGTACTTGTATATCCCCGTGTTTCTTCATTCTTCCTTAATTTTTTTATTGTATAGTTTCTGTTTCCTACAGTTTGGCATCTGTAACATTTTTTTAGCTTTTTGTCATCCTTCTTCTGAAATGGATTTTATTTTTCAAGACAGAGGAAGCTGTTTTGAACTACCTTTTCAAAGCCAGTGGTTTTAACCAAGTGCACTGACATAAAAGGGAAGGATTACCATTCACATCACTGGACGACAGAGGAGATTAGGAAGGAGGATGCATCTCATCAGCTGCACACGTTCGTGGCATGGCTCTACATCTGAGCTTCATCCCCATCTCCTCTTATGCTCTTTGGAGAGAAGGAGCAGCTTCTCTAGTGCAATTGATTTCATATTTGTATGAATGTCTAAAATAGGTTAGCTGAATTGCACCCTGAAAGAGTGTATTTCTCCACATTGAGCATAGAGGGAGCTGGGGGGAGTGTGTGTGTCAGATCTAGAGCTGTACAGTAGAGCAATCGAAAGTTGGGCATGATGAATTCCATCCCAGGGTACCAAGTCCACTATTACTGGCCAAGCATCTAATGTTTATTTGAGTGCCATTGACTTAATCAGGGCCCTATAGCATATATCAATGCACTGTAATCTGTTTTGATAAGCAGAAGATTTTACTGATTGTTTTCCTGAAGCATTTTGCAGTTGTAACCATATTCCTGTAAAAAATCAATAGCATTCCTGTAAAAAATCAATAACATTAAATAAGTTGAAGTACAGTGTCTGAAGTCAAAGCTACCATAAGGAAGCTAGTATAATTTTGTGTATACTTTTAGGTGCACATTAAAAGAAAATTGTTCAAACAGAACAAAGGATTGGTATAACATTTCACGTGCACCTGATAAAGATCTGAAAATCCTGCTAAGTTTCCCTGCCAAAAATCAGGTATGTACACCTAGTTTTATGTGTGTTTCTTTATTGTGACTTAAAACGTGTCATTTTGTTTCTTATTGCAGCTTCCCTTCTTTTGTCACCACGTTCCATATATTATATTAGTCCCTCTTATCTCAGCAATTGGCAAATGCATTGGAAATTCCAGTAAATTGAATGTGTCGATCAGATAGGTGTTCTCTTCCTCTCCTAAAAAATGTACCCTGAAGCTGTACTTTGTTTAGTCCAAAATTCACTGTGCTGACAAAGGAAACATTTCTGTTATATCACTTTATCAGCTATTTTAATATTTCCAGTGACTATATATCAAGTGCATTACGTAAGTTCTGAGCTTTGTAACAAGTTACAAAACATTCACTGGGACACATATGGTAACACAAATACATCTTTAAGTGTTTGATATTAGTATTTACTCAGTGTCTGCTCACAGCACACACAGCCTTGAGTATTTGATTATCAAGTATTGTGACTGGCCACTTAATCTGCATGCTATTGTTTCTGGTTTCCTGATTGAATGCACTAATGTGATCATATTTGTAAAGCGCTCTCAGCCAGAAACAAAGGATAATTCATTACAAGGCAAATTCTGTTTTATAATTAATTGCTCTTTGGTTGTGGATGCAAACGTCATCTCCCTGTGAGCGTTTGTGCATTCTTACTCAAATATTTTTAAGGGAATATAACATCATATAACACTATAGAAAAATTCTCTTTTTAAAATCCAAAATTATTCCAGATTTCTCCCCTCACATACCCTGCAGATCCATTTAATTTCTGGAAGTAAGTGATGCTGTTCCTTTCAGGACTCTATTGCTTCTTCAGTTGGGAGAGGCCCTCTCCTTTGAGATGCTACCTAGTGAATTGTCTGCTTCTGCCACAAAAATTTTCATTTTGTACGTTTCATACTTTGTAGTTTCTTATAAAGACAAGGTGACAATGTAGTAAGTATAATAAGAAATCTTTTGTATTCTTGTTTTTATTGTTTTACAGGTTGCTGTGGCTGCAAGCATAAGCAAAATTCTTACTTCCTGTGTGATAAAAATTGTAAAACCTGTTGAAATATTTTACGACAATGTAGTACTGAAAAACTCATCCTGTTTCTGCAATCTAACCACTCTGCTGGTAACTGATAATGGTATGTTTTACTATTACATGTATTTAATGCTTACTGTCCTTTACTACTCCTGAGAACTGGGCATAAATACAGGCCTAACAAGTGTGAGAGTAGGTAATGCTTTTTATTAAATGCCATTGGAAAAAAAAATATTCCTGTTTTGTCAAGTGATTTGAGTCTACTTACACTATTCTTGATAATTTAGCAATTGTTAATATGGAATCCCTTCTAGAAGTAATAAGACATGTTGACCTAAGGCTAGAAGCAGCTTCTTCAGTTCAGCCTTTAGCAGTGCAGTCTTTTAACATTAGGAGTATATTTACATGGTGCCATTAATCGCTGTCTATGGAAACTTAAGATAGCTGCAATGACAGTCAAGCTGGCTGGACCTATGGAAGCAGTGTTGGTCCAGTGCTCTGCCTTGACAAATTAATCCATCTTAACGCTTCTCTTATCTGCAAACAGAATTTGTTTTTGCAAGAAACTGTATTAGCATAAATAAGAGGAGAATCTGAATGTCTGTACAATAAATAGTCTCAACATTCAATTAACTGTTTCAACGTAACTTATACACCTGTGAGAAAGTGGTTGTCCCATGTAGAGGATTAGCAGAAAAGTACATGGTTCAGGGCAATTTGGCTGGTACATCTTTTTGACTCGATTTCATTCCTATTTCTGAATTATTGATTGAATCATTTTGCAATAATTCTACTTTGTTTACCAGTAGTTCTCAGAATTAGAGACCTGAGCCATTTGTACTGGATGCATCATGCATGTGATCTGCTTTGTATCTTACGGGCAACTGCAAGTTTTAGAATGAGGTGGTAAATTACTGTCTAGACTTTTGAGCTATTCTCTAGGCTTTGGTCTCAAAGATCAGATGATAATCCTTTACAGTAGAGTCTTATTAGACTAATAGGAGGAAAACGTTCCCCTTGCATTGCTTCCAAGGCTCTGTATAGAAGCACAAAGCTTTTTAAATACAGGTTGACCTTGTCCCTTTTTAAAGTTGCATATGTTAGAATACAAAAGAGAGTTTTAATCTAAACTAAGGGACAAAGACAGCAAGCTCAAGGATACCATATGCTCTTAAGTGACTTGAAGAGGAAACAGAAAATTCAGATAAATGCCTGCCTTTATCTTTTCCTAGATAATATAGCCCAAAAGACATGTAATACTCTGCATGAATCTGATTCTCTTGTAATACCTTTGTGTAGAAAGAGGAATGAAATGTTAAGCAGAATTCACAATGACCTGTTCTGGAGAGCTTAGTGCTGCAACAAGCTCTCTCTCTCTTGGGGACCCTTGCCCCTGAATGAGGTTCCTTGGAATATTGGGATGTCAGGAGCTCATATGTTGGCCTTTGTAAGAGAAAAGCTCCACAGGCATCATACAAGTGCGGTGTGTTGAGTTCCTGTCCAATATTGATTTGGGAATTGAGAAGACAAGACTTTGTCTCTAGCAGATGACAGCTAGGGTTATATCCATTAGTATTCTGGTCTATTAAGCTGTCTTTAGTAAATACTGTTAGTGGATTTTTAAGAGAGACAAACGCATCAGAGAAGAAAAAAAAAAAAAAAAGTCCTTTATAGACCAAGACCCAAAACCCATGTTTTCTTATAATTATTGACTACCTTGTTTTGTTCTCTGTCTTCTCGGACTAAGGCTTTCTCTTACTCAATTAGCAGGTTATTAGTGTATAGTGTTACAGAAGCTAGCCTGCCTTGCGTGTACTTTGTGCCAAAGATGAGCCCTTTGACAGTGTTAATCAGAAGGCTGTGAGCTCAGCTTGTGCCTGCCAGTATTACTGCCATTCACATGCTCCTACGAGCTGGGATATATTAGTGGATAATGCAAGTGTGCAAGTTACGTTGACTGTTTATGGTACCTTGTGTAAAGTGACCTTAGTCTCACAAGAAGATGCACTTGCAAAACTCCTTCAAGTATCATTTTTGGAAAAAAAACACAAACATTTCAAAAATACCTGATACCTCAGTGCAGTCTGGTACATCTTGAAAGGTCAGCCCAGGCCATACAGAAAATAATAGGTTCCATTAATTTCAACACAGACAAAATCAGGAAACCATATTTGACATAAAGTATCTATATAAACTTAAAGGAGAAGACAAGCTCTACTAGAAGCAGATAAATTCCTTACTTTTACTTATTACTGCTAGTAAAATACTATTTTTCAGTAGGTCATGGCTTGAGACCCTTCTCATATAATGCCATAGGCAGGTGATTTAAGCAATTTTGTGCCCAACATGTCAGATTTCTGCACATATGTAGATTTCTGGAGATGCAAATAGGGGCTTGCTGAAGGATTTCAGGATGTCTGTGTGTGCTCAGCCGTATCTTCAAGCATTAAAATACCTTTAAAAATCAGACTTTTTGCTCAGGGCTGTTTCTGACTAGCAGTGCAGGTGACCTTTGCAGTGAGCACCCAAGTGCCACGCTGATGTGTAGAGCAGGAGATATTTCTGATCTATTTAACAGTCTAGATGTAGCAAAAGCTGGTTTTCATCTGAACAGACAAAGTTTTCTCTACCTTTGCAAGGTAGGTGTACTTTAAATCTATCTAACTTTCCTGGGTTAAAAAGCTATCTACTTCTTAGCATAGAGAAGCCAGAGAAGTCTGCACACATGGGTTTCATTTGATCTCAGACAGTCATTTATTTCGCAGACGTACACATCTGCAGGAACACAGATGAAAGGGACCATGGCTTAAGTGGTATATATCTAACTCTGCTTTTCGATGTGGTATTCTGCTCATGGGAGAAGATACTCTTTCATTCCACAGCTGCCAGTGAATTGTTGGTATAGTAATTGCTAGCTGAAATAATGGCAAATTGACTCATGCAATCATAAAAGATTTAAATAGGATGAAAATTGCTACTGCATAGATTACAAAAGAAGATTCTGAAACCAAGTCTTTGAGACAGAAAGAGAGAGAAGTACGGTATGTTGGGGTCTGTCATGTTAGAACAGTCTGTTGTGTTAGAAGGGTTGAATTCAGGTTCTGGCTGTGCCACAGTTTGCCACTGTGTGCTCTTCGGGAGATGATTTTATATCCGTGCTTCGTGGTAGCATTTCCTTATCTGTATCCTGACAAGAACATTATTTTTGTATGTCATGCAGTGGTGGCATCAAGCTTAATTAATGAGTGTGTATAAACTCTTGGAGTAACTCAGCTGAAGGATGCTATGGAAGGACAAAATCTAGTTATTTTTATCAGTCTAAAGAGTGAGTGAATGTGTGTATGAGAAGGTGCATACCATATAGAGAACAGCTGAAGGCATGTGAGCTTTCAACTCAAAATTTTTTTTCAATTATTTCTTGTAATATACAGCATATGTCTAACAGTCACATTTTTCCAGATTGTCTAGTTCTCGAAGCATCGCTGTCCTCAAGCTCTTGGAATATCACACAAACATTTCGATTGAAAAAGTAAGAGCCTTGTTCCTATTAAAGTTCATTGAGACATTGGGGGTGGGCGGGGGGAGGAGGGATGAAGTATGATCATTCTTTTATTTTGTATTTATTAAGGAAGTACATTTCACTAAACATAGTCGGATCCCTTTTCTTGGCCCATTTCCTCCTCCTTCTCTTTTTTTATTGTCCTTAGAAAGCTACTTCTTCTGATAACTCCTTTATTTAATGGCAGCTTGCTGTAGGAGAGTCATTACAGTGACTGAATTTATGACAACTGCCTGTAGACATAATAAAGGATGTCACAAGGACATTAAAATCTTTTTTGTCCTTGTGAAAAAGGTGGGCCTCTGGTACTCAGCATAAGACCTAGGTCAGAGGAGTCAGGAGATTCTGTAAAAGTCGCTGTATGGAGCTGGTTTTTAATTGAGCTGGATGCACTTTAATTGTGGTCCGTGGGTAACATGGATACAATGAAACTAGAAAGTAACATCTAATCTGCTAATAAGAATAATGAATACCTATTGTTTTGTACACATTATTTTCAGAGCCACACTCTTTGTTAAGAGCTTGCAGTAGAAAGCATTTGTGCCTAGTACATGGCCTAACCCTTTATCATATGTGGTTGTTAAAACTTAGAAAGATGTGGCTAACATATGCTTTAGGTAACAGCAGTGTTCCCATTCAGAATGCTCCTCCCCTATACAAAGAGGATAAGTCGTAGGCATCCGGGATGAAATTGAACTCCTGCTTTTTGGGAAGTGACGCGTTACTTCCCTGTCCCTGGAGCAACACAGGGTAGGAGCTCTCTTTCTAAATCAGAGCATTTCTCAGCATGCGTGGAGAGGGCCTGTGCTGCTCTTGGCTCTCCTCCACGCTGATAGATGCATTGCAAAGCAAGACAGGGACAAACTAGTCTCCAACAGGCATATTTTTTGGTAGGGGAAGGGAAGAGCAAGCTAGCAATACTTGCTAGCAGTACACACACAGACCAGAAGTTCAGGCAAGCTGTGAAAGAATCAGTGATGGTTTTCTGCCCTTTTCTGGTTCAAAAGTACTATTTGGCCACTTACGTACTGAAGAAAAACACAGCAAAATGAAACCCAAAATGTTCCGTCTGCTTCACGCTTTTTAGAAATTTATGACTTTCAGCATCTCAGCACAGATTGTATTTCATACTAAATTTGTCCTCAGAATAAGCACAAGAGAACAATAGACTTGGAGGATAAATGCAGGTTATGCGTTTTACACGTTTCATTATGTGTTTGCCAGTTTGTTCTCTTGGGTTTGTGCTTTTTTCTGTCACTTGAAATTTCACATTCATGGCTGAATCTAAATTGAGTCCCTGTGTCTTACAAAAACTCTGTTTTCTGTGTTACCAGCTGCTCACGGTGTATACACAAGGGTGAGTGTGCCAGCTGTAAATGGATGCGTGTCTCTCCTGCCACCACCTGCCAGGTGAAGTTTGTTGGGGAGGGCTGGGATCCCCCGTGATGCCTTCTCCTTGTATTTTTTACATCTGAACAGCAATCTCTCTCTTCCATGTCCTGACATGGCGAAATGCTGATTTTTTTCAGGATAGTTGTAATGTGACTGCTTCCAAGGAGATCTCCACTGCACAGAAAACAGAGGTTAGTTAGCATTTTAAGATCAGCATTATTGGGGTTCTGTGGGTTGGGGGAGAAATAGATGTAAAATGAGAGGACTTTGCAAGAACAATAAAGATATGGGTGGGGAGGCAGTCAGTTACATGGGAAGGCAATGCAGAACTCCTATTGATGCTATTTTTTCTTAGTGCTTTGTTGGTGCTTAAAGGTACCTTCTAATCTGGTTGTTGAGTTCTCTATTGAAATCGTGTAGACTGTATGTGAGCATACAGCCTATACAATTAGTCTTGTAGGCCAGCCCTTTAACCACGAGGTTATCCCTTCATTCTTTATGGTGCCAAAATGGTTTTATTTTTCATAAAACTGAGCGATCTTGTCATCGGTGGTTGCTTATGACATGCAGGTGTTAGGAAAGAAATGAGTAGTGAAGAGAAATTTGACTGATGAGTCAGTACATAGAGATTTGCTGCCTACACTTTTTGGTTTCTGCTTTTCCCTGAGTGGTAGCATGGTTGGTATAAATAGCAACTGTGTTCTTATCTCTAAATATTTCTTTAGAACTACCCAAACTTTTACCTGTGAAGACAGGAATTACCTCTTAAATTCAGCTGTTCGGATGAGGTTTCTTAAAGAAAATCCCCAAATCCCCCCCTTTTTTTTTTTCACAGAGATGAGTGGGATTGTAATACTTGTGCTGCTGAGCATTAATATTCTGGATTTGGTCTGTATATAAAGCATTATGGCTGGTGAAAGAACAGAGGAAATTCTTCTTTGCTCTGCTTCCAAGTACATTAATTTGACATTGGTAAATAGTTGGAATTGCCTGGGAGATGGCTTTCTTCCACACGCCTTATCTTGGAAAGACAGTGATGGACAAGGCAGTGAAAGCACTAGAGGCAGTCCCAAGGCAGATGTTTATTTAGAAGTGATTGATCCATTCAGAGGGCTTGAAATTGCATTTGAAATCCTGCTCTCTTTTGACTGCTCGTCCTTTAAGGAGAACTTAGTGGAGGGGCTGAGAAAGAGGATTTGTGTTTTCCAAAAACCCTAGCCGAGCATTTAGATTAATACAGGGGTTTTTTTCGGTGGCAGCCCCCGCCACTCCTCCTGACTCCAGCAGCTGGTCTCCATGCGTGCACCTTCCCCCTTCCCTGCACCGAAGCAGCAGTTGGAGTGGTTGTGCTAGTACCCTTGGCTGGGGAACTGATTTGGCTGGAAATAACTGTTTTCTTTCGGCAGGTCATTTTTCATCTGGGCCGGTTCCCCCATCCAGTCCTTCCCGAGGCCTCGGGGCCCCATGCGAGCAATGCAGGAGGGGCTGTGCCGGCGCGGGGATGGGCTCCCCGGGGTGGGAGAGGCTCAGATCCTGGGGGTGGCAGAGGCTGCTTAACCTGGGCCACTGCCAGATCTCTGGCTGCGGCTGGCAGCCATGCTACCCACACCTCTGAGGATGTGGCTGCCGCTCTTTGTGCTGCCCCGGGGAAGCGTTGGGCCATCCAGGGGACTGGGAGGCTGCAGCTCAGGAACGGGGAGCTCTATTGAAGTTGACAGGGCTGTGCTGATTTACATTACCTGAGGAGCTGGCGCTCGCTTGCTGTACGTCTCTCTGGGTGTTTGCGCTGCTTTCATCACATGCCTCACAACTAGTAATTTTTTTATAAATATCCTACTGCCTCTCCACTGTCCTCCTGCTGCCGGGCGCCTCTCCTCCCTGCCATGCAGCGACTGGAAGGTCAGCAGCTCTATGGCACTGGGGAAATGAGCACCACAGACCCCAGCGAGGATGCTTGGTCCCTTTCACATTCAGTGAGGAAATTCAAGGTTTCTTTTGCTGCCGAGGAAAGTGTTGCGGACCAAGGCGGCCAGGTCTGGAAGCACGCTCTTTGAGTAGCCGAGGCTGGCTGCGAGTGACTGTGCTGATGCCATGAGTCCATGTTGTGTAGCTGCAGGGAAAGCATGATTTCAGGGGAGACTGAAACTTCCAGAGCAAACCATTCTTACCGCCATTTCTTCTTGGTGTAAGAAAAGGAACACGGCAAGCCAAGCTGAGGTGCCCAGGGGCTGTTGTGCGGTGCCTGTCAGAGAGAGGAGGGGGAGCCCTGAAGCACCGCACTCCTGGGCAGGGATCGGCTGCCGTTTCCCTCACAGGGCTCACAGCCCTGATGCAGCTCCAGGGGTTGTCCCTGTGTTTGTGTTATACTGTGTTATTCCAGTGCTTCAGGGCTCCCTGCTGGTTGCCAGTGAGAACCCCGAAGCAGTGTTTTACTCCTTTCTCTAGTATTTGGCTTCTGGATTTGTGTGAAGATGTTGACTGTCCTTTGTGCGCTGGAGGCTGGGCACAAGCAGAGGGACAGGACACGGGTGGATAAAAGTGCTGGTGCTTCACTGGCTTTAATCTCTCAGATTTCTGCTTCAGTTGTTCTGCTCGCATACGAAGGGTTAAACTGATCCCCCGGTCAGGGTGGGAGTGAATTTTCTCCCTCAGGCTGTCTGTCAGGGGTTTCCTTTGCCCTCCTCCATTATCCATACCAGAGGTCATCTTGGAGGCCCCTTTGCAAGCCCTCTGGCCCCAGCCTTTGCACTCTCTTGCCCTCTCCTAAGGCACAAGTTGCGGCTTTCCATCACTTGTGACAGTTCTCACATTTGCTCCCAAGCTCTGGCATTCAGCAGGCCGTGGCAGCATGTGGGGACAACATGCCAGGGACCTTTCTGAAGTGGGAAAATGCTATATTTGCAGTGGATGGCAATGTGACCCCAGTGGTCCCCACAGTCCATCAGCTCGAAGGCTTGGTGCTGCTCCGGGTATGTGAAGAGATTAGTGGAGAGAAAAACCCAGTGGCAAGGACTTTTCCAAGAGGTTTTGCACCAGCACCCATCTCAGGGTCAGGAAGGCTGATCTGCCCAGTGGATATGTGTCCACAGGTGCACAGCAGAAATCAGGATCGCAGCAGAAATCACGATACTCTAAAAACTAATTTTAAAGTAGTATTATAGGCAGTCTAAAAGCAAGCTGGAAATCATTTGCCTGGGAAGGTCCCAAACAGTCTGTGGTTTCACATGCGTATTTTCCTGTTTTTTTGAATGTTTTCAGTTTGTTATCAGAGAGATACACAGAGAGGAAACAGTCTGTGTGATTATAAAACCGGGGAAGCAGCAAAACTGATTAAACATGAGATGCTGTCAAACGTATCAACTAAATACACTAGGGAAAAAAATCTCTCTTCTTGCTCAGTAGTGGTAGTAAGTTAAAATAAGTAAATGTAAAGATACACAAAGAAAAGCACAGTTTAAAAATTGGCCACATTTCTGCAGGACTGTGACAGCATCATAGCAAACTAGGATTATTCTTAAATGCTGGAAAATAGATTTGTAAGCTTCTTAGCATCAAAATGGGATACCAAAAAAATCCCTGCAGTTGTGTTGTACCTTTAGCTCTATGTATGACTTTGAAAAAGCTTTCTAGTAAAGCTAATTCTGGGGCTCTTTCTTGACTTTTCGTTCTAGGATTTGACCCTGCTTCCCCTTTTCAGGTCTTGAGAGATGCCTTCATTTGTTTCTCTGATTTCTCATAGTAACAGCATCAAGGGTATTGTCTAGCATTGTTTCTTAGTTCTTCAACAGTCGCATAAAATGTATAATTTCAAGCTGGGTTTTTAAGATACTTACCTTCCAGTATGTCAGACTGTGATTCCTTTGGGCAACTTTGTTATGAGATAAATCGAAATATAAAATCTGTAGGTAAAAATAGTTGACTTGTAAATAAGTTGTGATTGACAGTACATCCCAGGATCAAGCTTAACGGGATATTAAATTAATAAGAAAAATGTATCCTAGTGCCATAAAACCTGCATTCCTGAGTGGTGGTTGGTTTTGCAGCTGTTGTTTAACTGCCTAGCCTCTTTATAACCGGATTATGTTTTGCTTTGTTTTCTAATAGCATATCAGCATTCATTCCATTGAACCGTTGTGGATTTCTACATTAGGCAAAAGTGAAATAACAGTCAAAGGAGAAAACTTTACACGTGCATCAGGCATAAAAATGATACTGACTGGAATCACTGGCTGTAAACCAGACGTGTGAGTTAAGCCCTGAAAAATAATACTGTTTACTTTGCATGGTAAAAATTATGCCCATTTTGCCCTAGCAATACAGCTGTGTGAACGGTTGTCGTGGACCTGTCCTCCATAGAGGGGGGGATACTCTGCACTCCTTTAGTTAAACTTCCACATTAAATTCCCAAAGGTTGGAAATGAATTTGGTGTTTGGGTACAATACAAGGGATATGTAGGTAGCTGGGTGGCTCTCAGAAGCAGTTATGGCAGTTCAGTACTGCTGCCTTGCAGCAGGCAACAAAAAGTTAGATCAAGGGAAAGCCTCAGCTTTTGTTTGACTCTCCTCTGCTTCAGAATATCCCCCATATGTTCTGGGATGCTGCTTGTGAAAGCACAGACACCATGCCAGGGAAGGGAATCTCTCATGCAACAGCATGTACGTTTCTCTATTGATGATTGCACAGTGCAACCCTCTAGATAATTAGGCTATCTTATTCTGAATCAGTCATTTTCAGGTGCAGCTGCAATGGCTGCCTGTAATTACCAAGACCATTTTACATAGCTAGCACTTGAAAAAGTATTCATATGGTACCGTTAAATTTTTAGTTCAACCATGAATTTCTTGGAGACCAGCAAAAACAGGAGAGAAGGATGGAGAGAGGGAAAGGAGGGAGAGAGAGGAAGCAGAGACAAAGAGGAAGGAGAAAAAGGAAAGGAGAGAAAAAGAGGAAGGAGAGAAAGGGAGAAAGGAGAGGGGAAAGAGGGAAATAGAGAGAAAAAGAAGGGAAAGGAAACGGAAGATTCTCATTCTTATGTGTTGATGTGTTGATAGCACAGAGAAATGTGTTGATAGCACAGAGAATTACTCTGCAAAGTACACAGTTTACACAGCAAAATCACACATTGCATTACATAGCCTCATCCCAAAGCTATAACACCAATATCTGTACCATCTTCTGTGATTATTGTGACACGTATCAACTTCATTCAAAAGATGCCCTATTTTGTCTTTTCAACTCCCTGCTCTCTTTCCAGTTCCATCTGGCAGCTCAAAGAGAGATTCATTCCTCTTCTCTCCTCATCCTTTGCTTTAGGTTATAGGTTTTCTGTAGTAACACCAATGAGTGACGTAGTGGCATCTGTATCTGTGTTTCAGCATCTGACTGTTTTCTTTCTCCTTCAGCATTAAAGTTAGAAATGTGCTAAACGATACACAAATGACATTTGCTCTCCCACCAACACGTAAAGAGGCCAAAAGAATATGCATACAGGCTAACGGGAAAAAATGTTCACCACCAATGACCCTACATTATGTTTCAGTACCATTTTGTTTTGGAATCACACCAAATACCTCCTGGATCAGGTAAATTTGTCTTTCTATACTTTTTGTGTATTTATTAACATGAAGTCCCACGGAGCCACTATGAGCCTCCTTCCTTGGCCAGACCACAGCTGATATAGACTTGGATGACTGCTATGAGCTGTTGTGGAGGATGAATTTATGCTGGTGAACTGATTTAACGTTTAACATACAGATAGGGTCATGATAGCTGCAAGATGGACTCTGTGTTCTGCAGGATTCTGTAAACTCCTTTTTGCCCATCCCAGGTCTCCTTTGCAGAAGTCAAAAATTTCTTGCTAAAGCTAAATCTAAAATATGGGTAGCACGCATAAATTCAAACTCCAATTAACTTTTGATTTCTCGATACTAATATACCCTTCACCTCCGAAACAGTATAAAGTATTGGCAAACTGGAAATGAAGTGAAAATAATCACCACCTGCTCAGACTTGCTTTAGGACCGGGTTCCCTAAAGCTGAAACAACCCTTTTCAAGCCTGTGCTGTGTTCTGTGAGAGACTCACAGCTCCAGTGAAAGATTTACAGGGTAGTTTTAAGATACTCTCCAGCACAGCTTTCCACCTGTCCTTCTGCCTGCACAGTTTTTACCCACTTTCATGTTCTTAATCTGATGTCTTGCCATCAAGCGCTGGCAAGTGTGGATTTGCGGTAATAAGTTGGTCTGGCAGCTGCAGCGGCTGAGCAGCTAGGACTCATGCCCTCATCTCCAGGTGAGGGGCAGCTCAGGCAGCTGGAAATTAATAATACCTTAAACCACTCCAACTATGTTCAGCATAGATTGTGAGCCAGACCCTCAGACACAAGCACCATTGTGTGTGCTGAGACAGATGGTCTGAACACGGCTGAGAATGTTTCCTGTGAGGTGCCTGGCACCATCGGTTTGTCCTGAAGAAGGCAGGAATTAAGCACAGGCGGGGCTGCTCTGGGGCACTGAAATACCATGTCTTCAAGACAGAATATTAAATCACGGTCTAGTTCTTTGGCTCCATGAATAGAAAACAAGGTGGAGAGTCCCTGAAAAGGAATATGCATGTGTATGCTATCAAGTCATTTGGTTTTGCGGTTGCAAAAGCATTTACCAGTACATTATGAGGAAATAATGGAAGTACACTCTATAGCTCAAATTGTCTTGTCCTGCAGTTTGATTATATTGGCTGCTACCAAAGCAAAATGCAGATGAGTAGTTTATTCATGGCGGAAGCCCTAATGCAGGATTTATCTGTGGGAAAAGAGATAATAATTAACTTCCTTTCCTCTCCGCCCCCCCCCCCTTTTTTTTTTGTTTTACAGTGGTGGTCGCAAAATTACTACGATTGGTAGAAATTTTAATGTGGTGGACAGTGTGATTATTTCAGATGACCAGAGATCAAACCTCACTGTAAGTCTTAATCTTGTTTACAATACCAAATAGAGGTCTCTTAAGGGATTAGGTTTTATTCCTGAGGTTTCAGGAGGGTCTCAATATTTTTCAAACACTTGCAGGCACACATCAGTCACCCATTACTAAAACAAATAGGACCACTTGTAGGATTACAGATGCGCACATTCTCAGTACAGGATCATGGATACACATAAGCTACTCTCCTGCAAAATTTTTTTCAATGTTCTAGAGACTTGCTCCAAATTTGTCCTTTTTGAACCTCCCCAGCCTCCATATATGGGTCTGTGGGAAAAGGAGGTGGTGTACTTCTCTCTGGCCTGGTGTGAGGACCCAAACGGTGCCACTGCCTCAGCAAGGAGTGGGAGATTGGAGCTGATTCTGGGACGAAACCCTTTCTCTAAGGGTGTGAGGAGGTGGGCACCCTTTTGCCTCCTGGGCTTGTGGCCCAGAGACCGGAAAACAGCAGGAGCACCCCATGGCATAACCAATGGGGTGACTGTAGCAACTCCTCTCTATCAAGAGTTAAGCTGGGAGAGCAAATGCCTAGGGGTGCTGGAGAGCTCGTCCTGCTCTTCTCTTGTCACCTGTGTTGAGGGGAAGGAAGGAGAAATCACTGTCACTATTCCTGTCTCACTGCGGGAAATAGCTGCCTTAGCAGTGTGCAATCAGCCTTAAAGCAGCGTGCAGAGTGTGTGGTAAATGTGCTTAAAGGTAGACACAAGCTCAGCACAGAAACTTTCCCGGGTGCTCTGCATGCAGCCCTGATCACAGAGAAGAGGTTTAGCATGTATCTGTGTGAAGTCAGAAAGACGTTAAAATGATTTTGAGTGCCTCTGTTTGTAATTGTACCCACTGTTGAGTGCTTAATGACTGTTACAGCTTTGCTATTGCATTTCTAGGTCTCTAGGTATCCTGGAAATGAATCTGAATATCATTACTTAACGCCAATCCTGAGCCATGCAACAGAGGGTAAAGTTGTTGATATGATGTTAAAAGTGGAAACTACCTTTATACCATGTGCCAAATTACACTATCATCCCGACCCAGTGTTCATTAACTACCAGCTGCACACTGAGCTGGATCCTGATCTGGAATTAAAAATATATGTAAGTTTGAAAGTAATAACTGCAATTCCTTATTTAAAATAGTCGTTGGGGACCATTTTACTTTTTACCGTGTTTAGTGACTGTTTATTATCTTCAATTTTTTCCCTCTAGAAAGAAAATGACAACTTGAATATTTCTAAAACTGAGGTGGAGGTTTATCTGTCATATATGAATGGTGCACAGACCAAAAAGATATGGTTCAGCGTCCAAAATATTACCAAAAAACCAGACCGTAGCACCATACTGTGCAAATTCAAAAGGGAAGTAACAGACAAGATTGACTTTTCCACAGTGAAAGTTTTTGTAAGTAGAATTCCCTTTTGTTGCAATTTAACAATGTTTGGGTGTTTATACAAATGTAGCAAAACATAGCAATGCTCTGGTCATGAATACTCTTTATAGAGGGCGGAACTGGATGCATGTTTTTGTTCTCCTGGTACTCAGGTTATCTTCCTCACATCTAAGCACGCCTGCCTGGTTTAGGTACCGCTAACAGTGCTGAGTTAGTGTGCTGTCTGGTTACTGCTGTCATGCCAGAGGTAGGCTTTGCAGTCCAAGCTGAGCTCGCTGCTGCTGAGCTCCAGGAGAGCAGTAGCTTGTCAGACCTCTGGCTGCAGCACAGACATCACCGATAAAGCATCACTGGCTCCAGGAGAGACCCTCATCTTAGATCTGTAAGCAATCTGCTGCTGCAGTGTGGCCGTCCCATTCACTTTTTCCAACTAAAGTAGATAAAGATCTTGAACAGTGCATGGTGATCACCTCTAAAGCAGAAAGAAGGCATTTCTGGGTGAAAGAGGGGGTAAAATTCAGTGTGCACTGGGAAGGCCAAAATGCTATGAACATATGGCACAAAGCCAGCCCCAAATATAAGTACGTTATCATGGATGTCAAAGCTAAATGTAAGCTTAAGATACTTGCTCCATGAATAAGATGAAGATATGAATTTTTAAAAAAGCAATTGTCACCATTTATGAGGGAAAAAAATGATGCCAGACTTATTGTAGTGTGTATGGGGGTATAAAACTGAAATAACTCTATTGACTTCAAGGCATATGGCTCATAGTAAAGATTAACGAAGCTATTCTGCATTTCATATCACTGTTAACTGATCCCCCATCTGTGGATCTGAGCCAGTTATGGCATAGAAAAGCCTTTCTGAGATTGGTGTTGCATTTAAATATTAACGTTGCCTTGCAGTATTGCATGCTCATCCTGCAAGCTTCATAGGAGGGACTGTCATAGAAAGGTCACCAATTCACTAAGGCAAATCAAATGCAATAGTTACAATGTAACATTTTGCTTCTGATACCTTAAGAAATATTTTTTCCAACATTGAGAAAAATGTAAAAATAGGAAAGCATCATGTGTTTTTTCAATCTTATAAATAAATCATCATAGAAGAAGTAGGGCCGTTCTGAAGAAAGGTTAAGCTGTGTATAAAAGGTCGGTATGGCCCGAGAATAAATGCATCTCTTGCTTTAGTTTTCGAGAAGAAAGAGGATATTGAGTGTGGGGTCAAAGACAGGATGATCGGTCTGAATGGAGGTGTCACAGAAGAAAATGCTGCTCTTGTGACAGAAGCAAGATTCAGATAGATCAGGGGGCTCAGGACAGCTGGGGCAGGATCACTCCCATCACAGCACTGAGAAAGAACTGGCATATGATATTGCAGGCTTAGTAGGAAAGATTCTAAGTAAAACTATAGAGTCAGGTGAGGCACTGTATGACTGGAGAGCAGCAAATATAAAACCAATATTTAAAAGAGAAAAAAAATAACTAGGCAAGTAGAGGCTTGCTGATTTAATCTAACTGTGTAAAGCTTTACAATGTGTTTAGAATGAGGGACTCATGAAAGACCTGGAGGTAAATGGAAAATGAGATAATTGTCAACTTCTTTTTAATAAAAGCAGATTATGCTAGATATCTTTATTTGGTAAGATGAGTGGTTTCCTCAACAACAAAAAGGTGGTAGATCATATGTACCTGGAAGTCATTCAGTAAACTACTTAACGTGGTGATTATGAAGACGCTAGGGATTAGAAAAACTGGATGCTGTGTGTGGGGATCTGACTCTGGGCAATGTTGATTTTCATGCACATATTATTAAATATCACTAGTGGCTTGAGCACAAAAATAAGGCAGGCATTAATAACATTTGCTGATGACATAAAGCTCAGAGGCATTACCAGTTCAGAGGAGGTTTTATAATGTCATGCAGGAAGAATGAAATGAATTTAGAAAGAGGAATCGGGTGAATTCAGGTGTACCTTATTTAGTCCATGATTCATAAGCAAGATAAATAAAAGATAAGGAAAGAAATGGAGCCACTGAGTAGGAAGGTTATGGTGCAGATTAAAGATAATCTAAGTATGAACAGAAAATTAAATGAATGCTTTGCCTCAGTTTTCAATAAGCAGAAACAAGTAACAGGAATTTCTGCTTTAGGAATGATTTGGTTGGACATGGCAAGTGGAGAAAGGCAGGTGTATTAGTCACCTGATGATTAATGTATTTAGCCACCAATGTATTTCAGCCTTAGAAAAGGCAAATGGGATTCTAGGAAGGCTCAGACCAAAAGTACTTTGTATAGGAACTGTAAAAATACATACACAACCAATGAAAAAATACATTTGATGGAGGAAAGAGGTCTGCTTTATCTTCTGTTCTTTGTAGCCCCAAAAATACAAAGACTGTGTCCTTCTAGCTCTGTGGGGTTTCTTTGCTTGCTGATGTCCTTGTAGCTGCAATGTGAACATCTGGCTGGCAGTGTCCAGCTGCCCTGTCTGCTCACCTCCTATGACAAGTCAATGATTGAAATCACCAGATCTCTGCCTTCCCTGCTGTAACCCAAAATAATTTCAACCCAACTCTCCTTTTCAATTATCTCAGGCTTTTTTCTATTCCTGGCACTTGGTGGTATTCTTTTTCTGTGTCAAAGCGTATTTTTACTTCTAGTCTGTTTGTAGTCTTAGCTACCCTTTATTTATGTGCTTTCACAGTCCTCTTTGAGATCCTCCTTTGTGAAATTTCTTCTGCCATAATTATCGTTGGTGAGTGGCTCAGTTTGGCATCTGGCAGACTTCAGCACTTTCGGGTATTCCTAAGAGTTAGTGCCTGTCCTGCCTTTGACAAGCCTGGTGGCTGTTGGGGGGTGTTGTACATGTATTGTATGTTGTATGTGTTCTCAAGCGGACCTTCAGGAATGCTCTACATCCTACATAAAGAGGTTGAAACTTCTGCAAAGAAATAGGGAAGAGGGCTGTGGGCCACACGTCTATCAAAAATTTTACTTCCCTCATTATTAGCGTGAGTCGTACCTTATTTTTCTGCTCAGCAGAGTAACACCATGAGTGCAAAGGAATGTTTTTAACTATCAACACCCACCTTCCTCACTTCAAAATACCGGAACATTTAGCAGTGATTCTGAAGTGCATGAGCCACTTGGCCAGCTGGAGGTCAGATCTTGCCATTCATTTCAGGGCCCTAGTTTGTAGTGAGAGCAATGGCAAAATTTTATGCCACATGAGGACCTCCAATTTTTTCTCTTGTCGCTGCTCTGTTATCCCACTTAAACATCAAATACGGTAAACGTTAAATTTGCCTTGATTCACATACGTTTTCCCAGATTGCCCTGCCTTCCCAGTAATCTGCAGAACCAGGGTCCTTCATGTGCCCCAAATATATACCTTTCTATATATATGCCTTTTTTTATATACATTAAATGTCATTTTAAGCACTGATATAATACCTGTCCTCTATTAACACAGCCATTATTTTTCTTCAGGTCAAACTAGGAAATTTTGAGCATGAAGTCAAACCAACGTCATCACACATATATTTATATGTTCTTATTTTGCTGCCTATTGTAGTGGGTGTCATTATAGGTAAGTACAATAATGTGTTTTCAGTTTTTGATTTGCTGAAGGGTGTAATCATGACACATAAACACATATACATATACACATACATGTTTGGGACTGTCACAAACAGTCTGGTGGTTTTCCTCCTTTCCCAGTAAGAGCAGACAAAGTTAACTCTGGTCTGGTGGTGAAGTACATCTTGTCCAGGCTGTAGCATGTTACAAGACAGTAGTTTCGTCTGTTCTGCTGGGATTGCTCACCATCATTAAGTGAGGCAAACCTTAGTGCTGACATCCTTATGTCACAACTTGGGCCCTTCCAGCTGTCAGAGCTGGGCTCTCCTCCTGTCCCTGGGGCAGATGTGCTCTAACAAACTGCTTATCCTCAGGCAGTGCTTGCGGTGTTTCTGCTCAGTCTCATTTCTCAGGATGATCTCAGGATCATTCATGAATTTGTAGGTCATTAGTAAATTGAGGGGGGTAAATGGTTATCCACTCGTCTTTTTGTCACTCATTTTTTCTGAACGTTTTGACCTGGTTATATATTTGATAAATTCCCATCTGTTGTAATAATTTTAGGGGTTTGTTCTTTTGTTTGGTTTGCTTTCTTTTCAAAAAGTGCATTACCTGTACAGGAACCATATCTCGTGCCTTTACTCTCTATAAATAAGTGTCAGAGAAGTTACAATTTGGAAGTGGATTTCCTGTTCAAAGCAACTGTTTTTCGTGTTTAATCGGTGCTACTCTAAGTAGGTTGCTAGTAGTAGAAGTGGGTTTTAGATTTTGTGTCTCATTGTGCAGGTTGTACATAGCACGGTATGATGTACTTTCAAATAAAATTGCATTTACAATTCTAAGACCTTGTGAAAAGGAATGGGTTTTATTCAGTATTGGGGTTTACATCCAGGTAGCTAGGGCTCATGGGTGCTAGCACACTGATATCTCTTGGAGAGTGCCAATGTATATTAATCTTTCTGTTTCTTAAAATAATATTAAAATATGTCTTGTATAGGGGTTATCTGTTCTGCAATTTCTGTAGTGAGCATCTTTTTTTCTCCCTTTTTAGTGGCATTTGTAGTAACTAGATACAAATCCAAAGAGTTAACTCGTAAACAGAGTCAGCAACTTGAACTTCTAGAATACGAGATTCGGAAGGAAATACGTGAGGGTAAGTCTAAAGAGCTTTATAGAGCTTAAGTACAGCATAATTTCTGAAATGAAACTGTCAAGAAGCTCACATTATATAAACATTTTAATTTTATGGCTGTTAGAATATTTTTGTGTTGTATCAGGATTCCTCTTTAATGTTGGTGTGCACAGCAGCAGCAGATAGTACTGAGCTAAAGGGATTGCATGTAATATTACCTTGAACAAAAGTGGGGAGAAAAAAATGGATTGATACTTTCCTGCTCATAAGGGCTTCAGCTTGAAGAACAACCCCTCTTGCCCGAAAACTGTTTTTTAAGGAACATCTATTGGGGCCAAGTTATAATTGTGAAGATGATTTCGTGTCAACTAGACTAACTGTCTGGAGGGGGCCGGGGGGTGCTTTTTCAGGATTTGCTGAACTGCAGATGGATGAATTAGACGTGGTGGATAGTTTTGGAACTGTTCCCTTCCTTGACTACAAACACTTTGCTCTGAGAACTTTCTTTCCAGAGGTAAGTATGTGCAAGTCTTTCGGTTGTCAGCCCTTCCTAATAATGAAAAAGCTAGGAAGGTCAGGATCAAATAACTGAACTAAATACTGCACAGTAATTGCACATTGTTTCCTCAAGACACTTTTCTTATATCAAGAATTACCAAAGAACACTTACAGCTGTACATGTCTGTATTTAACCAAGCCTAAATGCTGTAGATAAAGCACTGTTGTTGAATTTTCAAGGGTGGTGTGTGCATCCATTTCTTTTTTGCTGCTTGCCTTTCAGGCCATCCCAACAAAGCTATAATTTATCCATTGCTTTTTTTGTTCTCATGCTTTCACTTTCCATGCTACAGCTAATTAAAGTAACAGTCAGGCTAGCTAACATGCTAGCTAACATCATGACACTTCCTAATTAGACTTGTGAGATGAAGAAATGGCCCTAAGGTCATGCTGACTTTCTACTCCAAGCCGCTGACAGAAATAGTAAGACCTTGATTCAAAGGAGTGCAGGTCAAATGCTTAAAAATTGCATAAGTACACGAGTACTGTCCAGTTTAGAGGTGGATATTTTCATTGTTCTTTGGAGCAGTTGGTGCCGCTGCGTCAGAGGGCTGAAGAGGCTTTCTCTTGAGTGTTTTACTTCTCTTGCTATTTTTTTGCATATGTGGCACATTACAATTCTGATAAGTGCATTTGCCACAGCTTTCAAAATTGTATCATGATGTTAACCAGTGCTTGCTGGCATTTAGTAATTGGCAGAAGCTGTGATCTCAGCTAGTGATATTTTGCTGTGTAATTGACACCAATGAGTAGAAACCCTTGGTTAGTGCTGTGGTGTTTTAGGGTGTAGCTGGTATGTAATGCTGGTATGTATGCAAATTATCTGCTAATCTTCATGTGGCTCAGTCCTGCAGTCTTATCTGCACGCTGCTTCACTTCATCGCCATGTGGGATCCCACTAAAAGCTCGTTGTGATAAAGGTAAACACACTTGATAGTGAAGAATCAGGGCCTTTTTGGTACAACACCAAATAAGAGCTACTCAGGCAGAGTAATATTTAACAATTATATATGCATAATCTTTGTACACTTTGAGTCCAGTTCTTACACCAAAGGAAACTGGGAATATCTCTTCTGGTACTGCTGTGATGCCCCCAGTCTAATTTTTATTGAGTCACTAGGGGATATGAATAAAGTGGACCAAGGACACCTTACTTTCTGCATCTCTTTCCTTTTGGTTAGTTTTGTTGTCAGGCATATTAGCATTAAAACAATGTTTTTATTTTCAGGAATATGTCTTTTCCTAGTGATAGTCCCCTGTCAAAACAGTAGCAATCTGTAGAAGCTGTCTGGGTGGAAATGCTTTGCTTTATGCAAATAAAAAGGAAAGAAAAAGAGGCATAAAGTCTGCCGCTCTGTTGCATTATATGAGGTCAGAAAGGGAAGGGCTCCTGTTTTGCCTTGGCAAGTGTCATGCCACTGTGCATCCTGAAAACGACTCCAATTAGATTTTGTCTGAGTTTGAAATACTGATACCACAAAGGTAAACTTGCCACTGTTATCTCTCTACAGGCATGTGGTGTCAGGCAAGTTGTTTAACGTATTGTGTTAAAGTTGTGTAACAATTTTTCGTTCTAAGTACTTACTGTTTACATTGTGGAGTGTCCAAACATGCCTTGTGCTGTATGAATGTGGTAGGAGAGCAGTGCTTGACTAAACAAATATTACAGATGAACAGAAAAGGCGATGGTGTACTAGATTGCAACCGAGTGTCAGAAGGGTTTACAAAAGGGTCAAAGTGAAAAACTACCACTTACCTCACTAACCTCATGTGTTTGAAAGATGTCCGTACTGTACTCTTTCTGCCTTCCAGTGTGTTCAGTGGGCATTGTCTCATCTAATCTGAGCAGTTTAAGCATGGACATCAAAGCTGTTCACTGGGCATCTTATGTAGTCAGTGCAGAGACAAGGCAGCTCAAGAAAGTGGTTTATCCCGCTTGCCTGAGACATCTGTCTCAGGATGGGATGAGTTGCTTAGAGGGAGTCAGATATACCTAAAATGAAGAGTGATGGACCTGCCTTCATTTTGAACTTCTCACTTCCTGCTGCTTCGGTTTTCTGTATTTAATCTGGCTTGATAGCTTTTGTTTCGTGCTTAATGCTTATAGGTGTTAAAAGGATATTACATCTATTCTTAAAATATTCCTTATGTTCAGCTCAATTTCTGCTTTACTTGTTAGATTTGGATTATTATTTCTGTTTTCCCTCAATTTCCCACATTGTTTGGTTTAATGCTACCATTCCTATTCCCTGGTCACAAGCATTTTTAACCTTTAACGTGGCTCTGGTTGTTTCACTCTGCATGTGTGTGTTTTATTGGTAGGTGTGTTAGGGGCTGCTGAAGTAGTTCTGCAAAAAGGGGAATAGCAAATGGAGGGAGAGGAGGAAAAGTATGGTAGGGGAGAAGAGAAGAAGAGGCATGAGGAAAGAAAGGGATGAAAAATCGAATATTTAAATGAAAAATTAGATGTGAGCCAGCTTGCAGCCCAGAAAGCTTGTGCGCTTGCAGCCCAGAAAGCCAGTTGTACCCTGGGCTGCATCAAAAGAACTGTGGCCAGCTGTTTGAGGGAGGTGATTCTGTCTGTCTGTTCTGCTCTCGTGAGACCCCAGCTAGAGTACTGCGTCCAGCTCTGAGGTCCCCAGCATAGGAAGGACGTCGACCTGTTAGAGTAGGTCCAGAGGAGGGCCACGAGAATGGTCAGAGGGCTGGGACACCTCTCCCGTGGCAGGGGGTTGTACTAGATGATTTTTGAAGGTCCCTTCCAACCCAAACCATTCTGTGATTCTACATGGAAACTAGGGGCTGCCACCATCACAGATAAAGCAGATGACAGCAAATGTTACTACTGTGAATTTGTTGCTCAAGGGCTCTGCTTTGGGAACATGCAGCTGTGTTGGGACCTTACAGGCTGTAAGAGTCAGGCAAGGGGCATTGACAAGGTATTTGAGAACTGGGGGCTTGCCTTTATTGTGAGAGCTTTTGCTAGGGCTGGATGTGTGGTGGCACCTGTGCCTCTCTGGAGATTGACAGCATGGACCTCCTGCGGAGTTCATTAGTGAACATTCATAAAGTGCCTTGAGATGAATGGAGGCAGATGAACTCAAGTGTCACTCTGTGACAGAAACCCTGTATACCAAAGGCTATCATTGCTATCCAAGAAGGATGCAGGCTGTAGCACCCCTTGCACACCAGCACATTTGCAGATGAGGGTAATAAACAGCTTTTCCCTCAGCTCAGCAGCATAGAGTAACACACACAGTAACACTGAAGTCAATACCAGGTCATCTTTGAGAGTTCACTTTCCGATGAACATTGGCAGTGAACTTGCAGAAGTTACTGTGTAGAGTTTTTATATTATAGCCGCATTAGAAGCCAGCATTTCAATTGGGTTTTTTTCAAGTTGTGTACCGTCAGGAACGTGCTTGGTGTGTTTAACATACATGTGTTAGAAACTTTTGGTATATGTAAGAATGATAAATATCACCTGTCTTATATTTTAGTCAGGAGGCTTTGCATCCATCTTCAGTGAAGACATGCCACAGGTAAGTTGATGTAGTGTGATTTGCCTTAATTAAGAAATATTTTTTCAAGAGTGATTGGATCCCTTATCTTAGTGTTGTCCTAGAACACATCAGATTGCATTTTCAGTATGTTCCCTTTCCCTCATGAGGAGGGTTACATGGATTTCTGTATAAAAAGAATTTGATGTATAAGACTCTGTTACCCAATGTATATTGTGACTTATTGAAATAAAATAAACAGAATCTAGTTATGGGAAATGGCAGGCAAACTTAAGCATTGTCATTACTTTGTGTGTATGACAGAAGATGTATGCTCTGCATGTGTGTACTCTGTGTTGTACACAAACACAAATGTGTCTTTGGTAAAATCCTGAGACCCATGCCATAAATGCAAAATTCCCTCTGATTTAAATGAGGCCAGGATCTTATCCCATATGTTGCTTACCATTTTTTCTGAGCATTAAGAATCCATCATAGCCAAACTACAGTTTGCTTATTTTTGTTTAACTATTCCAGAGCAGAGACCAAACGAGCAAGGATGAAAGCTTCAACATGTTGCATGCTTTAATTTGTAACAAGAACTTTCTTGTTACTCTCATTCACACCCTTGAAAAGCAGAAAAATTTCTCTGTGAAAGACAGGTATAGTATGATTATGCTTATCATCTTCAAGACAAAGAATTAGCAGGAAAAAACAACATGGATTTTAGCACACAAATGTAATCTCTACTTCTTGCAAAACAAGCTTGCATTACTCCAGAGCATTTTTCCATCTTCTCCATCTGCACACAGTGAGGAAGAAAAAGTGTTGCCATTAAAACAAGCCATTAAAGAGAAATCAGAATGTTTGTACATGTAAACAAAGAGGCAAAGGAGCAGGAAAACTCACTTCAAAACTGTAAACACTTCCTGCAGTTACATCAACAGTTCTACAGTTTAGAAATGTTCTGTCACTGAAGCAGGTGTTGTTCTGCAGAATTAAATTTAGAGACACAAATTCTTTGTTTAAGAAATAATCACAACAGCAGATGGACTTGCATTTTTTATATTTTTGTAGAGATCAGTGGACAGTTTCTGTGTCTGAGGAGGAAAACCTCCTGCACTAAAGTGTGTTTCAGTTATTAAAGATGACCAGGAAGAGAAATTACAAATATTATAGCATTCTCTTTTTTTCTTTCCTTTTTTTTTTAACAGGTGCTTGTTTGCATCCTTCTTGACTATTGCACTACAAACTAAGCTAGTTTATCTAACCCATATTTTGGAAGTATTGACAAAGGACTTGATGGAGCAGTCAAGCAATGTACAGCCTAAGCTCCTGCTCAGACGAACTGAATCTGTGGTAGAAAAATTGCTAACAAACTGGATGTCTGTCTGCCTTTCTGGATTTCTCCGGGTATGTGTACATCTTCTCACTATGTAAGATATGAAAAGAAACTTTTTAACTGGTTTCTTCCGTAAGAATTGTTAGAGGGATCATTTTAAAGCATTCAGTCTAACATGGAACATTATTAATGTGTGCTCTTCTAGTTTAGGTGACTTAGCTAGCTATCGTGAATGGGATGTAGGAAAAGAGCAGGTCTGTAAGTGATGATTCTGTCATTATTTGGCTGAGATATGGGTAATCTTGTAGTTCTAGTATATCCTTTTCTCATGTCACACATTATTTCATCTCCATGAGATGTATTGTGATCATGCTAAAAGACTGAGATGCTTGTTAAAATGCAGCTGTACCTTTCTATGCAAGCTGTTGGAAAGCTACCACGCAATGGAGATTTACGGAATACTGCCTTTTGGAAAATTAAACTTATTTCCAAATTTTTTAACCTCCAAACAGCGTTGCTGATTTCAAGAACTAAATGACTTCAAGTGGAAACAAAATAAGCATTTTTTTTCATTTTACTGTTTGTTTATTTTAGCCCACTTGGTAGCACTTTGTTCTTGGTTTCAGTGCTTGGTTATGCTTCCTGTCTCTCTTACCAGTGTGATGGTATCGCACTGTTAGTATCACTCATATCAGTCCTTGCATTAATACAGCAGCAGAAATGTTTGAGGCTCAGCAGCTCACAGGTTTCCTGAAGCCCCAGGAGAGAGCCAAGGAACTGTCGGAGATCTGTTCTTGATACACCAGTCATCTTTACAGAGCTGTGCTAGTGAGATGCCTTAGCCAGGCTGGAGGAATAGTGTCACGTGGAAACAAAGTTCCATCCTTCCTTTCTCAGGTGCTTTCCTGAAGCCTGGGGTTCACGCAGGAGAAAGAAGCCCCAGTTTCGTTTCTTTTTCCGCTGATACACCAGTGTATGTCCCACCACCTTGCTCCCAAAGCTTTTTTTCAGAGACAACAAAGGGAGATGCCAATTCAAAAGCAACCTAGTTGTTAGCTTGTTTTCTCACAAGACTGAAAACGGAAGAAATAGCTGAAGTATGCATGTGAACACATGCACGTCTCACCCCCTACTTGCTCTTTGGTGGAACTGGGAAGCATCTGCCAGGTGGAGTAGGAGCAGCTTGTCTGTAGCGTGCTTGTGCACAGCAAGGGGCTGTGAGCTATCTTTCCACACACTCCAGCTGTCCCTTGCTATTTGCATGAGACTTCACACCGAAAAGAAAGGATGGAGGTTAAACAAATATCTAGATAAATCTGCTCAGAGGGATTTTCTTTTCTAATTGCAAGCTGACAAGTTAGTTAAAAGGAAATAATTTGTTACACTTGGTTTTTTTCTAGTTTTTCATGCCTATTTAATGATTACAAAAATAAACATGTTCCTTGCATTTGTTTCATGTCCTAGGAGACAATTGGTGAACCTTTCTATTTGCTAGTGACAACCCTCAATCAGAGGATAAACAAAGGACCTGTTGACGCAATAACTTGCAAAGCCCTGTACACGCTTAACGAAGACTGGCTGCTGTGGCAAGTGTCTGAATTCAAAACAGTGGTATGTTTGCCAGTTTGTGTTCCCTCCAGACACGGACAGCTACAATATTTTTATCTTTTTCTGGGAAGTTAAATTAAGGCTCTTAGACACTAAGGTGATGGTTAAGTACCCAGATAATAAAATTGTTATTGCTGACAAAATTTCAAAAGGCAATAGAGCTTCACTAGCTGGTATTTCACCAATATACATTTCACAAATAGCACTCACTCCTCGCTTCACAGCACACCTTAATCGCCAAAGGTTAGATTTAATGAAGTCTCAGTGTATTAAAAATCCTTCTTATTTTAAAATGTACTACAAAAATATAAACATATGCTTAGAATTTAAAGTAAATTACACTTTTCTAATGAATCAAAGAATGGAATGGAGAGGTTTTATTTTTCTATTGTGTTTACTTGTGGCTAATCTTCAGGCAGCAACAATTTGCTGTGGGTTTCCATGTTACTAGTTCCAAATTAGGAAGGTTACAGTGTGGTGGATTTTAATTAGTTGCTTGGTTAAAAACAAGGTATCTGGGAAGCCTAGCTAAGTTTCTGGACTTTACCGTAGATTTCTTGCCTTTCTCAAAGTAATTACAAAGTGCTTCTTGTTTTACAGTTGCACCCGGAATTCTTTGTAAGCTGGAATTCCCTTACTGGTTGTCATTCTGAAACTGAGGGGAGAAGGGATAGCAATGATTATCGCACCTCAGAGCATGTAAAAATTGTGACATTTTGAGCAGGAGGTCTGAAAAAGGTTTTCAGAACAACCAGAGTACTTTTTTTCCAAAATTTCCAAATGATTTTGAGTCTGTGAACTTAAAAATCTGCATTTCCAGTCATTTCCATAGCTTCCTCGCTTCTTAACTCCTGGCTTCCTATCAGAGTTACCAGACATACTTAGGAGTATGAGAAACGCAGCTGAATAGTGGGCTTCAGAGCTTGGGAGCAGAAACTCCAGGGCAGCAACTGCCCTGGCAGGCACAGTGCAAGTGCTGGTGGCTTTGGAGGAGAATGCAGTCCTTTTCAGAGCCCATATTGTGATCCTCAGGTAGAGCTGGAGCTTCCAGGTCTGTCTATCTTCTGGTTTTGCAGCAAGAACCTGGAGGTCCTAAGATGCCACATACTGGAGTAGACTACATGACCCTGGAAATTTTGGCTGGTCAGCAATTCGTTGGACTTAGCTTACTGGGTCATGTAGGAAGCTCACTGAAATGACAACCTTTCTGTGAAACATTTCTGAATTGTCATTTTCTGCTGAAAGTTCCTGGACTGACAAATTTATAGTCAAACCTTCTTATAGCTATTTATGAAACTGTTGTTGGAAGCTTCCTTTGAGGGTACTTCAAGCTGAGTTACCACGGTCTGCATTTGGAAAAGAAGTTTGTGACTAAAAATTAAATGCATAATACCATATTTTTGGTTTCCTTGTTTGTGCGCTGCATTCTGGCATGCATTTGGGATCCAGGGTAAGTTTAAATATATTGCTATATATAACCATAGGATACAAAACCCAGTAGTTACACAGAGCAACAATTTTCAAGCAAGCTCAATATGCCTGTTACTGGTAGACTGTGCAGGAACATCTGGTTCTGTGGAACTGATTGACTTTTCTTATTTATAGCACAAATTCAAATTGAGAGCACCTTGGGGGAATAGCTGACTCTGAAACTGCTGAGCACTGCCTTAAATACTTTTCCAAGTGATACTTCTGTACTTGCTGATAGGGTCTTGTGGGCAGCCTGCAGTGAAGAGGAGAGAGGGGAAGTGGTCTGAAGGACTCAGTATCGGTGGGGAAGGCTCTCTGCGGATGGATGAGGAAGTGAGAGAGCAGATAGCCTTTTCTCTGACTTGTTTGCTGCCTTTGTATTCCTGTTTTTAAATAGGAGATAATGATACTTTTACAGGGTTAATAAGTCAGCTTTCCTCGCTAAGGTCCAGCAGTTTATTTGACTTAGTTGAGAAGTGGATGAATGTTCCCTCTAAAACTGTCAGAAAAGGAGAGAGGATCCTGCAGTAAAATTACAGAGGTGGAGCCCAAGGAGTCCAACTCTGGCTGGACAGGGAAACAGTTTTAATTGGTGTTTTGTTGAAGATTTAGGCTGGAACTAAAACTGTGCTGTGAAAGAGATTTGGATGGAACAGTGAAGTTTTCTGGGCTGGGGAAGCAGGCCAGCTGTGCAGATTTTCTCTTCAACAATAGCATTTAACAGGATGCTGAAGTGGAAAGAGTCAGCTTTACTTCTCTCACTAACACCCCTTCACATGCACTGCAATGACATGCAGGGCCTGTGCGCATACAGACAGGGAAGCAAGTATTTTCTCCTTTCTTTGGAAGAAAATTGCTGCCTAAAGGATTGCAGGTGTTTTTTTCTAAACAGAATAAATTATGAGCTGAGTGCATTTGCACATTTGCTTACTGCAGGTTACATTCTAAATCTTGCAGGATTTTGTTGGTATTTTATTTTGCCCCTTTCCACGGCCCCACAATAGCAGTATGTTAAAACCTACCTGTCCTGTGCAAAGTACAAAAACACAGCCAAAAAGAGGTTGATAGAAAGATGCTGAAGCACATCTGCAAACACCCGGTGTCCAGATTTTTAAGGTATGTAAGCTCTTGAAGATGCAGGGATGGATCTGGTAGGGGGCACAAACAAGCGTACAAGCACTCTGCATGGGAATCTCTCCTTTCAGGATTGGAACTTCAGTTCCAAAACAATAAAAGCAGGATACAGACAGGCTCCTAAAAATCAGGGGGAGCTACAGGTCTTCTCCTAAACACGCCACTATGCAAATAAACTCCTGGTGCAGGAGAAGGAAGAAGCACTGGGCATAGAAAAAGAAGGAAGGAGAGGAGATATTTTCTGAAATTCAGCCCATTTGTATCAAGAAAATAAAAGAACTAAGAGACTTGTTGATTTTGAATTGTATTAGAGCTGTCCCTTGAGAAGGCACCATGCTTTTTTTTAAAAGGCCACTGACCTTGGGACCAGCCAACCCCCTACTGCTACCCCTCTCTGCTGGAAAGGGTCAGATATTGCACAGAGGTGGGCTACTGAAGTAAATATTCAAGCAAAGCAATTGAAGTAAAGATACTGGGTTGATATGAGCTGAGGAGCAGTCGTGGTTTCACGCTGTGTTTATATTTGAGTTTTGAGAAATAAAACTGCTTTGAAAGAGACTTGGATGTGTCGTGGAGCCTTTTCACAGGCTGAGGAAGCGAGCCTGCTTTTTCACAGGCAGAGAAGCAGCTGCACTCCTCAGTGGATCATTTGCTCAATGACTGACGAAGAAGTGCGGTGCACAGCTGAGTGTCAGCATTTCACTGAAGTGTTTCATTTTAAATAGAAAAGCTACACAATGCAAGTCTGACATGGGAGAAGTTCTCAGTGGAATAGCTCCTGTGGAAAACCAAGGGAGGCTTCTTCATGTAGTAGACTTGGTGCTCGAGCATTTAAGAGCTACAAACTTCTTTTGAATAGTCACTGCTTATTTTTAAAAAGGGATTTGGGCCGTTGAATTCTTTGAAGTGAGTTTGCATTTTTAGATGGGAAGAAACTCTCTTAATTCACCTCTTCAGCCAACAGCCTTTCATTTAAAGTGAAGCAAAGCCACATGCTGGAAGGTTGTTTAAAGCATTCAACTGCTTTATGAGTTAAAAGAAGGGTGTTAAAAGAAGTGGGAGGGCTGTAAGGGAGTAAAGCAGAGACAGGGAACCCAATTTCCTAAGAAGATGCCGTGGTTGTGGTATTATTAGGCGCACTTTGTGAGAGATAAGGAAGCTATTAAAAGCATGTGACATATGGGGATTTTCGTCAGCAGAAAAGGACACAACAGCCCTCACTAGGAAGCGAGCACTGCAGATGTTGGCTACAGGAGAGTCTTTTGAATTAGATACAGATTGAGTACCATACCATAGCATCGAGAGTATTACCCTTGCTTTGCATAGTGCCCATCTAGCCTAAATTTAACTCCTGTAACATTTTCTGCTCCAATTTGTTAGCTCTTCTATAGCCTTTTAATGGGTAACTGTTCCGGCTGCTACAGAAGGATCACAGAATCAATCTGATTTTTCAGGTTTGTTGTATTTCATAGTCTGTGAGACAGGGGAGTAGGTTTAAGGCAATTTCATTGCGCTGTCTCCTTTACATACTTCTCTGACCCATTGAAAGTTTTTGTTGTTTTCCAGTTTGTCTGATAAATAGAAATGCTTTGTTCAGATGCATAGCTGAATAGAGAACAGGGCAATGAATAAGAGCCCTTGAATATCCCAGATGATTTTTCTTTAATTCTTAGAAAATACAGTATTTTCCTATTTATTTATTAAACCACATCTCATTTATTATCTGCTATGGTTATTAATAGCTTTACTAAATAATATGGTTTGAAATTAATTTTCAAGAAAACTACAACTCTAAAATACCATCTGTAAACATTGTCTTCAGATGTCATTATTGCTGTCACTGCGTGGGTAAAAAAATGGTTTTAAATTTTTTTCCTGTCTTTTAGCTGGGTTCCAAGCTAGCTCCAATACAAGTAGTTGCAGATGCTTGCCTTGTTCTCCTTAAGTAGCCTTTAACAATTCCTGCAACCTGTGTTAAGCCTTTGCTGAAGAGCACTGTGGCTTTGTGTTGCTAACCAGTAATTTCTAGTGCCTGAAGTCTCAACTGTAGATACTACTAGGTTCCCATGTCCTGTAATTTCCTCCTGAATTTTTCCATAAGTTACCTTGTATTTTTGTTTCCTTTGCAAAGTAAGAGCTTAGAAAAGGGCGTGATGATGTTTCCTCGTGACTTCCATGTATCCTCCTGTGATTTCTCTTAAATGTTTTCTGACCTTCAGAGCTGATCATAAAAGGGCTTTCATAATTTTACAGTCATTTCTGATTCTTTTTCCTGTTCTACACTTCGTGTCTAAATGCAGCGACTGTCAGCTTCTGATTAACGGTTTCTAAAGCCAGGGATTGTGCTGTCAGACAGGTTGAATCTGATTTATGAAAACTTCAGCTACAGAAGGAAGATATAGTAATAATTGGCTTTTCTAGCTCCCCATCAATTGCTTCATCACTTAAGATTAACGTCTGCAGGAAATCATATTGGCAAAACTGTCTGACTCTCTTGGTTTTGAGATTTCTATGAGTTTAAATATTTCATCCCTTCTGACCACTTCTTTGAGTTGTAAAGTATTGTTATTATCCTCACATTGTGGATACTTTCAATTAAGGAGTCCATAAATGACTTGTATTCCACCTACAAAAAGGACTACTTCTCTCTTTTTACAGTCCTGTCATCCTACAATTTTGAGTTGAGCAGGGACGGGAGGACTAAAGAGGCTGCACATTTATGTGCAATCTGTGTGAGAGCATGAGCTGAAAAGGAAATACAGCAGAGAAAAAGACAGTTTCTCTTGACAGTCTGAAAGGAAGAGGAAGTGAAAGAGAAGCAGTAACATGAATATTGCAGTGTAGGAATAATATTAGGAGGAAAAGGTCAACTAAAGACAGGAATGCTTCCAAGGATGTAAAGACAAATCAACATCAGTTAAAAGTGTGAGTAGCTGCTCCAGAAAGATCAGTTCAGAGACCAGAAGAGACAAAGACTTCGATTAAAATGAGTTTTCCAAAGACAAAACACAGTTAGTCCCTGTCCACATTTTTATGTCCTACAAGACCACGACCTCAGGGCAGTCAAAGTCAAGGACAGGACTGCTGTCTGTTCACTTGGTCTGTGGGCCTAACCAAGCATGACTCTCTCATTCCTGGCCAATATATTTTTTACTAATTTTCCGCATGAAATCCCAACCTGAGGCATGGCATCCAGTCTGCTTCTCCTTCTGCAGGCACTGTTCCTGCATCTCCTCCTCTTCTGTCCCGTCTGTCCTTTCCATGGTTTCATTTTCCTCACAATTAAACATCTCTCTATCCTGATTAAGTTACCCTCAGTTACTTCAGTTACATCCTAGTCTCTTCATAGTTTTGCAGCCTTGTTTTTAGTACTCCTTTTGCTTCTCTAGAAACAGTAAACTTAATTTATGTCTCATTGGACTACTTTTCTTCTCCATCAGTGTGTCGTAATTTCCACTCTTGCTGGGTAATAAAGCAGAAAGTAGCATTCTACAACTATTAATAAGTACCCATTTTTCTAATAAGAGAGGAAAGTTGTCCATGCAGCAATCTGAACAGAAGTTCTTTCCTTCACATGACAACTGGCGAAAAAAATAATGGTTTTAGGTGCTTCCTCTTTTAAGGATCACTCCTACACTGAGTCACACCTGCAGTGCTCGCATTTCAGTCAAAAGATATGTGTTATACCAGAAATGTCCAACAGCCAGCATGGTTTGAGTACGTAGATTTTCCTGTGCTACTTGCAGTCAAGGGCTGGCACCTAAAACACTTGTTTTAATTCTGTCCCGAGACATCTGCAGCAGAATGTCATATCCATGTAGCCGAACAGTGATGTCTCTGCAAGGAGCAGGCTGCGGCACTGGAAATGAGTGCTATTATCACTCGGCATTAGCAATCTTTTGCTTATCCCTTTTTCCTGCCCTTTGGAACCAGCTGATCTGCCTGACCTGACCAGAAATATGACCTTGACTAAAAACATTCTCTGGAGATGGTCACCCAGTCTCACTGGCACCTCCCTCTGGCCCACACTCACCTTGTGTGCAGCCCAGCAGATGAGTTGTGTCCCAGCTAAGAGTAGCTGTGAGCTAAAGGGCAAGGGGTTTATAAGTGGACAGGTTGTGTGGGTGTTTGACCTGGAGTAATAACTAATAGAATAAATGACACTTTTTTGTGCAGATCTGGACCACTTCGGGTTGTGTCTGCAGCAACGTACTTTCCCTTTCCACTGCTTCTGCCGTAGCCCTGTCTCTGCTGCCTCTGGAGACACGGCTGCATGCAGACAGACACCGACGTCTCTAGGGGAGGGATATTTTTTTGTATGATATCAGGTACTCGGCATAATCTGCTGGTGTAAATACGCATTTTAACACTGCTTCCTATCCACTCAGCATCAGTCATGCTTACCATGACGACTTACTTAGCAACCTTATCAGATCTCTAGTAGCTTACAGTTTTGCTTCTAAGGCATTCATTTTAAATAAAAGATCTGCTCTTTTTAGAACATGCATTGTAATTTTTCCTGGCCTCCTGTCTTTTTTTGGTAATTCACTGAAATGGATTTGCACAAAAGCAGAATAGAAAATACACTTTTGGAAATATATAGCTACATATCTTTGATTCTTTGGACACGAGGAACTCTAAATGCTTGATTGTTTATTTCCTTCAAATAACCTCTATTTGAAATAAAAATAGTAATGATAAATGTGATTGACATCTCTCAGGTTTGCTGTTGGGAGTTTGTAGGTTTCCTATGCCAGGTATTCCCTGTAACTCAGAATAACATGTGTTTTTTTCCTCAGACAGTGAACGTTATCTTTGAAAAAATCCCAGAAAACGAAAGTGGAGATGCTTGTCAGACTATCCAGGTTAATGTTCTGGACTGTGACACCATAGGCCAAGCCAAGGAGAAGAGCCTTCAGGCTTTCCTTAATAAGAATGGCTTTCCCTACGGTCTTCAATTGGATGAGATTGGTCTCGGTAAGAGCATGTCACTGTGTTATATTTTCATGGAGCTTACTGGTCTGTCTGTGGAATTTTCTTTTTTAGGAATCCTGCCTTTGGCTTTGATATTTCTTTTTAGCACTTAGGCAGAACGTAGCTTTTGTAAGGAATTTCCAGGGAAATACTAGACTGTTAGACCATTTATGCTACCAATTAGAGCATTGCAACTACATCTGCTTTGCTTCTGCAAGGACTTCAGCATGCGGTTAACAAACACTTGTTTATTGAACACATATAATTTATATGTTCCTTTTCTGGGTTAAGTGAGGTGGCCCATCCACCTAAGTACAGCTGGTTGATAAATTTTGTCAGTGGGTAAGATGACGTATCATGATTATCAAGTACTTTAGTCACTACTTTCTGTCCCTCCTACTGCCCTTCCTTCCAACAGGCCTATGTTTCCCTTGATCAGGAGAACCCACAGGTATAGTTTATTTACAGTCAGATTAGAATAATATAATAGTTCGTATGTGACCCACAAAGCTATGTACAATATCTGCAGATGTAAATATAGCCATTCTGGAGAAGACTCAAGTCACCTTTTCTTGTTGGGTTTTCAAGAGCCCAAGGTCAGATAAAAGCCAGTGGTTCCCACCATACCACTTCCTGCATTCTCCAATAGGAAATCCGCAAACTGTATTATTGGCATTCATCACCTCCCAGACTTACTTATTAAGATGTTGATACTTCCGTACCTTCTCAGCTGCTGCATTGGCAAGTGATAATTTACTGTCATATCCAATGGCTATATCCACCACCAGTGCCTGAGCACCCTTCACTACGTCAGTCATATACAGCGCATTTTGGTGGTCTCTTAGAAGTGGCTTGTGAAACCTTTCTTCTAGTCCCAATGTGGTCGTAACATCAGGGCACACTTGTGCGACAGAATAGCTAGATTAGGTGAAAGCACCTCCAGAAACTCTGCCTTGACCAACACAAAGTGAAGCACTAATAGCCTTCAGTAATGAAAGACACCCAGGCTGTCACCCCAGAAAAGGAATCTGCGGTGTGGGAGAGCAAAACCACTCTTGTGTGACCTAGCACAAGGACAGAGAGAAACAGCTTAGTTGGGAGCCACGGGACCAATAATAATTAGGTGTTGTTTTTCTTTACAAACGTTGTTGCAGTGAGAATGCCATTGGGATGTAATTGTTTTCTGTTGCTGTCATACTGCAGAACTTGTGTCTGAGGAGCAGCAAAGAGAATTGTTAGATATTGATGGTTCCTCAGAAGTGATGGAGGATGGGATAAGGAAGCTGAATACCGTCAGTCATTACGAGGTAAGCATGGAAGCCATGCCAATGAATTGAGAAGCAATTTCTCCCCAATTCCCAAATGCTGTGTGCACAGAAGTATCTTGATTGACCAAAATCTTGAAGGGGTAGCTGAGCATCATCAACAGAAGGAAAGAAATATGTCACACATAACTTTCTTGCCAATGAGTCATAAGTTTTCAGTTACTTTTCAGAGGTTGCTTGTTGCAGGGTTGCTTGGTACAAGCACACCAGGTAAACTGTTACTTCTGTTGAGCATTTCAGTTAAAAGAGCATCTGATTTCCAGCTATGAACATTGCCTTGAATCTTTTCTAGTCTCTGCTGCTGAGTTTTTGTTGCACCATGAGCAATTCTTTACCTCTTCCCACCTCATGTTTTGATCATCTGAACAGGTGGTAGTGATTGAGAGAGCTCATTGAGAGTCAGAACAGAAAAGGCTGACGAGTTTGCTTGCTCTCCTTGAGACCTTCTCTGTCAGTCTTCTTCCCTCTTTCTCTCTGTTTCTGTTGCCATCTACTGTTGCCATCTACTCTTTTCCACTCCACTTCCAGTTGCACCTATAAACCGCTCCTTTTCAATGCTGCAATAATCGTTCCATCATTGCAACAACGCAGAAGGCTGCAACTGGTGGCAGAGCCCTTGTGGGAAAGCACAGCGAGCAGCATTGCCTGTCTAAGGAGTTTCCACTCTTACCAGTCGAAATAGAGGGTGGGGTGAGAGGCTGGGGTAGAATGTGCAGCAAATGTAGCTCACATTTTGATGCTTACAGATAGATTTTGGAGATGAGGTTAGTATGTTGAGTGCTTTTAGTGAGCTTTCTTCATGCCTCCTTGTTGAATTTGAAAGTCTGGCTCTTAAAACAATAATCGATTTTTATTTGTGTAGAAGTTTTGCTGATGAGTGTAAGTCTGTGTCATGCAATGCAGTACGGTGCTGAGAAGCCTGAGCCAGCCCTGAGCACGTTTCTGTCTGCATGAGCAAGTACAGTGCCATCCACAGAGAGGAACAAGTGCTCCTAGCAGGACTCTTCCTAGCTTGGATGGAGCACAGGCTGCTCAGATCTGGGGCAAGCTCGTTTGGAGTCACTTTACAGATCTCTCTAGGAGTTTGTTGCTTTCCTTACCTCCCAGGTAGGCAGTGGTGAACCCAGATGTCCCGAGTCACCATCCAGTGTTTTAAATACAGCTTTTCGTATGCCTCTCTTGAATCTTGTCTACAGATTAGCATGGGACTTCCCTCCACTCCACTTGTAAAGATTTTATACAAATTAGGACATTCTGGTCTTGCAGTCAGAGTCTATGCTGCAAAGGTCAATGTAGATTTGAACCTGATTACGTGTTTGAACTTCTGTCTGCCCTGATAGTACCCGCCCTCTTTACTAGAGGCAGATATTGCAAGTGCTTCCTAATTTTACCTGGCAGCTTTTGTGCACTTCCTGAGCTCATGGCATGCCGTGGCTCATGGGTGCTATGGCAAATGAGTCTGCTCCAGTTGGTCACTCTCATCCCTGGGCATCATTGCCCCAGCCCTTATTTTCATCTATGGTTTCTGCAGGCAGATGCAAGTTAGGTTGGAGGTTCAGTTGTTTTTGCAAAGCTGTAACTACACTAATTATAGCTTAGCAGCTGCCTTATGGAAATTGTGCTGGGTATCTCTGTTAGATATTTTAGTTCATTTTTTCTGACACTGACCAAATGATGTACGTTTTAGACAGGAGCTTAGTGTCATTTTAGGCAGTGGCTTAGTGGCAAGTATCAGCCGTGGGTATGTCTAATTTATTTTCTTGTATGCATATTAATGCAAAAAGGAATGTAAAGGTGTCTAGTTAGCAAGAAAAGGGAACATTGCATACACAGCGTGTGGGTAGTCACGTTGCCTGAGGAATTCCAGCTTACATTTCAAGAGTGCCTAGAGTTTTGTGGCAAGTCTGGGTCTTTTGGGGGAGGGTTGTTTGTTTGACAGCCTTAAATGCTAGAAAATAACCAGATTTTTGAAACTAGGAAGTACTGACAATTTTTTTTTTTAAATACTAGAGCATGAGGGTTTTGTTCTAAAGGTCTCAGAATCATCAGTCACTCTTGAAAAAGCAGACTTAGTTTGTACACTGATTTTTAAAATATGCATGTAGGGGATGTTTGCATTTTTGTGTGGTGTTTCTGAAGGGAGAAAAATACACTGTACTCTTACTAGACTTCATGTGTCTCTTACTTGTGTGCTCCTTTTGCTCTATTTTTTTGCTTCTAGTAGGGTTATTGATGTGATTATTTGAGGTCTGCACTATTGTTTGCATGAGAATAACCACAAGTCTTGACAAGTTATCATGATGTCCTATTTCCCACACAAGGAAGAGAGCTAGAGAACCACTTTCAGATCTGCTGTCCAGTCAGATCTCAAATTTCTCAACCCGTAGCAAATTTCTCAACATTCCAGGAGCAGGCACAGTGAATCTGAATGTGTGATATGAGTGTGTGACCAGATTATAGGGAGGAGAGGAGGCCTGGAGAACAAAGAAGAGACGTAGAGCTACACTACTGCGTCTTCTGTTTTGCAAAGTAGCTGTACTCTGTGTTGTGTGGATCTGAACTCCCCCTCTCCCTGTTTGTCCCCTGCAGTAATTCACCTGACAAAGTAAGGATGTTTTGATGTGCCCATGGGAGCTGCCCACCATAAAAAGTGATTTAGGCAGCGTGACACAAAAAGAAGGGCTTTTTTTGTTGTTGTTTTCATTGATATGAAAGAAAGAGCAAGTGTGGCCAGTGCAGTAATGATAGAAGGGCGGGCACATTCCACCCAGTGCTAAAAGCAGTACTTGTCCCAGAAATAAAACCAAAGTGGGGGCTTGGATCATGGCTGCCCAGCACCATCATCTCTGGTTCCTGGAGGGAAGCACAGTTCTCCTACCGAGCTCTACCCATCTTCCTCAGGACAGGAACTGATCCGTTTCAGCCCTGAGCTGCTGCTTGGAGAGGGAGTGGAGGCAGCGTGTTGCTCATGCTGCTCTGGGAGGGGGTAAGCTTCTGGGTAGCCCTGTTCCTGTTTACCTGTCCTCAGGGACGAGTAGGAGGACTCTTGTTTTCTCTGTTTTTGTGTCATCTCACAAGCCAGCCTTAGAGCATATTCCCACTTGTAGCGTGGTTTTAAAGTGCTCTGGGTTATCCGAAAGAGCTCTGAAACACTGTGTGATAAATGGAAACCATGCAAAAAAATCATACTTATAAAATAGATTGCATTTACTTTCCAGGAGCAAGTGTAAGTGCAGATTTCTCTGGCGTAAGACACAACTTTTGATAGAGTATCTTAATGTTTAAACTGTTTTCTCACACCGGGCTGGCTGCCAAGGTTTAAAAAACACTTAAATTATTTTGGCAGAGATCCCTTCCTAGAACTGGCCAGTTGTTTTTGTAATTATAGAGGGAAGGATACTAGCACTTGGCAAGACCCAACATTTGACAGCAGAGCAGTGGTGTAGTTCTCAGTGGGAGCCGTTTTTTAGTTACTCTTTGACAATAAAAGCATGACTTGCCAGTTTCTTGTAAAGATAAGTTACTATCTTGGCAACACTATAAATTCAGGGAAGGAGGGGGAAGATTCTTCCTAGAAATCCCAAGGTGGCTAGATACGGATCTTGACCTTACAGACCACAGAGCATAAATATTTTCCTCACTTTGGGAACTGAAGTTTGAAAATAGTTCTTGGGAGCACCAGGCTAGACCTTCATCATGGCCTCTCCGTAGGGCATGGGTGGAAAGCTCTGGAATGGACTGAGCTGGAAGAAAGGGGGCCAAAAGAGAAATCAACCCTGTGTTCCCCTCCCTGCCTCACCTTCCCGTAAGATCCTATTGCGTTCAAGCCAGAGAAGTCAGCCCAGGCAATCTGTAGAAAGACGGGTGCAAGAAGCAGCACAAAGCACTACCTAAAAACGTAAATGTCCAAACGGGCTGAACCAGAAAAGTTAAAGAAAGGGAAAGGCTATAAAGGCTGGCTTGTCAGAAGCACTGCTTTTCCACCTTGCCAGGTGAGGGTGACAAGCTGTAGCTGCTGCCTATGCCTGAAAGCCCAGCCCTGGCTGCCTGCTGAAAGCCCTGCACACCGTGGTGAGAACAGAGTGGGCTGGCACACTCCCGCGCTGCCTCCAATTTAGGGACGGAGGAAATGAAACCGGGAGTTTTATGAATTCTAGACACTTTTGTTTCATCAAGATACATTTCTTTTTTGCTTTCAGATTTCAAGTGGAGCAACCATAAAAGTCTTTAAAAAGAAGACAAATACCCGATCAGGTAACAAGGGAACTGCAATCTATTTAATCTTTCGCAGAGAATGGGCTGGGAATGCAAAGAGCCGAGCTATGACAGGTTGTATTTTGGTCAATAGGAGGTCAGAAAAATTGGCACTTCAGTATAGCTGACCCAAATGAAGAGCCATGTTACCCTGGCTCTGGGCCTCTGCAGGCACAGTGGGCTGAGAAGGAGGGAAGAAGGCAAAGAAGGACAGAAGGACTTAACACTCCTCAGCAAATGAACGCTTGAAGATACAGACTCATAGGCAGAAAAGCAGGACAGGGAAGCCCAGGTGACAGAAAGTGCTGACTGGTGAGACAACCAGAGAGAACATGCCCTGCTTTGGTGCCCAGAGTTGTGCATCATGCACATAGTGGTGCACAGTCCAGAGACAGGCATAACAAAACAAATGCGGTTTTGGAATTTTCCTTATTCTTTTGACTGTGTTTCTGAAAGCTTTGACTCGTCTGTCTCAACAGCAGGTCAGGAGTTAAAGGGTGCTTGCAAAGGATCAGTTCATCTCATCTACCCCTGTGATGCAGGTTGATCCAACCCAGCAGGTGGCTCGGCAGAGGTGGACTTTCTGTAGCCTCTGGGAGAGAAAGACATTCACAGAATCACAGAATGGTTTGGGTTGGAAGGGACCTTAAAGATCACCTAGTTCCAACCCCCCTGCAGGGACACCTCCCACTAGACCAGGCTGCTCAAAGCCTCATCCAGCCTGGCCTTGAACACTTCCAGGGATGGGGCATCCACAGCTTCTCTGGGAAACCTATTCTAGTGTCCCACCACCCTTGCCATAAAGAATTTCTTTGTGATATCCAATCTAAATCTCCCTTCTTTCAGTTTGAGGCTGTTACCCCGTGTTCTATCATAACACTCCCTGATAAAGAGTCCCTCCCCATGCTTCCTGTAGGCCCTCTTTAGGTACTGTGTGTGATTCACCTCACGGTCAAAGTGAGCATCTACAGTTAGGAGAGACGTGTCCCTGAGGTGCAAGTCACTGGGATGGCATTGCTCTCTCCCTCGGTAAGAGCAGGATTGTATGTTCTCAGCCATTGCTTTCACGCCTGACCTCAGCCCCCCTGCGCTGCCTACCCTTAACAGAGACTAAAGAAATGCAGTCATCTCTTGTGCTGTCTGTCAGCCTCCTTTCAGGGGAGCTGTGATTTGCTGCCAGCTTACCCCAGCGGCAGATGATGATGGTGCCCTAGCTTAGTGGTCCGAGCTGCAGTTTGGCACTGGGGAGGTGAGCTGTGTGTTTCTCAGAGGCTTCCCCCACACTGCAGGCAGGAAAACGTGACACCCAGCCTGCTTGCTCGGCATCCTGAGCCGTGCACTCTGCCGCACAGCCCAGAGCTCAGGAGAACTCACAGGCTCGTAGCTGTGTTTGATTAATGCCTGTTTGCTCTCTGCTTTCTGTTGTTTAGATGTGGACTACTCGGATGAACACTGTCATTTGGTGAGTTCAGTCATTACACTGTTAAATGGTAGGTTTAATACTGAGCTGCATTTGTATCTGTGTAATCTCTCTAATCTCTTCGTGACAGATTTTACCAGACTCTGAAGCAAACAAAGATGTGAAAGGAGCAGGTCACAAAGGAAAGCAAAAATTCAAAGTGAAAGAAATGTATCTGACAAAGCTTCTGTCAACCAAGGTAAACTCTAAAGGCTTTATTTTGAGGGAGGGCTGGTGTTAGGCATGGCTAGTTTGGCACAGCAGAAATAATAGAAATTAAAGCAGAAATTACACAGACTGCCTGCATGTATATCAAATGTTAAGTGAAAAGGTAGCCTATAAAAGTTACTGTGCTAAGTATGAGTTATGACCATTTGCAAAGATGGCCACATTTCAGGTTTTCTAATGCGAGAGTTCTAAAATTGTCTGTTATGCGCAATCTCCGCCTCCTCAGTAAGCACAACCTTTTTTCTCAGGTTAAAGAAAAAAGGTAGCTACTGAGCTTTTAGAAAGTGAGTTTGCCCGAGTCCCATAAGTCCCATCCCTTCTGGAGAGACAGCTTTCAGTCAACAATCTCCTCACTCTCTACTAGCTTTTGCCCAGCTTAGAGACAACTTCCAAGGCCTGAGTTTCACAAAATACTGCCCATGAAATGAAATAATCTTTTAGGGTCTCAAATTAAGCATCCAAAATAACCAGGTTAATTTTAAAAACAAGGTCCTTAGGATCTATAATACGATTACCTAATTTATACAATCCGCATTCCTTAGGAATAAGCCCTGCTCACTCCCTCCGGTAATGTCATCTTGTTTCTGACCTACTCAAAAGCATTGTAAAACTCTTTGCAACAGCATGTTACTTAATATATTAATCAGTGCACAACACTGAGTGCTGTGTGATACAAGAGGCCTGAAGGGATGAAGATTATGGCCTTCTTGCATTTAAAAATCTGACAGTCATTATTTAATTAGATTGTTGATAGCATCTGAAGTAATTTAGGACACTACCCAAAGTGAGAGTGAAGACTGGTCATTTTTCATTAGCTGTGGAAACTAAGATAAGCCCTTAGGAATTGCTGGAGTAAACCAGTAGTATCTTACGGTGGAAGACTGAAGAACAAAATAAAAGATCAGTCTCTTAAGAAACAGTCCTTTAAAGGGCTTTAAAATATTCATCTCCTTCTCCGAAGTAGGATAGTACTCTGAACAACAGTGCTGTGATACCCTTCACCGTGAAATTCCGCTCGTGATATGCTGTGCACTAGGGGAAATTGCATGGAGCCATGTCTCTCTCCCTCTCTCTCTCTAACCCATAAGCACACCCAGACACAACTGCAGAGTTTGCCAGGTGAAATGAACTGGCCAGTAGCGCATCGAGGCCCTAGGATACACTTAAATCCTTCGTGTTGAGAGAAGACTGGGCTGAACTGATCTTGAGAGCAGATGTGAGGAAAAGAAGCACAAAGCAGTGTTGTTTGTTTGCCTCTGTGTATGAATTCTCTGTAATGAAGTCAGCGAGTCCACCAGCAACCAAGCCCTTGCTTTTGTGAGCCAAACAGCTTTGCTTGTGGATCAGAAATACCCAGTTTTCAGTTCGTCTTTCTAACATGAATGTCTTCATATGCCACCCAAGGCTGTTATCCTAGAATTAGATCAAGTGCCACAGTCGTTTGGCTGTGAATGTGTTCAACATGTGTCGCAGATGGCACCAGTGCCCTGGAAAATTGGTTAAACTCCTTTTGCTCACCTCCCTGTTAGTTCCATTCGCAAGTTCCAAATGCTTTCAGCAATGGTGCCAACAGTATCTGAAGAGTTGATGTTGACTTTGTTGGAACGAGTGATTCCTTCCACCTACGATTTATTACAAGGTTCACCACAATTCTCCTGTCGGTAAAGTGATAGGACATGTGACAGTGGAAAGCAGCTCATTATGGTGTATTTGTAGTTTCATTTTTGTTACTGACTGTCTTGTTTGCCAATAACCTATGCCCTAGATGTTTGCCACAAGCATCTCATAGTTTCTGTGTGTGGTTGCTCTGAGGCACGCTCAAGTCTCTGAGACAAGAAAACCTACTCTTTTCTTGTCTAATAACAGCACCGTTATTTTCTTACTTTTTAGGTTGCCATTCATTCAGTTGTTGAAAAGCTCTTCAGGAGCATTTGGAGTTTACCCAACAATAAAGCACCTGTTGCCATCAAGTACTTTTTTGACTTTCTGGATGCCCAGGCTGAGAGCAAAAAAATCACTGACCCTGATGTGGTGCATATCTGGAAAACCAACAGGTATGTCGGTATGATCTGCACAGGGGTGTGTGCACTCTCTGAAAACATAGTCGCAAAGATGGAACAGGTGATCAGAAGAATAAGATCTTGGCATGCCTGGGTGAAGATAGGGTTTGGCTTTGTGGATCCTGGTAATTTTAGTATATTGATTGGATACCGACACAAACCACCATAGCTTCTAAGACTGCATACTGACTTGACACTCAGAAAGAAGTATCTGCAGGCTGACATCATTATTTGAAGATGGAAGGGTGACTGACAGATGTGTTTGCTCTGTAGCCTTTGTTCCCTGATCTCTTTTTCAACGTGAGTAAGTGGCCTTGAAATGTGCTTCTTTCCATGAGTGCAGTGCAATTAAGCTACCATTTTAAAGCAGTTGTGCTACATGAGTTGTTAATTTTAAGGATGCTTGTTCTTTCTCCATCTAGTCTTCCTCTTCGCTTCTGGGTGAACATACTGAAGAATCCCCAGTTTGTCTTTGATATTAAGAAGACTTCGCATATAGATGGCTGTTTGTCTGTAATCGCACAAGCTTTCATGGATGCCTTTTCTCTAGCAGAACAGACACTGGGGAAGGTAATGCTGCACTTCCAGTCTTTTGCTAACTCCTCAACCAATGTCTTTGTCAACTGTATAATTCTTTAGGGGTCAAAGTCCTGCATCTGCTGACACTGGGGCAAAACTGTCAGTGGCTTAATTAAGCTGGCTTTCCACTCCTTCTCGCTCCATCTCACAAGACTAAAGAATTGACTGGAGTAGACACATCCAGATACTAGAAGGCCATATTTATAGTTAACTGCCGCTTGCCTTCTCTGCAGTTAGTTTCTGCGCGGTGCGTATAAAGCATATGTGGAAGGGGGTGAAAATTGTAAGAATTCAATGAAGTTTTAAAGAATTTTTAAACAAAGGTCTTAATAGTATTGCCATTGTTTGATAATTAGTCCAAATTTTGTCTGCCACACACCAATGTGCAGGAAATACACACACAAGCTACTGGGAGCTGTAAGAATACTTGAAAGAACTCTGAAGTCTGAAACAGTTCCTTTCACATGTCTTAGCCGCTCTCTTTTTATATGCAAAACTATTTGCTGGAGTGACAAGTCCAGAAATCTTACATTCAAAAGCTCTTTAGTACAGTGCCCAGAACTCTGGGGATCAGATATACTTCATTTTCCCCGAGGATATTTTCCTTTCCTTTGGACCAAAGCAGGAAGCATTTGTTCAGGCTCATGCTACCAAGAAAAACAGGCTAGAGATTTTTTAGCCTAAAAAAATTAATTATATAAAAATGAACTATTTTCCTATGTGATCTGAACCAACTTGCTCACCCGTTAAAGGTAAAGCACAAATAATGCACTTACTTATCTTATCTTAGGAGTGAAGTGTCATGAATTAAAACTCATCACATCACTTACTTGATGGAAGAACTGCAAATGAGCATGCTCTGTTAGGTTTCTGTGAAATACTCTTGTGAAATACTATTGCTGGTACAGCAGCTCCCATGAGCCATTTGAAAAGGGATGCTGAAACTTGATAAAGGTTTGCAATGCAGTAAGCATCTGGTGGCCTTTTAGTACCAAAATGTGTTTACTTCCATAATTTTTAGCCTTTTAGCTTAAAACATTCTTTAGCCACTTTAGTAAACAAACATTTAAATCATTTCATCACACAGTGGAAACAGTAGTGACAAGGTATGACGTGGTTACAGTAGTGACAAGGTATGACGTGGTTTTGTCATTTATTCCCCAGAATTTAAACTAGAGCAGTGACAGGAAGCTACCAGCCCCCACTTTTACATTCTGAAAACATGGTTTCCAGGTGGGGCTTCGGCTCCTACCACAAACTATCAGCATTTATTTCTTCAGATGAGCCTAAAGCTGCCTGGTAGGCGAGTCCTGACCCGGGTTGTCAAAGCCCTGGGGAAAAAAATAAATCCCTTTGGATGTGCATGCCTGGCAGTCAGCTCTCCACGCTCTGGAACTCCAGAGTGAAAGGAGTCGGAGGAGTTTTTGGGGAACCTCTGCCAGGACAGGATCTAACAAGGTTCTCTGGCGTGTTACCCTGTGGGAACTTTCCCCAGCGCTGCTGTATCCAGTATGTAAATAGCGCATCAGCCTCAAGGCCTTGGGTTCTGCTTTCTCAATCTTTCAGGTCCGGGGAGGGGTGAGGAGGAAGGAAGAAAGAAAAATATGTCTGAGGGACAAATGTTCATCACTCCTGATGCCAATAGAAATAATTATATGGCAACTGTCATGAAACACAGTGCACTGTTACTGAGGTCCCGCGTCTCTTCTTCATCTTTATTTCATAACCTTGATTCCTTGCCTGTAACCGCTGCAAAGAGACACGAGTCACACAGAGAACAGACACAATTAGATGCAATTAACTGTGTGGAGGTGGAACCTTAAGAAATCTGTGCTGTGAAAATTGACAAGGCTTCAAATACTTTCTTTTAAGGAAGCACCAACAAATAAACTTCTCTACGCTAAGGACATTCCACTCTACAAGAAGGAGGTGAAAGCGTACTATAAAGCCATCAGGGATCTGCCTCCGTTGACCACTTCAGAGATTGAAGAATTTCTAACTCAGGAATCTAAGGTACGGTTGAGAAGTGGGAACTTCGTTTGCTTTCATGTGAAGTTGTTTTAAAAAGGAGAAGTACCTGACCAGAACTGTTTTCTGTTTTAGAAACATGAAAATGAATTTAATGAGAAAGTGGCCTTGATTGAAATCCACAGATACATAGTGAAATATTATGATGAGGTAAGCGCCTCTGCTGTTCCTGCTTAACCCCTTGATGTTAGCTTGCCACCTCAGGCCTGGCAGTTGGGCTTGACAAAGTAGCCAGAGGCTGTCCTGGGGTGCGACTTAGTGGGTGCCTGTCCAGAGACAGCCCCTGGGGGACGCAGCCGCGTCTGCTCCTCCTGCTGAGCTGTGTGGGGCCAGAGCAGTGCAGCCCCTCTCAGAGGGGTCTCAGGCCAAAAGTTTGAGAATGCACCTTTACCGTCACCACTGTATTTCGCAAAGACAGTAGCAATAAAATGCTCTCTGCAGTTTTAAGGAAGTTCCTAAATAGTCTAGACTTCTTGTTTTACAGTGTTGGCAGAGTGTCTGCTAATGCCTGTCACAACTCCTATGCACACGCTCCATTTCCCTGGAGATTCCAAAATCGGACTAGACTAGCACCAGGGTTCTCGATTTAACAGTGCAGACACCTCAGCGGAGCAGGCTCAGCCTTACAGCAAGAGGTGTCTGCTCCTTTCCCATCATAGCCCTCGCACGCTCCGCTCTAACAGGCTTTCTCTTAAAGAAAAGAAGCTAGAGCTTCTAGTCCCTGCTCGTGCTCACAAAATAAACCTTTTCTCAACTGAAAGCACTTACTCACAGGCTACCTCTGAGCTGCTTTGTAAGAAAATCCCTGCCCTCTGCTTTGCATGAGAGGATTCTCCGCTCCGTTTTGCTCGGCATCCTTAGCAGAGGCGGCGTATGCCTGCGCAGGGAGGCAGATAAGAGCCAGCTGGGGCTGCTGCCTGAAGGGCTCCTTACCACTTCCAGCATGTTGTCTGGGTCTCCCAGCAACCAGACCTCTCTCTCTTTCATCCCCAGCAGCGCAGCATCGGCGCTGGCTGCCATCATCCAGCTCTCCATCACCTGTTAGCGAGCTTACCGCTTCTGATCTCTAACATCTCCAATTATCCGAGTTCAGCTTTAAATCTTTGCCTCTAAAAGAAGCGTGGGATGACTCTCGGCATGGCACTGCACTTTATTAAGCTCATTAAAACTGTTGACATAGGAGCCTTCAGAATACTTTCTAATCTTAGTGCCCACTTTTGCTTTTTTAAAGCTAGTCCTGGCTAAACTTACCCCATCCATCCTTAGAAGGAAACCCTCCCTCTGCCCTTCTCCCTCCGGCTTTTGACCGGGAGCAACTGAACCTCATTTGTTGCTTGCTGAGACCTCGGTTGCTTTGTAGAGCTGCCAGCGAAGAGTTTTCAGACAGCCTTAATGCTCCCTCCTGTCACCTGGGCCGGTGCCAAGTGGGCCAGTTAGAGGAAGAGAGGCAGTTTAGTGCCCTCGCTTTACAGGGCAGAGGAATAGAAGTAAAGCAGCATTTGCGAGTCGGCTCTAGGGTAACGCTGCTGCCCTGGCCCTGCCTCACGCTTCCAGAGAAGAGCATGTGTTGGATTTGTTTGGGTTTTTTTGCTTGGCTCCGTCTTTCTTTTGGGGAAGCGTTGCAAATCCTGTAATCATAATGACTTGAAAACTCCCAAAATAAAGTGTTAGAGTCAGACAAGAATGTTTACATATAGGCAGGCATTCAGATGGATTTTTCTGCCAGCAGTTGTTGGAATGCAGAAAAGCAGGCTTTAAAAAACAGCAAGTAAAATAAGCGCTAAAAAAAATGATTTTTTTTTTTTTTTTTTGCTAATTGTTAACAGATTGTCAGCAAACTCGAGCGAGAACGGGGGTTTGAAGAAGTCCAGAAACAGCTCCAGCAAGTAAAAGCCTTATTTGATGAAAAGAAAAAATGCAAATGGCTTTGAGCGGAGCACTGACTCACAGCGGCGCTGTGGGGGGTTTTAAACAGGCGCTACTGCTCCCAAAACTGTTTTGACTGTCTACATGTACAGGGTTTGAAACATTTGGACACTCTTCTCCACTCTGACCATTCCAAGTAATATCTACGTTTGGGAATGAAGTAACGGACAGGGTTACGTATTCAAACGTAGGCACGCGAAAGTGAAAGTGAGTCTAGTGTTGGCAGGGCCAGCATTTTTAGGTACTTGAACACACATACCTTTTTGGTTCAAAAAATATTGCCTGAAAGTAAGCTTTCTGCTTACTTAAAAACAAGCTCGTAGGAGATGCACAAAACACACTGCAAGTTCAGGGGTGCCCCTGTGAACTTGGAAATTCCTACTTGTTAAGTAGCTCTTTTTTTTGAAGAGAGAAAGCTGATGTTGCGCCACATCCTTTCCGCAGCCTTTGCAAACTGTCTGGATGAGCTCCGGCTTCAGAACACGGGGCAGCTGCAGTTTCCTTCCTTCCAGACAAATGTACATTGGTTCCTCTTCGGAAAACAAAACAAAAACCAGCACCAAAGTGACACTTAGGACAAGTGTGTTTAGCAGAAAAGGCGGGTCTGAGGTTTGAGGGCCAAGCGCCACGTGGCAGGACTTCTCTTCCTTTGGATAGAAATTCCACCTGCACAGTGAAGCCGAGCAGGGAGCGGGGCGGGGGGAGGCGTTTGGAGAAGGGCACTGGAGTGCCATCAGCCTGTGTTTACATTTCTGCCTTTCCATCCCGAAGCAAGCCGTGACAGACACACCTGTGAGCTGCCCCACGGGTGATGCGTGGGCGCAGCGGTGTGACTCGCTGCGGCGGGAGGGCTGCCTTTGCTGCACAGACCTGCGCTGGGTGCGGGGGTGGGCCCGTGCTGGCAGCCCCAGCCACCCCCCCCGCAAGGGCCTCGCACACCTAAAGCCAGCAGATTATTGGGGTGGTGTGTGGTTTGGGTTTTTTTTTTTTCCAGGTTGTCCACGCAAAGGCTTTGTCAAAAGAGGGTAAGAGCAGGCGGGCGGGTGTAACCTCTGACTCTCTGCGAGACACTGGTACAGCCCTGGAGCTGGGGTTGGGAAGGGGGGGTGCTGTCTGCCGCGGCCTCGCTGTGCTGGCTTTTGAGGCTGGGCTGGTTTCATTGGAGGGTGTCCAGTACATTTGCGTCGGTGGTGAAAGTTAGCCCGGCTGGAAAGCGGGTGCATGGCCACACTGCTGAGAAGAGGCTGGTGCAATGGCTACCACACAAAGCCACGGAGGAGCAGCCGTGGCTCTGGCTGGGCTACCGCACCAGCACAGTCCGACCCTCCGCTACGGACCTGGAATCTTTTGTTGCCGTGGGCTCAGCGTCTGTCACACCGAGGCACTTCCTAAGGCTCCCTTAGACTTGCGGTAAGGTCTTGATGAGGTGGTGGGTGACACATTTCCCACCAGCAGAGGCACATGGCATAGCTCAGTGTCCCACGGGCGAGGGAAGAGCTGTCCCCTGCCTTGGCAGCAGCGAGGGTGCCGCCAGCCGCGAATGGCAGAGGTGTCCCACGGTCAGTACAGAAAGCCCATGCTGGGGCTGTGACCAGCCACGCACCTACGCAGGGCTCCCAGGCCGCCGAGCGCTCAAAACACTTAGGAGTGTGCCTCGTGGTGCTGGGGAGCCCTAAGGCCGTGGTGCCGCAGTACTAAAGCTGGTTTGGCCACAGAGGCTACCAGAAGCTGATGCTGGGCACAATCCCACGGCACGTGGCCGGCCAGCGCTGGTGAACGCTAACCGGCTGCCTGTTCTCGTGGGGCAAAGCAAAGAGAAAAACACGTTGCCGCCTGGTCTGCCCCCTCCCTGCCATGCGATTGCACAAGTTGTCCCTCTTGCGTTCCAGTGAGGGCAGCCACCAACCCATACTGTGACAGCTTTTTTTTGGGGTTTTGTTGTTTTTTTTAATTCAGGTTTTTCTTACACTTGCTATTAAGTTTACACTTTCTACTTGATGGAATATACGGCTTTGTTCGGGAAACTGCACTACAGCCTTGCAGTACTTTTCAGCAGTTCTCTGCCTGGCACAATATGTTGTGGTAAGTTTAATTTTAATTGGGGAAAAAAAAACCAAACCAACCCACCCCCCCCACCCCTAACCTGGCTTGCCCTCTGTCCTAAAGGAGTGGACTGTGGCTTGAGCAGCACTTACGCTTGGAATACCTGTACTTAAAAGGGCTTGATTTTTATCATTCTTAACCTAACCTTTTAAAGCAGCATCAAATAAATAATTTTAAAAAAAAAAAAGCACAGTAATTAATACTAAAGGAGGGGCATGAGCAGATGACTTTTCCCAGTTAGCCCGGGGTCACAGCAGGCCCAGCTCCATTCAGGTGTTTGCTGGCAGCGCATTTCAGTGAACTGCGGTCGTTTTGTTCAACAGTAACCTTCTGTACAGGCAGAAAAAAAAAAAAATCCCAACCTTTCTGCTTGAAAAAACTGTAAAATATAATCTGTTTGCGTGGGTCTGATCCTGTGAGCTTCACTGTGTGTGTTTATATGATGAGGAAATGAAAACCGGTCCCATTCTGTATTTGTGCTACTGCTTGTTTGCTGCGCTCGCTTTAATGGTGTCTAGAGATGAAGTATGTGTTGAAGCAGGTCCCGCGGCTTTAGCCGGTGGCCTGGAATAGGATTATCGCCTTTTATTCAAGCCTCCTAAACAGCATCACTCTTGTTAGTAAACCATTTTTAAAGTCATGCTGGGACTTTGTAACCCATCCAAGTGGCTCTCACCAAGTGATGTGAAGTATGATGAAGTGATTGTGGCTCCTTCGGTAGGTTTGGGTCAGCGCACAAAACACGGGCACATCTTCTGTATCTGCCATTCGCTGTAACCGGTACCTGGACAAAAAAAAACCACAACCCACCTCTGATTAAAGCTGTTTTACAGCAACCCAACAGTTCTAACAGCAAACTGCTCTTTTAACTTATTTTCCCATGTTTACAGGCAAAGCGCTATGGCGAACAGCGTGTTTTCTAACACTAGCTTACAGAGCATTATTTTGCAGTCATCTAGTTGAAAGTCAAATCTTACTGATGTGTAAAGTAATTCCTGTTGTACAGAAGTTCATCTGTTGTTTAAAATGAATGGTTTTAAAAAAGAAAAAAAAACAAAAAAAAAGTGCAAATGACAAATACATGTTGGTGTTTGTATGGGTTTATCTAGAATAAAACGCATTTGGAGGTTATTTTCGATTAACTCGCGTACTTTAAGATGGTCAAAGGAGAGCACGCGCAGCTCGCAGCGGTGCCGAGGCTGCGTGGGGAACGGCGCGTGGGACGCGGAGCGGCACGTAGGCCGGCAGCGGCCACACAAACCAGTGCTGTCCCGCTGCGGTTGGGGACAGCAGGGAAAGGAAGGTACAGGGCAGCGTCGGGCGGTGCTGGGGCAGAGGGGGACACAGCGGGATTCCCGCCCCCTTCCCGAGGGGTGGCTGAACCTCCACACAGCCCTCAGGAGCCACCCTACAGCTTCTTTGGGGTCTGAGGGTGTCGGTACATTTTAAAAGCTGAAGATGTTAAAAATGAGGGTAACCTGGTAGCCGGTCTCCGAGGAGGGAGCAGCAGAGACAGGGAGTTACCTCGGGGGCAAAGAGCCCGAGACGGAGTGGGAAGGGGAGCCCGGAAACCAGCAGGTGGTAGCCATCGTCTCCCTCTGCTGTGACCCTTCTTGTGCCCCCCAGGGGCTTCCCTCCCTGCACCCCCCTCCGGGGCTGGGGACAGGAACGCCAGGCTGCTGCCAGCCAGCTCTGCGCAACCTTAGTGAGCCTTGCGTTACTTTTTCCAAATTAATCCTGCAGGAGAGAGCAGAGCCAGCTTCTGCTACTTCTAATAGTGACATTGGTTTCCTCAGAGACGTCTGACAGACCCCCCCCCCGGAAGCACAGTACGATCCCGGTACTTACCCACTGTGGGGAAAATCCAAAACGCAGCCTCTGAAAAGCTGAACGAAGGACAGTGTCACCCTCTGCCATGTAGATACTCAGCTGTCTATTACTGCAGCCGAATAACAACGCCAAATAAGCTATTAAAAGCTTTTAAATGGCACTTAAAAAGCATTAAATTTAAAAAGCAAAAAAAAAGTAAAATTTAAACGTTTAAAAAGCAAAAAAAAAAAGCATTAAATGAAAAGCATTAAATGGCGCTGCCCGTCTCACTGTCTCACACTTTCACTGCAGTGTTTGGGAAAAAAAAACCCACAACCACCAAAACAACAAAAAAACCCAACCAAACAGAACCAAACACAGATAAAAATAATTCCTGGGTTTCCAGGAAACTTTTCACTATCAAATAAACAAAATATTAATTGATCCCTTTATAAGTTTCTGTTGCTAAAGTGATAATGAAGAAAAAAAAAGATGTGTTAAATAAATACATTGAACCTTAAATAAATAATTTTATTGTACTTAAGTAAACCAATCACGGCAGCAACAAATACAAACTTACATTTCCAGAATGTGAAGGCAATTTGTTATACTTCATCTCTACTAATAGAAACCCCGATAATAAAAAAACCCCAATTAATGCTTATTCCTGTTGTGAAAACCCAAGAGGCACACTGTGGAGGGTAGGAAAGGAAAGTTTTCAGCATTTTTTCCATTTCATTTCATCCTCTCTGTCTGCGCGGGAGCTTCCAAATAACAACCCCCGTGGGGATTACAGCACCGTCAGCAACCGAACCAGCCCCCCAGCGGAACTCCACGCCGATGCGGTAACTTCTACCTTGAAGGGGTAAGAGGATACTATCAAATAAGTTTTAAAGGATTTATCAAAAAAAAATTTAATTTTTTTGTCTTAAATGTCAGCACAACCCAAACCTTGATCAGCGTATTTTCAAGTTTTGTGTGGTGAGATTATTTTGTGTTTTGATTTCCAAATAATTTTACGCTTATATAAAAACACTTCAAAATGCAGTTAATCTTTCAATGCTAATCAATTCTATTTCATAATTTATGAGAGTCTATCAAAAATAAATACAAAACTATGCAGAATGTATTTTATGCTATTCAGGCACGTATAAACGTTTTTTGGCAAAATATTGAAAGCGTGTACAAAGGAGAAGCTACCAAAAACGAGCAGCACGTCGAGTTTGCAGGTTTTACTTGGAGTCCTCACTTTGTGCGTCGCTTTCTCCAGCCAGCCTGTTTCGAGCCACGCTCCTGTACGCGCCCCCCGTTACTTGCTCTCTGGATGGTCCGAGATCTTGCAGCTGTTTTCTCTGTGTGGTTTCTAGTTCTTCCAACCGCTTGCGAAGCAGGGAAAGCTCTCTCTGATGCTGTTCCTCCTTGAAATACATTTTTTTAAAAAGTTACTATTACAATTTGGATAGCTACAAGGGACCAAAACAAGCAATAATTTCATTTTCATAGAATCACAGAATGGTTTGGGTTAGAAAGGACCTTAAAGATCTTCTAGTTCCAACCCCCCTGCCCTGGGCAGGGGCACCTCCCACGAGACCAGGCTGCTCAGAGCCCCATCCAGCCTGGCCTTGAACACTTCCAGGGATGGGGCATCCACAGCTTCCCTGGGCAACCTGTTCCAGAGTCTCACCACCGTCATAGTAAAGTATCTCGTCCTAATATCTAATCTAAATCTCCCCTCTTTCAGTTCAAAACCATTACCCCTCATCCTACCACTCCACTCCCTGATAAAGAGTCCCTCCCCATCTCTCCTGTAGGCCCCTTTAGGTACTGGAAGGCCACTGTAATGTCTCCCCGGAGCCTTCTCTTTTCCAGGCTGAACAGTCCCAACTCCCTCAGCCTGTCTTCATATTGTCTTATATTTTCTCTTTCATTTTCTTTAATTAATGATTTTAAAATAAAAACTGTGAAGTCCAAAATACCCTTATTCACGAAATTTTACTCCTCAGTGTTTTGTGGGTATGGCCCAGGTTTGTCCTCGCGCAGTGTTCTGTGATTCTGACAGGGATGATGAACACCACCAGCAAGAAGCATCTGTGCAGGCCTCCCTCCTTGGAGATGCAGACCTGCATTTCTTGCCCAGAAGGAGCCATTTAAAGCTCCTCAGGAGAAGGACAACGTAGGGAGAACCGGGCTAAACCCACCCATTCGTTACATGCTGTAAAGTATCATTTGTCCTTCAAGAGCCTCTTCCTATTGCGAGGGAGGGGACATCACTAGAAGCATTCCTCATGGTTTCCTTCCTCTGTTCAAAGATAAACTCTCCGTCCTTAAGACTAAGGTCTCTAATGACGGACTGTTCCGGGACGCCCTTTCACTGTATTATCTTCACAACCTGTAAATACATCACCACCTGAAGAAGGGGGAAGGAGGCTTCGGGCCCAGGAGGCAAGGCAGATGATGACATTACACCGACTGGATTGAGCGACGGTATGTTCGGATTCAGAATTAAACTCCGGAATTCGTTGTGCCTACGTTGCAAGTCCTTCAGTCTCTTCTGGAGGCGGGCGTATTCTTCATAGGAAACATTCTGCCTAGGAAGGAAGAGATTTCTAATTGCTCAAAATCTTTATTACCCCAGCACAGAAGCGTACCTCTCCCCGAGAACTCTGCTGTTTACTGTCCCTATGGGGGAACACGACCTACCAGAAGAAGTGGAGGGTGGAACACCTATGTATATTCTTCTGTCTAAATGTCTATCTAAAAGTCCCTCTATATATTAAGCTATCTGCTGTTTTCAGATTAGAATTTACATGGAACAAATTAAGTTTTTAATAGCATTCACGGTGGTGAGCCACAGGAGCCATGTTAAACTAATTCTTGGGAATCAAGCCCTCCATAGGTGCCCAATGGAGAGAAAAAAAATAGGAGTTTGTCTTTCAAAGAGTTGCGAATTTCTGAAGTATTTTTCACTTCCTTCTTTCAAAGGGATTCCTGCAACTGCATCTATCAGGTATTTTGCCCCCATTTCTCCCCAAAGAGACAGCCCTGTGGGTGTCTTACAAGCTCCCTGCTGCCCGTCCTAAACAGGGCCCATTCAAAGAATTCTAGTGCTGAAAATGCCGCCAGACTGGACTCCAGTGACTAAACCAAGTGTCACGTATCTTCAAAATTACTTCATATTTGTAAGTCAGATCTTGGGCATGTATCATCTTTCAAGCTAAGAAAAGGTAAAGTTCATTACCTATTTAGCACCTGATTTTCTTTTTCTAGCTCTTCTATCTTGGCTTCCAGAAGTTCGAGTTTCTCTTGCATCCTCCTTTGTTTATTATCCGTGAGAGTCTTTCTCTGTCAAACAGACATTTCAAACAGAGCTAAGTAATGCCTTCATAGATCAGATCCTGTAAAAATGAAATCTACACTGTACATGGTTTCAAAGCTGTGACAGTTTTTCAGATTTTCCTCCCTTAAGAAGAAGTGCTGTGTTGTTCGAAGGTTCTGAATCCCCACGATGGGAAACAGAAGAGACGGGAAGCGATCCATAGCTGTGGTGGAAAGATGCACAGTTGTCAGTCGCTCGCTGGTCGGTGACTGACCGGACCAACAAACACTGACCGTATTTGAGAATTACAAAACTCATTCTTTAAATGGCCATGTATAAATAAGTATCAACATGACAAAAAGAATGTATGCATTGTTCTCCTTTTTTTTTTTTGCTCACGTTGGCCTCAACTTTACAATCTTAAAAGCTACCGGTAGGTTTCATAACCTGGATATGTCCAATGTATAAAACTGCCAATTAACCTTGAGCTTTTATAAACAATCAGCTTTTCCTTTCAAGTTATTTTATAAACAGCAAGCTTAGGAGAAGTCATAAAATTTTCATATTCCATCAAGGAAAAGCAGAACATCATTTGTTTAGTATCTGAAACATAATCCTTAGTAATTAGGGAGTCTGTATATACACACATGCACGCGCGCAAAAAAAGCCTCACAAAATCTTTTGATGGCATTATAACAGAGTTGTTGGCTGTAATATTCTTTTGCATATCGCTTCAACCTATGCTAGTCTCAAAGAACTTTATATATTTTGTTACCACATTCAGCAGACTGCAAATAAACTCTGGATAATAAAACAATTCTAGCTGGCCAAAGCAAAGCTGAACTTTTCATTAGCTGGAACATTCATAAAGGAAAAGTCAACGTGCCTTTTTCTGAGCCACAGCAGCCCGACACAGCCTGTTCTTCACTTGGTTGTACTTCTCTTCTTTCTCCGTGATGCGCTGAGTAAGCACGTGCTTCTCCTCCAGCCATTCTATACGCTTGTATTCTAAAGTCCTTTGAAAAAAATCAGGTTAAAAGATGAAGAGGTTACATGTACAAAAGCAGGATGTTGGATTAGTGCTTTAAGGCTCTTCAAACAGACGCCTCTTTTCACACCTCCTACCTTTATATACTTGAAGGATGTGATTTAAATTTGATTGTGTTAACGATCTGATTGTGACTAACACCACTCAAACCTGCGCATTGACATCATCCTGGGCTTTGTTCAACTGTGAGGCACTTTTTGAAAACTGATTACAATAAGCTCGTTAGTTGTTGGCAGCTTGTTGGTCTGGCCTGTTGCCGAACCGTCCACAGAAAATTTGTGAACTCAGATGAAAGGCTCACACTGGAACACAACAGAAGACACCTTTGACAAACACCAGTTGTCAGAAGAGCCGACAGCTCTGCTCCGGGGATAAGAGATGTAAGAGAACAGGTTGCTGCCCTGCGCGGTCTCCTGCGCCTTTGGAAGAGAGAAGGACAGATGACCAGCGTGTGCTCCCGACCAGAACAAATGCCAACACAACAGGAAGCTCCCACCAAGATGGTTCCTAGACAACATTCCAGCTGAACGCACACCACCGACAGCATATGTTACCTGTTCAGGCCTTTGCGTGGTTAAAACACTAAAATTAGGCCGTGTTCTCTAGCAGTGGATAACAGAAGGAGCCAGTTTCTCTCTGCTGCCTTGTTTGTTTGGGCTATCTGCACTGTGCGTCAAAGTAGACAAGAACTAACTGCCTATTTAACTATGGTACTATAAAAAACCCAAATAAATCAAATAGTGAAATTCTGTGCAATAGCTTTTAAGAAACGCAGTCCAAGACATGGCATAGTGCATCCATACTGCTCCAGCCCTGGGTTGATGCAGTTTCCCTACAGGGACTCTCTATGAATTTCAGGGACTCTCCATAAATTTCTCACCAAACAGCCTTTCCCTTCCCTGCAGCAGATATATCAGGAATCATCCACCCTCATGTCAGAACCAGGATCCTGGCCCACTTGGCGCCTGTCACAGTTCTTTTAGCAGGCCCACTGTGGCTTGTACCTTGCTGTTGACTGTAAATAACTACTAATACCAAGAACCAAAGGGCTTTCTCAAAAAGCACTGTTTAACGGTAGAAGAATGTCAATTGGTTAAAAATGCCACGACATTACTTTTTTTAATGCCACTGAGACTTTTCCTGAAATGCTTAACAAGTGCCTGTTTGAGCTCATCTCTGATCTGAATCAGTCTCATATTTTGCCTTCAGCCCTTTTTCTCCTTTCACGTTTTCATTTCCAAGCCCAAGATTGACACAGGCATGCAGGCAGGCAGCTGCTTTGCCCACTTACGGCTCAACTGGCAGCATTTTACTTATCTAAAACTGTTTATCTTAGGCTTTCTTATCTTTTGGTCCTTACTTCACTTCCTCTTTAAGCCAAGTTGCTTTGGTGCAACTTAACTCTTGGAATTCAAGCTCGTAGAGAATTACTGAACCAGGAAGGAAGTCCTGGAAGGAATTACTGAACCAGGAAGGAAGTCCTATCCCCCACAGAGTCAGAAAAAGAATGGAAAATGTCTCGAGGCTCCCCAGGAGTAGGACAGACCCAGAGGACGTACATGTAGGCTGCAAATCTGCTCAATTTCTGCAGTATCACCCTCTGTGCATCTCCCCTTATCTACATACTTACACAACGATCTCTGAGGGCTGCCAAAGTCCTTCCACCTTCCCAGCAAAACCTGCTCCTGACTGGTTTATGGCCCACAAATATGCAAAAGACATTGACAGTCTCACACAACTAACAATCTCACTCAAAATATGAATACACCTTCCTAAAGTAAACATCCAGAGCATCGAACATGCCACTGACAACCAAACATGCCCTGCAGTCCCAATGCAATAATTTCTTCAAATGTTAAACTGAAAAGCAATATTTAAACTAATGACAACAAAGCAATTGCAGTACCAACCCACAGCAAAAGGGAAGTGAAAACAAAAAATACCATGCTGTATATTTTGGAAGGTTTCTATTTAATCTGGGACAATGACTTCTTTTAAAACCCACCACGCAATCATCCAGTACAAGTTAGACATGTATTTGGTTATTAGGCTAGGAAATACTAAATAGCTATTCCAGACTAAATGACAAATTAATCTTTAAATTTCAGGAAAGTGACCATTGCTATATGGAGTCTGAAAAATATTTGGTTTTCTTCAGTCTTTATTAGCATATTTTGATGGTGCAAAAAAGTGATTTTTTTTAATTGTTATGAGAGCAACTAGAAGATACCCAATAAGTTTTTATTTGCCTCCTATCAGCTAAAAGGATCTAGGGGGACAGGGGAAAATAAAAAAGTATATACACACATATACAACCCTGAAACCTTATAAAGCATAATACAATGCTGAAAGGCTTCTTTCACCCTTAATGCCTAAACACTTTTACGAGAACTGCGTATGAAACTCTAGATCCACTTAAACTAATGTAAGTTTGACATTCGCTTCAGTATAAATAGGTTTTCATTTTATACAAATATTGTATTTCACTAGTCAATAATTAATTGTAACAGACATGAATGGAAACTAACTCCTGTTTTGAAGTTACCACAAGCAAAGCTTTTATACATACTGCATAGCAGAAGCGGTAGCCTTTTTTTAGAATTATCCAATATTTCCTGTTCATTTTGAATTTCTGACTTCATNTGATGCACCCCAGGATGTCACTGGCCTTCTTGGCCACAATCAATCGTTAAGTAATCCACATGAAAGGAACACAAGTAATATAAAAAGGAAAAGTAAAGACAAAAGGAAGGAAAAAATTACTTCTCTGTTTCCAGTTGAGCTTTTTCTGCCTGAGTCCTTGCATGTTGACATTCTTGCTTTAGTCCCTCTATTATTTCCTTCAGCTTCTGATTGGACTCCAGCAAATCATTTTCTGATTGAGAAAGTGAGGCAAGCTGGAGTTGCAGGTCATGAATTTGCTACAAAAAAAAAAAAAAGCAATTTTTCCATTTGAGAAGGTACGCAAGCAACTAATAATTAATTCTGAGATACAGACATAGAGCAAAATGCAGACACCAAACGGCTGCGCTAGCTTTTCATAAGCCTTTCTTATTTGTTCCTTTTCTCCTTACTCAACAGCTTCTCCTGAAGCTTTACAGTAAATCGCTACTGTTAATCTGATCCAGTTAAAGATGTCCCTGCTTACTGCAGGGGGGTTGGACTAGATGACCTTTAAAGGTCCCTTCCAACCCAACACATTCTATGATTCTATGATTCTAGACAAAGAAGGTTTTCTATTGTAGCAGAAAACAAAAGGGAGGTAGAAGTCTTCAGTCATTGATGTGAACCCTAGAACTTAAGAAATCCAACATTAATTAAGCCCCAGGGCTGAACTAGAGCACCGCACAAGGTTTGCTAGCAGAGCTGTGGAGCTACCCAGGCTCTTCTCTCTCATAACGCATGATGCGCTACAGCCAGCAGTGGCTGCACCAACCAGTTCACAAAACCAAGTACCTACAGAGTCTGAAAAGTCCAACCTCCAACCAAAAGCCAGCACACAGAAAGGATGATTTCCCTTTCCTTTTCCTCTCCCCACATGGACACTCTGATACCCCAATTTCTGATTTCTGGAGGTAAAAAAACCCCGTTGCCTTGACCTTCAAGTGCACGCAGCTTGCAGACTACTGTGATGCACAGCTATGTTCTTGTCTGCTACATAACATCATGGGCAAGCAGGAGTTAAAAGAATTAGGGTTTATTTTCAACACTGCCATCAATTTACTCTGCAATAGAAATATACCTCTTTACACAAGTTTATTCATTTATGAAACATCTGTTAAGCACTTGAAGAACCTCAGATGAGAGATGCAGTGTAAATGCAAAGCATTACCTAGAAACAATTTATAAGTCTCCATGGAAACTGAATCTCCAGTTAAATAGTGCATAACCGTATCCAATATACCACTCTATAAACATTCAGCTTTGAAATCCTTGATACCCACAAAATGCATGAAGCAGAAAGCTGTAATCCATTTATAAAGGTCCAGGAAAACATGATTGATTTGTGAAAACTTCTGCTTTTAAATATGTTGTATGCATTTTGTCCCTCAGGAAAAAAAAGTCTTAAAAATTCAATCTAATCTTCAAATGCTGGACATGGTAACTGCAGGAAAGACTGTATTTCTTTAGCAAACATTACAATGCAATAAAACCTTACCTGTTTCAGATCAGCACTTTCACGTTTCTTTTCTTCCAGCTCCTCTGTCTGAATAGCTTGCTGTTGCATTTTTAATCTAAAATTGTATAAGACATCCTTATTTTTATCTAATTCAAATATAGATGTTACAAGTTAGGACAAATCAGTCTGACAATAGAATATATTGCACAATTTGAAAGGCTGATAAATATTTAACTAAGCACTGATTAAAAATATATTTTGATTGATTATTAGAATTCATACAGGAGTAAGAAATGCATTGATTTGTTTGCTTTTGGAGTATGATTTTTGCTCATTTTATCACACTGACCTTCATGCAAATACAATAACCACCTCAAAGAGATACCGTTTTAGGGTCCCAGTTTGCCAGCTGCCGAGATGGTGCCATTGTGGAAGGAGAAATGGTTTATTCTAAGGCTGGGGCTGTGCCAGCAGCCAACACGGACCCACTTTTAACAAACATGAGTATTGCAAACTATGTCGTTAAAACGTTCATTAAAATCATGCATTTTTTAAAGGTTTGGATGAAAAATGGTGTGTTTTCTTTTTTTAAACAGCACATTTTTAATTCTGTCCTCTTTTTAAACAATGCAAAAGATAATTTTGTTTAATTTACCATAATGAACACTTGTGTATCTATGAATAGTAAACTTTCATGCTGACAACTGTAAAGTAATGAGCGGGGAGAAAAATGGGAAATTTGTGTTAAGGTTAGAAAAGCCACACTACCGCAAACGCTGAAGTTCCTTTTTGCTAGATTCTTCTGCCATCTGTACAACACGTAGTTTCTCTTCATACTGATCCTTTTCAGATTGTCTCCAAGCATCTTGTTCCAGCTTCATCTTCTCTAGATCGGCTAATCTGTTCTCGAGTTCTAACCTGAGACGTTATTCAACACGCACACAAGAATCATGACAAAATGCCAGAAGCGTTTAGTTGCTAAGAATTACATTTTTCAAAAGTCACTCAAAACACTCCTTTTTTTTTTTTTTTTTAAGAAGTTGAGTAGTAAATCAACAGACATACTTTTCATCCTGTAAGGCTGCAATTTTTTCAAAAACTTCCTCTTTGGCAGCTTGCACTTTACGAATCAGCTCCCGATCCTTTTCTACTAACAGCACCTTATGACGTTCAACAGCTGCCTTGAGAATTTCCTTGTCTGACAGCAATCCTGCATTATACATTAAAAAAAGTTAAAATGTCATTGTTGATATCAACCTGATGAAGTCCAGTATTAAAATAACTTTTTAAATTGTTAAAAGGGAGCTAAAAATCACAATTCACATGATAGAATGAACGAATGGGAATAAAAAAACCAAACAAAACCAAAGAAAAACAGAAGAGAGGTGGCCTTTCTTAGCATAACAGCAACATTTCAAAGACTTTTTGAACAGTAATCATTACATTTGAATCTCTGTCTGTGAGGGCTTATTATCTTAACATACAAAAGTAATTAAAGAGTTGATGTTATAGATTTAAACTCTAAAGCAGTTTTTGCTAAGCAGTTGTGTCTGGATTAAAAAATAAAATAAAACAAAACAAAACACCACAACTGTTCCACAATAGCTATGAAAAGGTCAAACAAGAAAACTGGTTATTTTCTTTTTATGGAGAAGTTTATGGTAAACAGTAACTGGTTACCAGTGAAACTGTAGTAACTTGGCAACAACAAATCTCACCTGTTAATCCACTCACATTACCAAGTGAGGCAATTCTAAAATTATGACCCTATAGGCAGGGACAAAACATGCAAATTAAAAACTTGTGACCAAGACACCTGTGTTCACTGGCAAATAAGTCAACACGTGGTAACAACAACTCCTGGTTATTTAGCTAATTCGGCAATGCAAACTGGATTCCACAGCACGTTCAGGTTAGCTTAAATCTTGCCTGTATTTAGTGTTGTATTTCATAGGGTCCAACATTTTAGGTTCGCAATATGCTGTAAGTGCATTGTCGATACAGAAAACACCACCTTTTCATTGCTTTTGGAGAACTTGATATCAAAGCAAGTGAAAAGGAACAACTGTTCCAGGAAGATAAAGGTACTATTTTGGGGTTACGGCAAATCGGTGAAGATAGTCCACTTGGAAGTTCTGTAGTGATTTAAATCATGAACACATAATGGGTACTAGAAAGCTTTGACTTTTCACTCTCGAAAGCCATTTGAAGTTGCCTACATACTCAGCTGTATTAGGTAGCTTAGAACATTGGCTATTCTCTTCAAGGAACGAAACAGAAATCGTATTTTATTTCACATAGCAGCCTTACCCAATTGTTATCAGCTCCACGGACACAGAATCAGAAAACAAAACAACCCCTACGGTACGTTAAAGTTTCAAGCAAAGTCTGAAAGACACTAGAATTTGGCAAGAATAGAATAAATATCCACGTGAAGTACATGATTTGAAACAGATTATGGTCAAATTATGTCACAAATTCACTAATTTACATAAATAAGAATTTGTTCTGTAACTGTTCTTCTTAACCTAGTAGACCAAGTGAAACAACAGTTATTTCAAATATGAAATGAATTGTCAGACCTGTGACCTAGACCAGAATTAGAAGGTGAAGTCTCCTGGGGAATGTTTGGAGGAAAAATAATTGTAGTATTCTAACTAGTAGTTACAAAAGAAATCATTAGAAATTAATTGCACATTTTACCATCCATTTCACTTTGAATCTTGTTTCTCTCTCTTTCTACCTCACTCTTTGTTCTTGCTGCCTCCAGTTTGACATTTGTTACTTCCAATTTATGTGAATGTTTAAGCTCTTCTACCTATGAATTAGAAAAAAAAAACCCAAGTCAACTAAAATAAATACATATTCACAGCTTTACTGTAAGTTTTTCATGTGATATTTTGCTAACAAGAAATTCTGTGAATTATGGACTACGCTTACTTTAAACGTATTCTTTTATTTTTGATCTACTGCCTTCCTGAAGCCAATCCAGAATATCCACTCTTGTATATAATTTTAATGGTGATTATAGATACTGTAACACTAAAGCTACTGACATACAAAGGGCTACAAAGATGATCAAGGGACTGCAGCATCTCTCTTACGAGGAAAGACTGAGAGATCTGGGTCTGTTTAGCCTGGAGAAGAGAAGACTGAGAGGGGACCTCATCAATGCTTATGAATATCTAAAGGATGGGTGTCAGGAAGATGGGGCCAGACAGGACAAGGAGCAACAGGCACTGGAATACAGGAAATTCTATCTCAACATGAGGAAAAACTTCTTTACCTTGAGGGTGGCAGAACACTGGAACAGGTTGCCCAGAGAGGTTGTGGAGTCTCCGTCTCTGAAGACATTCAGAACCTGCCTGGATGCGTTACTGTCCAACCTGCTCTCAGTGAACCTGCTTTGGCAGGGGGATTGGACTAGCTGATCTCCGAAGGTCCCTACCATTCTGCGATTCTGTGACATGATCTGATTCCCCAAATCATAATCAATGCTATTACAGGTTTTTATTAATACCTGAGGTCACACACTGAAGATTACTGAATGAGTTGTCAGTCGTCTTGAAATGCAAGATTTATATATTCATTGCTTAAAAAAATTAAAGCGCTCAAACAAAAACATATATTCCAGAAACCAGGCTGTCTGAATACTGACATGTATTTAATCTTTAACCAGCCAGTTATTACAAGCTACAGTGTAGAAAAGTTACTGTTTTAAGAAGCCTTGGTGATATGTGCACAGATGTACAGGATTGCCTGTGAAAACTTGTCTTCTGAGTAAATACTATACATTCTACAAGCTAGCCTCCAAATATTGGGCTATTAAAGACTACTCATTGGAAATATCTTGCTATGACACTGACACAACTTGCACAAGACCCTGATGTCTTGCTAACTCAAGCATTAGCATGTCAGTTTACACATACTTCACTCTGACTAAAGATCCTTCAAAGTTCAGCTAAAACAATGTTAAATATAATCTCCCAAGGTGAAACAAAATAGCAATATGCAAAACCAGAGTATCAATTGCTCCCCCAAGTAATTTCAATTTGGTAACTACTTACAGTCCCCCCTGACCTCCTGGAGTGCTACACCACTTTCTCAAAATCCAGGTCTTCATAGTTTTAAAATGCATTTTAAATCCAACACTTCTCTACAACTGTGACATAGACATCAAATGGCCTCACAAAAGCAGGAGCTTTAAGAACATCAAATCAAAGACAATTACTGCTTGCATGGAACTTTCTATAGTTTAGGCATTTGAACGCAGTAATTACACGGTCAATGAGAATTAAATATCTAGAGGAAAGCACTTCTAATGAAAATCCATTCACAATGACAAATGTAATTACAACCTGCTAGAATATACAAGTGGCAAAAGGTTAAGAATGACATAGTAGCTTATTAAGCAACTACAGAGTGGATTTGGTTGCTTAAATGCTAAGCTGAGAACATTTCAGGGCAACTTGCAAAGATTTAAGGTGGCTTTTTAAAGGCACAAAATATGGAAGTCAAATGTACACACCTGGGCTCAGGAATAAGTTTGAGTGGGTGCAGAAGCGGGTAGAGGTACCCATACAAAGCATGTGTCAGTCTTATTTTGGAAAGCATGTTCAGAAATGCAGGATAGCTTTAAGTCAACAGAGAGCCTAAAATAATTCTGCATTTATCTAGATATACAAGACCAAAGTTACTGGCTTTGCAGTGAGTTCATAACTAACTAAGCCTCTCCAGAAAGGTAAGAAAACACAGGGGATTAAATTTGCTACCAAAAACTGACACACGTGATAAAAATTTATTACCCAGTATTGTGTCCAGAAAGGAAGGAATCAGAGACAGTAGAAAGCTAATATTTACCTAAGTAACTATTTCATTAGGACTAGTATCCTGACTCAAATTTGCATAAAGCAATGTAAGTATTCTGAAACAGTTTATCAGTGTTTTGATTTTTCTTGTTTATTCAAATAATCACATACGAAATTGCACAAAGGATCTGTCTTTTTTAACTTGTGTAGCTGAAGAGTCACGGCAACCAGATAAAACTCTGAATCTGGGATCCATACTAGCCTAATTATGCGGAAATACTAAAGAGTGATGTCAAGTTTCTTAAACACTTTCAGGTTTTCCCTAAACTTGAAGCCACCTGATCTTTTTTTTTTTTCTTAAGTACTTTTCTAGAAATTTCTGAGATGGCAAAAAAAACCCACAATACCAAAAATCCCCAAACCTCTAAGATCTGGTGCCAACACAACCACTAAGGTACTCAAACATATTGCAAGACAATGATCTACTTTAATACAGTGCAGTGCTGTACAGAAGTGTTCCTGTACAAGCTATGCTGGCATTAGCCGAATAAGGCGGCTATGCTAATGTCACTATCCTGCTTCTGATATAACCTAAATCTCTGCAGGAGATTCAAACGCAGCTTGCTTCACACAACCCATTCAGAGGATACTTTTTAAGATCTCTAGAAACTGTAGCTCCACCAAATAAATAAATAAATGAAATCAATGTAAAGCTCTATTATACTTTACACACTTTATGAAAAAGTAATGCTTGTTTCCATCAGATAAGGCTGGCTACTTTTATGAGTAATAAAAACAGGAATATAAAGACACCTCTTCAAGGCCTGTTCTGTTTAGAAAAAAAATTTCTCCTGTAAAGCCATATATTCTATATCTTTCAGCTGAAATTGGGAAAAAAATTCCAAACATATTTTAAATTACAGCAGAAGACATTACTTTATTCTTAATGTAAAATATAAACTTAAACATAACAGGATATGAAAAATGAATTTCAGATACCGTAAAAGCACTTACTTGAGCAGCTAAGGAATTGACTTCTCGTTCAGATTTGTGAAGTTTGCTAGTTAAGAGAATGTTTTGCTCATGACTCATCCGCAGTTCCTTCTCAAGTCGATCAATCTGTAGCTCAGCAGACTTCTTTTCTGCCTTGAATAAAGGAGGTATTTGTAAGATTTTTGGAGCAGGGCTGTCCCTTGCTATTCACTTGAAAGGTTCAATTGATCTGGACTTTCACATATTACTGACCCTTTATATTATATAATAATATAATACATAAATGCCTTTGCTCAACAATATGTTCCAAGACAACAAGCGTCTTGAATTTTACTCAAAAATCACAAGTGTTTTTACTAACACTGCCTGCACAGAATCACACACATTTTCAATCCTACTTCAGAAGAGGCAGAGGCAATCTAACTTGGTTAGGAGGCAGCAGGTATTCCTACAAGTAAATTACTGGGCTGTTACAGCAGTACAACTACAAGTGGTGCTCAAAAAGATGTCATACGTTGGCCTATGCAGTTATACTAACTGAAGAATTAAGAGGAAATAAATTAAGAGGAAATTAAGAGGAAATAAAATGCAATTATTGTGAGTATCATCGACTCAAGACCCTGAGCTTTATTAAGTATCAAAAAGGTAATCTAACCTACAATTCCACCTTCCCTTTTTCTAAACTGACCTATTTCCAGCAGAACCTTTTTTTTTTAGTTTTCTAAATTAAGAATATTAAATTTCTTTTTAAGTCATGATCAGAGCATTTTGTAACAAAGGTATACAGCACTGATAACAGTAAAGAGGAAAATGAACCATCTATCTATATGCTGCAACTGCGTGAGGAGGCTACATGGAAAGACTCACTACCTAGAGAGACAGCAAGGACTGACAGGAGGACTGAAGACCACAGATGAGGAATATAGCGGAACCCTGGGAAACGTACAACAGGCCTGAAACGCCAAAGGTTCTTTAGGGGAGAGCAACAGCCAAGGCCTAAACAGTCACAGTAACGTGCTGGAGAAAGGAGAGACACAGGCAGGCAAGAAAGAAGATGACACATGAGGAAAGGATTAAAGAAATTGGGGAGCCTCATATTACATTTTTGAAAAGAACAAAAAATTTACTGTAGCAGATTATTAACATATTAACATCAGTTTCTAACTCCAGCCAAGTGACAAGTGCTGACATGAGCATCTTACTGACTGCAAACATGGGTATCACTCACATGTTTAGAAAGGAGATCATTCAACAGAATCTCTCGATTGAGCTCTCCACCTTTCCAAAGTTGAATTGGCAGTATATGACTCCCAATTCCTAATGTACTTACAATTTGCTTTTAAATCTGCAATGTACAAATTCAAACTGTGGAGTTAATGGCAAAATTATTGGTGACTTCAGTGACAGTTCTCTCAGGCCAAGTGTTATTCTCACTACACTCTACAAGGAGGCAGAATTTAAAAAAAAAAAGAATCTTACCTCTAGAGACCTTGTCAGAGCCTGCATCTCAGCTAACTGTCGTACTTGTATTCTTTGAACGTTTTCCGCTTGCACACCACAATTGTCTCTTTCTGCTCTTAGTTCTGCTACTTCTGCTTCTAAGCCTTTTAATTTCTGATAGAGTTGTGCCTTTTCTCTAGAGAGCGCCTCCACGCGTTTACTGTCCCTCGTGGGATCAACACTAAGCAGCTGATTATGGAGTTCTTCTTTATCTTTATCCAGCCTTGCAATCTGATAGTTGTTAATCAAAAAAATAAAAGCTTTTACACTGGTTAGGTGTCAGGCATCAACAAATACAGCAGTCGACAACTGAGGAAAGAGCAGCAGTGTGCATTTAAAATATTAAGAAGTTACATTCACATTTATTTTCTTTCTTAGAGTAGGAAAATCAACAGAGCCATTCTTCAATGCATTTTCTGCTTCAGTTTTCACCGATAAGGCTTGTCCTCAGACCCCACATGTCCCTGAGTCTCCTAGCAGTCTATGGTAGTAAAGCAGTAACCAGAGTAGAGGAAGAAAATGTCAGGGTTAAGGATCATTTAATCCACTGGACACACACAAGTCCTTGGAACGGACCTAAGCATTTTGAAAGAGCTCACTGGTATCATTGCAAGGCTATTCTCTATCATCTTTGAAAAGTCATGGCAATCAGAAAAGGTTCCTGATGACTGAAAGGGGCAGCCAGCACACCCATCATCAAGAAGAACAAAAAGGTCAAGAAGGATCCAGATAACTACAGGAGACGGCCAGCTTCACATCAGTCTCTGTGAAGTTTATAAAGCAAACCCTCTTAAAAGCCATTTCTGAAGACATGAAAGATAAGCTGATGGAAAGTGGGGTTTTATCAAGGGCAAATCATGCCTGACGTACTTCTCTGCTTTCTAGAAAGAGGTGACTGGCACTGCAGGCAAGGAGAGGGCTGTGAATCTTGTATACCTTGATTTTAACAAGGCCTTTGATAGTCTCCCATAATCTCTCTCACCAAATTGGTGAGATATGGGCAGGAAAAGCAGATGATAAAGTGGGTGGAAAGCTGGCTGGGCTGCCAGGCTTAAAGAATGAAGACTGGTGATGCAAAGCTCAGCTGACTGCCTGTAACTAGGGGGGATCTGAGATCAGTACAGGTTCAATACTGGTTGAATTCCTCATTAGTGACCTAGATGATGGGATGGAGCACTTTCAGCAAGCTTGCAGGTGACACCAAACTGGGAGAAAATGGTCAATGTGCTGGAAAGCAGAACTGCTACTCAGAGGGATCTGGACAGACTGAAGGAATAGGCTGACTAAAACCTCTTCAACAAATCATACATCTGGGATGGAGTAACTCAGTGCAATACTATAGGCTGGGGTAACTGTCTAGGAAGCAGCTCCATGGAAAAGGATCTGGGGGTCCTAGTGGACAGCAAGCTGAACTTTCGTCAGAAGAGTACCATTGCAGCAAAGATGGCAAACTGCATCCTGGCAGATTGGCAGAAGGATACCTAGAAGAACCAGGGAAGTGATCCTTTGTCCCCTTACGGTACTTTTAAGACTGCATCTGGAGTTTGTCCAGCACACAAAGAATAATGACAAACTGGAACAATGGTCAGGGGTTTGGGGAAGATGACATGTAAGGATAGGCTGAGAGAACTATGCCTCTTCAGCTTGAAGAAGAGAAGATATGCATGGTGATGGGAAGCGAGGCAATAGACACAAGTCGGAACATGTGAAATTCCAATTCGCTATTAGGAAAAAAATATACCACAAAGATGGTTAAATACTGGAATGGTTTGTCAAGAAAGGTTGTGGAATCTCCATCCCTGCAGATGTTCAAGACTCGACTGGATGTGGTCCTAAGCAACCTGATCTCATTACACTTCAATATTTTAAGCAGGAAGGTACTACAAGAGGTACAAACTAATCTCAAGACTGTAACTAAACATATTATAAATATATAGATTCTAGTGTTTCAAAATGAGTTATGTGGACTGAATGTAATACTGGGGGCAAAAGACTGAGAAAGTAAGACATGTAGAGATCTCTCTATATTGGAGACTAGTCCAAACTCTGATCTGAAGCAGTGCTTTTAGAAGTTGTATCAGTGATCTCTACAGAGCAAAGCCAATTTCAGCAGTAAAAGCCCTCCTAATCCCTTCTATGAGAAGATTCAAACACTTAATGCATGACATGCCCAAGCTATCATTTAAGAATCGGGATGTTTTTGTAGCCTCCTTGTGATAACGGGCATGGAAGGTAAAAAAGCCTCTAAGAAAGAGAAACTAGATCACATTGCACCCTGGGCTCTTTAAGTGTGCTAATTAGCCGCAGGACTAGCACAAACTCAACAAGCCCACAAGAGAGGCAGGCTGTAAAGCAGCATGTGAGTTTAGCTCCGGGAAGGACAACTGTTCTGTTTTTAACACATTGCATTTCCAAATTTGGATTGATTTTGAAAGCGATGATTGCTTTGATTTGAGTCTCATGTTTGGACTAATACATGAGAATCTGGCATCTTAGGATCTATGGTCCCAGACAAACACTTAAATGAATATGCAATGGCATATGCAACACTCATTTACACTGCTGCATATATTTAAAACATAAATAAGCTGGCGATCTATTCAGCTACACTTTTGAAAGTCCAATTCTGAAACAGAAAAAATCATGAATAGTTTATTCAGGAGTTAATACAACTGAAATAAAGTTACCAAAGTTTTCAGTATCCTTTTAACCACCACTGTCATGATCCAACTTAGTTGCAAAATGCACCCTTGTCTGGTGTTAACAATATCTTCCGCTGTCCTCCTCTTAGATTAGTTGCCATGTAAGTAATTTAAAATCTAAACTTACATCGGTCGCTCAGATAATTTATTAATTTCAGATTAGCGTAATGTCTCAAATTCCATCACAAGCGTGATTAAAAACAGCATTAAGCAAAGCTACTGGCTGTCATTTATGAGAAGGCAAGTCTATTTTTACTTACAATAGCACAAATGATATTGCGACACATCACTGAGCAAACCTACAAAGACAGCTTTAGGCTAAGTCATAAAAGTGTTTTGAGAATTAAGAAAACGGGAACAAACACTACATTGTGAAATGGTGTCAAACTGACAACCCATCACATACTACTAACGTTTTCACAGTGTTCAAGCAGCTTTGTCATGAGATATATTTTAAGCTACTGTAACATTCTATGTACCTCAGCCTCATATTTGATTTTCTTCTCTTCTAAAATACGTGCATGTTCTTCCTTTTGGTGTTCAAATTCTGATTTCAGAAAAGTGTGTTCATAACGAAGTTTGTTATATTCTGTTCTGTATTTTTCCACTTCCTAAATGAGACAAAAAAAAACAAAAAACATCAATCAGACAAATTTTCAGATTTATTTCCTTCAAATGTCCATGCAACGTTCCTATCATTTCACAAGTTACACTCGATGAACTGAATCCCTCCTTCTCCCTCTTCTAGGGTTTCAACCCTCACTGCCTGGGGCAACAGTGCCAGATAAAGAATGTCATACTTTGCTCCCCTTTCAGTTTTAATTTCCTAAGGTTTTAGAAACAACTATAAATTGGTGATCACTACTCTAAATTAAATAGAATTTCAATACTTGCTACTTACATTTTCTAGTTTCCGATAACGTTCTGCCATAGGAGATTCCAGTTCCTGCTGTATTTGTGCTTTTAACAGTTCTAATTTTTGAGGAGTTAGCACCTTAAGACAGAAAGGTATTATAAATAACCAGTCATATTCATTTAATTTACACTGTGACAGGACAAATAACCAGGAATAAAGTATTTCAAGTATTATTCTAGTTATCTTGCTTAATTTTTTATGTTTTTATAAAGAATTTTCAATAGTAGTTAACAGAAGCAAAAAAACCCACACATATTAGTGAACTAATTCTGGGAAGGTAGCAGAAGCATTTAAAATGTCAGTGTTTACTGGTAGAAGCAATACACATGTCAAGCTGAATTCCCAAGAGATTTATCTCCTTTGAGGGGAAGGGGAGGAATGAAAAGTGGTCTCACATAAAAGATGCAGAATTAGTACTTGGAAAAACTTGAACAGTAAGTGAACCAAGCCCAAAGAATCAAAATGAGCAACACCAGACCAATTCTCTGTAAAGCATATTAGATACAAGTTCTCCAGCAGATACATAGGTAGTGGTTTGAAATGAAACCAATATCAGCCTTAAGCTCCACGCTGCGTGGTATTTTGCTAAGTTTTCTTGGGTATGGTTAATACAGCAAACTATCTACCAAGAAAAAGCGTTAAAAAAAATTTTCATCCACAACCTGTGACATATTCTAATTTATTCTACTTTATTCTTCCATTTTTCTGTACCCTGACATGCCTGAAAACTAATTCTAGTTGTGGTACCAAGGCACATCTTCGCCATTCAATGAGTCTGGGATCCTTTGTTAGCTGCTCTATGTGTTTCCTAAGAACTATGTCCTACATTGGTTTAAGGAAACAAGCAGTTATAGAAAGTGTCGTCCAAGTTATCTTAAATGTTGAGGGCTTTTTGGGGGTTGGTTGGATCTTTTCTAAGATGGAGAAAGCTGTCATCACAAAGACAAAAAAATATCTATTTTTCCAGACATCCCAACAGGTTTAGGCATCAAAGTTATCTTCCAGAGTAGATGATTCTCCCCATAAGAGGAGAGCAAGCACAGATGGAGTCTGAAAGTCTTACTATTCACAGAGCACATAACAACAGGATTTGGAAGATTTGGTTAAACAAGAAAACAATAATTTTATCCCAGCGTCACTCTAGAGAAGAAACATTACTTGATTTGTGTGAATGTCAAGATATCTGAAATATATTCAGCCTAGGTATATACATGTTATGTAAACAGAAATATATGCATGGCCCTACTACAGGATTAAGATTCATATTAAGTCCTGCCAGTAAATTACCTCACCTGCATCTTCATTTTTTCCAGCTCTTGTGTTTTACCCAGCAGCTCCTCTCGATATTCAGCAAGAAGAAGCTGAAATTTGTCATGTACAGTCTGCTTTTCAACTAACAACCGCTTCAGTTCCTCTTGTGATTTTGTATATTCCTCTTGTAATCTGCAAGATAAAATACATATTTATTTTATATTTACACTTTATATTTAACTAGATCTTCAAGCTCAAAAAACTCACGTGCAGAAGCAAACGTACAAATATCAAGTTAGAACTAAGCTATTGATATCCTCTTCCTGTAATATACTGAAAAGTTCTCATATTTACAAGCATAAAAAGTATTTCAGAAACCTAATCTGCAATGTCTTAAGCTACTTTGAATTGTTTCTTTTCTAATGTGAACAACACTCAAATCTGTCCTTAAATACAGAAATAGCTAACAGACACACATACACACAAATCCCTTCCACGCAAAATTTAGCTTCACCTTTTAACAGCTCAAATGAAGAAACATGTTTAAATTAGTGTACCTTAGATGTTCTGCCTTTATTGTTTGATAGTTTGCTTTATGGTGTTCACATCGCATTTTTTCATCAATCAGAAGTTTTTGTAATTCTTGTGAATTAGCTGTATCACCATTTCCAACCACGGGAGGAAGAAGAGTGCCCAAAGTATCCATTTTTTGATGACTGTTCACAATAAGTGTGGAGAAGACAAAATAAAATTTAACTTATAGCTATTCTACGATGCCATCCACTCTTTCTGCTGACATCCCAGAAGATCAAGTCACCTGAAAAAATACAAGGACATGTAATTAGCAATCAAGTACATTCACAATTCAAAGATTTCACATGCTTTTGCTTTCAGTATAGAAGAATCCTGGCCGTACTGTAACTCAGGCTAGAAACCTCTACTGAAAGGGCAACTCTTCTCTGCTCATTCTGCCTGCCCTGAAAAGTAATAGCCCCTCCAACGGCACAAAATAAACTTAAGCGTGGAGGTTATTTGAGTCAACACAAAATAAGCACAAGGATCTCTATGTGACAGATCACATTAAATGTTATTTTTACTTATGCTATACACTAAGAATCAAACTATGATGCTGGTAATGCCATAATTATGCCTTGTTAATCAGGGTTCAAGCAGAGGCCACAGACATCAGACACATACAGCTTTTACTAGTACTTATCACAGTCACAGCCTGTCACGCTATCCTAACAAGTTGTACTACTCAATACACCATCATTTCAGCTGGAAGAACAACAGATAATTCACACTGTTGAACTCCTATCCAGCCGTCTCTGGAGAAAAGTTAAGGTTTCATGGACAATCTGGAAGATCTGGAGACATAAGAAGGACATGGACCTGTTGGAGTGAGCCCAGAGGAGGACCATGAAGATGATCAGAGGGCTGGAGCACCTCTCCTATGAAGACAGGCTGAGAGAGATGGGGGCTTTCAGCCCCAAGAAGACTCCAAGGGGACCTTATTGTGGCCTTCCAGTACCCAAAGGGGACCTACAGAAGAGATGGGGAGGGACTCTTTATCAGGGAGTGTAGTGACAGGATGAGGGGTAATGGTTTTAAACTGAAAGAGGGGAGATTTAGATTAGATATTAGGAAGAAGTTCTTTACCCTGAAGGGTGGTAAGACTGGAACAGGTTGCCCAGGGAAGCTGTGGATGCCCCATTCCTGCAAGTGGCCTTCAAGTGGATGGGGCTTTGAGCAACCTGGTCTAGTGGGAGGTGTCCCTGCCCATGGTAGGGGGGTCTAGATGATCTTTAAGGTCCCTTACAATTCTAACCATTCTATGATTCTATGATACCTGCACAGAGTTCAACCCTGAAATATGGTTGATACATGTCACTTCCTCATTTTCAGAGTTTATCTGGTGGTTTCTTGTGACCTTTCCAGAAAGAGTTTTGCTAAATGTGACAATATCAGATCAGTGTGAGAAAGCTGCAAATCAACAGATGCTGAGACATGAGGAAGTATTCTAATATGCCTCATTAGTTCTTTTCAATATTTCAAGCAAGATGTACTAATCTGGTCATTACTGACACTTCTAAGGGATCTGGGGGAGGAAGGACTGTAACCATACTTTAGGGAAGTTACAAGGCTTTGAAACCAACTACTCTGCCATTTGAGCTTTTGGCATAACTGGACTGGTGCCCAAGAGCTCCATGTTTGCAGTGCACTAACTGTAACTGTACAAAGTAGAACTCAAACAGGAAAAATGTTAAATTCTCCACCATCACTGCAAATACTTCACGTTCTTTACATACACAGTTGAATATATAACATTTTCTACCATTCCATGGACCTATCTTAAACACTTACCATTTGACTTTGTAAACCCCTGAACTATAAGCAAGATGAAAATCTCTCTTTCATATATGGAAATAAACACTGAATGTCAGTGCCCGTTCCACTAAAGACATGTCAAGAAAGTCTTACATTTACATTTTCTTTCCGATTTTTCCTTCTTCTGTCACTAAAATGGGGAAAGGTTGGAGGAAAATCTAACAGAGTTACAACACTAGCATAGGCAAAGTGACAGCAGCAACTTTGTATTCTGCTTTACCCAAATCTGCTTAGAGGATAAGGGAGAAGAAATCAGAATAAGGAACATTCTCCTCAGTGACTGCCCTATACACACAACCAATTTCAAACAGTAATAGCACAAGTTCTGAAGAAGCTTCTAATAATATGGTATCTATTTTTCATTCCTGAATTTAGAGAAACAAAGAACTACAGCAATTTCCAAACTCAATATAAATACATTTTCAATTGTTAAACCAACAGCTGTATGAGGAGAACTCGTCAGTGATCCAAAAGACAAATAAACCACATGAGAAGACAGAAAGTTCTGGCACACAGAGAAAATACAAAGCAGCACATCTCTAAGAATTTTTAAGCATAACAACAGGGTTATCGTGATCAGTGAAAAAAAAAAACTAAAGGAAAAAACCCCCACCAAACACAAAAAACCCAACAAATAGGCAATAGTACTTCTGTCTCAGATCTTTGCTTTCATAAGCTCCAGATACCAAATATAACTATCAAACTGTAAGCCAAAGCTCAGAATTAGGAACACAGGATTTAAAATCGGGTCTGAATCCTGCCACTTATTTGAGTAAGAAGTACTTCTGAAGTGGCATAACAGATACAAAGACACCAAAAACCCATGGCATTTTCTGAGAGCATATCAACCAAAAGAAAAAGATAAATGGAATTGCAAACTTTTGTACTCTCAGTTCCAAGCTGCTGCAGGTGGGAACCACATTCTCTCCTCACAGCTTTCGCTACTATCAAAAAGGGCACAATTTGTAAAGCGAGACACACATCTTGTCATGTATTCATATGCATGAAAATTTCATGCGAAAGAGAAAAGGAAAGAACAGAGGGGAAAAAATTTGTAGCTTAGAAAACAATTGTTTCACTCTCCAAAACCCTAAGCAGTATGTATTTAAGGAAGCAAAAGCATTTTGGCTTGCAGGGACACCTAGTGGCAAGTTTCATGACTTGCATTCCTGGCGACAACTGTGAAACAAACTACAGTAACATAGACATTTCATTACTTCATAAGAGCTCTTTCCTTGAAATCATTAATATCAAGTTGTAATATTTAACCTACTCACATTCTTACAAATAAAAAAACTTCCCCCTCTCCCCAGTCATAAAATAATTCCTGGCAGTGAACCATCAATAGCCAACATCTTTTAGGGCTACAAATATTCTAAGTATATTACTAACAAGAATTTCTTCTGTCCTAATGGCTTACAGTACTTTCTCATAGTCAATGAACAGACCTTAAATAATCATCAAAATTTTACACAAGACTACACCTATAATTTTAGAGAAATACTTTAAAGTAACACCAGTTAACATTTCTTCCTCTCTTGGAGATCTGTTCAGGTAGAGAACCTTAAGACCTTTAAAGAAACTAAACCCACATCATATCTAAAATTAATTCTCCACCTATATATTGGCCAAATTTCATCATGTTACAGAACTGCAAAATTGCAACAGCTGCCCTGAATTCATACTATGAAATCTTAACATAATTTTGTGCAGGTACACATACAAAAGTATGGTGTGGAGTTCTGAAACCTAGGAAATGCACACTCAGTAGCTAAAAGAGCAATATTTATTGTAGAATACCTAGCTAAGTGAAGTAACTCAACCACATTTCCAAGAATCACCTTTGTCTTGCCTTTCTTCTCCAATTATTTATTGTCACACAGACAGAAACATGGCTTAAAGACCTACTTCACATCTCTCTCCTTTGTATCTTTACAACATGAAAGGGGTCTTCTTCTTTTAGAAGATTTTTCAGTTATACCATTTTAACTTTTTGTTTGTTACAAGCACTTATAACAGTGAGAATACTTGTATTTGGAGAAAAATATGAATACATTTTAATTTATTTATATTACTATTTTTATTCTATGTCATTTACAATAACAAGGCTTCCTTCTAGCTTACCTGGCATTAACCTAGTTATGTGATTTCAGCATGTATTGGTAATTCACTTGGGTGACTTACAACTCACTCATGGCTCTGCTTTCCATGCCACAGCCAAACTCAGCACACATAAATTTCTCATATTTGAACACTGTTTAAACAGTTAAATGTAATTTTGCAACTATTGATGAAAAACTTAACAATATTTAGCCTTGCGCCATGTTTTGTTCAAGCACTAAAATTCTCAGCAAAATCTGTTGAAAGCCGAACAGCTACTTCACACAATGTATGGTTTAATCCATTTTCCCGACTCTGTCAGAACTCTAGACCTTTTTATATGTTCTTTTTTTTTTTTTTTTTTTATTTAATCAGCCAAGGCCTNNNTTTTTTTTTTTTTTTCTAATTGAATCAGCCAAGGTCTTGTGAAACAATTTGCCTGAAAGTATACGGGAGACACTCAAAGGAAGCACAGCCTCGTGAAAGTGACTCTTCAAACACTACCCCTTCTCATCCCTCCTTAAGAGTCTGCAGTAAGACTACATAATGAACTAACGAAAAAGTGCAATCCAACACAAGAGCTCACTGTCACCAAGAATGGGAGGTTCCACTCCCCCTTTCTTCATGCCCATTTCTAGATTTTTCATTCATCAGACCCATCCATGAACTGATTTAACTCAAAAAGGCAGCACACTTAAAAAAGCAGAAAACACTCAGTAGTTTTTCTGTGAGGTCAGTGAATCACGCTAGCTCATGGAAAAATCCAACAAGCTACATCATCAGTGAAAGCAGGCAGCTGGTACTGGCTAGGAGAAAGGAACAAAGAGACAAATATATAGGCAGGAGGAGGAGCAATACTTTCTCCTTTTAGGAGCAGAGAGTTGTCACATCATGAGCTCAGACATTCACAAAATGACAGCCTTGGACCAGATACCTAGCTTTTAGACAGTCAAAGTCAAGTGAAACAAATCCTACCTTAAATGACTATGCAACACACTCACGTGAACATCAACTGAATAAAACCCAAAATTATACCTAATTTGAGAAATATGATAGCATATCCATTACTTTAACAGTCCATATTCTACTAATCCACCATTAGCAACTTGCAATAGCCAAAGTAATCACCTTAAAAATATATATACCGGGGAAAAAAAAGAAACTATCAAAGAGAAACATGAAAACTTTTGTTATAGCAAGTTCATAAACTGGATGCTGCTCAGATATCAGTGTTAAGAATCCAGTGAAAATAAACACTTAATACCTTTGCATGCCTAAGTGCAGAAATTTTGGAGACATCTGTATGAATTCTACATTATAGAATCAATCTCATTCAAACTACTATCACTTTTTCCACAACACTGTTCAAAGTACAAATTCCAACAACAATTAAGCATAGATTATTTCAGTGTCCATGCCTACACACGGCATCACCCTTTCCATTTCTGTCTTACACGAGACATACAGTTAATTTTATTAGGTGAAAAGCAAAGAAGGTTATATCTTAGCTCAGGATTAAAATTTTTGCTTTAGCCACATACGCTAAGTCAAACTGACAGCAGTTACTGATCAAACTGAAATTCTGCATGGTAGCTACAGTTGGTAAACCTAGCTGTACTCAAGAACAACTAGTCTACGTATGCCATGTACATTTTCCACTGTTTTTTTTTATAACAAGAGACCTTCAAACACACATGAGAAACTTTTGCTCACTGTAATTTCATTCAGTTTTACTCAGGCATACAGATGGCTGCTTGTCACAAATAGTTCTATTGTCTGCAACCAAAACTCTTCTGAACAATCACTTCCCTTTCATATTGACTTAAAAATAGAGATGTTAAGACAAGGCGTAGGTCTCATGTTAGTATATGTATCCTACAGCTCCTGTAGGCAGAAATATGATTATATGCATCTTACAGTATGCAGACTAAGAATATGCGAGGCAAAGTGGGCCATGTAAGTCATCATGACAATTTCACTGGTCCTTTTCCTACGACTTGTGGACCCAGGAACTTGGTCAGAGGAGGAACACTGATAGGGATGTCACACACCCAGCAGTGCAGAAAAATAATCATTACCCTCAAACCGCACACGGCTGAAGTTCACTGGTGGAAAAAAAAAGCAGGCAAACGTAAACATTTGGAAGCCTGGCAGTAAGCTGGCTCTTCCCATCCCTGTACTTTGCCGCCCCGGGCTTGTGCTGGGTGATTCCCAAACCCACAGCCAACAGAGGCCGCAGCAGGCTGTTGCTACCAGACGGGACACAAGGCAAAGGCGATGGCGCTGCCGACCTCTCTTGCCGGCTTATCCAGCTCTCTGCTCGGTAACTAACGGCGCGGGGGAGGAGCGCGCCGGCCCGGAGCAAAGGCCGACAGGCCTCACAGCTCGCAGGCCGCGAGGTAAGGCCCCAAAGCAGGAAGACCCGCAGTGAGCCCGGCCGGCCTTCCCCCAGCGGCGCCCTGCCCCTCGCACCCCGGCCGCCTCGGCCGCCGGNGTCGCTGCCGTCCCTGCGGTGGGCGCCGGCCGTTTCGGTGCCCGCCGTGTCGCAGTTTGAAGCTTCTGCACCGGGTTCGCGGAGTTCTGTGGCCGTCGCTGCGGTTTTCGCTCGCGCAGGGGGAGAGGGAGGGAGGGAAGGGAGAGCGCGGCCGCGCAGCTCACAGCAGTTTCCGATAGTAGGTAGCGAGTCTAACGCTTTCTAACTGAGGTGAAAAGTACGCGGTATGTTTTGTATCCAGCGGTAAGAGGTAGCTACCGTCCATACCGGGATGAACACTCGGGCTTTGCATAGCCGTGTACAAAGGAAATACATTCCGGGCGCTCCTGGGCAACGGGCGCCGTTTTCTGACAGAAATCCGCTTGTAAAAGCGGTTGAAGTACCGTAATCGTCATCTTCTTGTAACCTTCCTCAATTTGTCTCTGAAATCTCTTCAACTCAAGCGGGAGATTGATCATCCAGACCGGTATTGACACTGCCCTAATACGATTAACAAACCTTTAATAAGGATTAAAATTGGCTATGAATAATATGTTAGAAGGTGGGTATTACTGATGACACATGCACATCCCCGAAGAAAAAGAGAGGGAAAAAAAAAAGCACGAAATGTTAAACTTGCCGGTAGTTTTATACTCATCTGGAGATGACTATTACAGTTGGCTCCCCTAGAGGTGGTTGTAAGCTCAGCTAATACGAAGGTGTCTAAAACAGTACAGTCACTTCCATAGCTACTACGGCAAGGGGTTAGTGCTTCCCTGGAAGCCCGACTGTGCAGACCGATGTTGCTGTACAGTTTTACACCTGTGTTGTGCTTGTGGCCAATGTTAGGCATGAAATATCAATGGCATTCAACCTATACCAATGTATACCTATACTGAAACAAGTAACATTAAAACAACTTAAAATTTCACCTTCCAAAAGGAACTAAAACTTAATTTTGATGCAAAACAGATTATGATGAAGAAACAAAGGTGTAGTTCTGCATGGCTTTACAGTGCAAAAAATCTTCTTAAAAAGTATTATGAGGTTGCGTGCCTGACTTTTGTTTTCTGTATCAAATTTGCTCATTTTTAAATTACATTTTTCACTATCAGCTCTACACATATTAATGCTAACTAAGGTCAAACAGAATTCTTCGTCCCTTGTGCAGCTTCATTAACAGGAACGGTAGCATGGCCCAGATTCTTTCTCTGGTTCTATTAGTGTCTGCTCACATCAGGATTACACAGCTATAATCTATTGGAAAACAATTCATTTACATGAGAAACATGATGTCGAGAATCTAGGTCACTCAGTGTGAGCTCTGCGGGGAGCACAGCAAAAAAAGGTCAAAATCCAAAATAGGTAACTGAAATCAACAGGCAGGGTTGGGTGGCTCTTGCCAGGTAATTTGTTAAATAATGGTGCAATTCTTGTGCGGCCGTTTCCAGTGTGGAATCTTGTTCTAAGAGGATGACTCAAGATGGTGGAAATCATGTTTTTCACATGGATCAAAAAAGAGTACGTGTTTCCCTCCGAGGCCCACTGAATCGGGTTATTCTATTTAATCACCTGGTAGCATTTTTTAAAGCATGAGTGGTGATGATGCTCCTGTTTGTCACAGTGACCATCTCTCTCCATGTCTCCCAGTGGTGTGAGAGGCTGTGCTGAAAACCTGCTCCTACCTCTGCTTGCTTTAAAAATAGAGCCACTGTAGTGGCTCAGGTGGGCTTGACCTGGGAGTCTTGGAGAGTACGAGGAAAGAGAGAGAAAAAGCAAGAGACGAGGTGGAGTTCAGGGGTACAAGGAGGAGATGGCTGACAGGAGGGATGGAAAGCAGGTGTGTGGAGCTTGTGGACACAGCAGAGAGAGAGGGTCAATCAGGAGATAAGCCTGAAGAACAAGATAGAGAATCATCTAGCAAATTAAGACTACAAATATTATAAGACAAACGAAAAAAAATGTGAGAGAATATGAAAAGAAGCCATCATGTTGAGGAGAGAGGGCAGAAACATATTGGGGGTGGTTGGTTTGTTTTCTCTTTGTTCATGTTAGTCTTACTCTTCTAATTAAGTCATAACCTAAAGAAAGCTGGTATAATACCTTTATAATATGTTGCATTATTACAACAGTGGCAAATTCCCCTTTTTGAAACATTTCCCACAATGCAGGTTTTTTTGTAGAAATAGAAATTTATGCAGCCACAGATCTCAGTAGTTTATTTCAAAAAAAAAGTAAGGTCACTTTAAGGCACGTTATTTAAATTCACTGTGGGGCTTAAGTAAAACTAAAGAGATTTCACGTAGAGACCTCAAGGCTTTCAGTTGACAGTATCGGAGATTGTATGTCTCTTTAAATGACATCTTATATTAGTTCTGGGTAGATCAGCATTTCACAGGGCATCAAGGTTCATCCTCACACACAGCAAGCAACATACAGAGCTGTAAAATATGTAGAGAAGCCCAGGAAAATATTTTGATGCTTTTGCAGATACTTTCTTTGGGGGAAGATACTATGTAAATATGATCAGAAAATGTCTCAATGAGTTTGAAAGCTCGTTTAGACTTCCTTGCTGCCTCAGTGGAGCAAGCTGAAAATAGTTGCTAGATTAGATAAATCCTCAAGCTCCTGTGGCCCAGTGGCATATCTTTAGAGAAGGGGTTTGCTGTTATGCACACGTGCTGCTGGTCGTACCTGTAGTTTAATCCATGCTTAGTTTATGTCTCCTTGACCTGAATCCAACCTAGCAGGATAGAAGCCAAGTGGGGAATTAGTAATTAATTGGGAGTACAAGCTCCGTTCAGCCTCTGAGTCAGCAGAGCTGAAAGCGTCCAGACGGTTTCATCGTCTCACACAGTTGCAGCAGAGGTGTCTGTGACCAAGAAGTGTGCTATTTGTGGTGGCGAGTTAAAGCCATACATTGTTGTGTGTAGATTGCCTGAGAGAAATTATATTTTTGGCACTGCAAAATCAGGAGATGAAATTGCTTTTAAGTGCCACAGTGATGTGATAAGAGTCTTCCCCAGTTAAACTCAGAGGGGTTTTTTTACTGTTCATCTCAGTAGGGCCAGAATGTAATTTTTAGCACTCGGGACATGAGTAGATGTAAGGCAGGAGGCAGTTTATGTAGCCATTACTCCAGCAAATGTGCTGTGTGGGACTGCGGATCACACAGCATTGTGGTCTCTACTTTTCCGTTCAGCATGTGCATAGAGAATCCCGTGCTTATAAATACTGATCTTCTGCATCCTTCCCTTTAAACCTTTGGCCATGGGGAAAAAGGATGTTTCCTAGACCATGGTATTCAAGAGAAGAATACAGAGGGAATTCACTGGGATACACGGAGATTTCACACTTATATATATTGTTGTCATATTTTACGGGCTTCAGTCCTGACTGTGCTTCCATTTCCATTAGATTGACTCCATTCTAGCCACATTAAAAAGAGTTTTTCCAAATGTACGCCTGCAGATGGGTAGAACCCCATGCTCACCAGCCAAAGGGATCACGACTACATCAAATGCAGCCTCTGTTCCTAAAGTTTCTGTCAAAAGCGTGCCAATGCTTCTTTCAGCAGCTTAGCATTGGCCAGATTCAAGCCTGTCCTGAGGCGGGGAGTTCAGCCCTGCTGCTTTTCTTCTCTCTGAATCTGGTAGGCTGCACATAAAAGGCAACGAAGCATTCATCTATGAGGTAACTTCACAAAACTAATGAGTTGCCACCTAAGTCCACAGGCCAAACATGAATCGAGGAAGATACAGCGTGGAAATTCCTCCTTTCAATTACCTCAGCTCTGTGCTAGTTGCCACGGGAGGCAGCACCCGCCATTCGAGTGCTGTACTCTGCCACATTAGCACGAGCAGAGCCATGGCACACGTGCCTTCAGGAAGCATTTATCAAGGAGTTTAAACTGCACCGCCAGCGGTGTCTGACCCAACAAGTTCAAAGCAGTTTTCGGTGCATCTAAATGAGTTGCAGTGTAGTAACTGATGAAGTCTTGGCTGCCTTCACATGGTTTCTGGCACATTTGTACAACTTTGGTTGTACACAAAGTATTTTCAGTGAGTATTGCTGATAAGGGTTATTTGTCTCATTCAGTGATTGCTGACACTGTATAGTGACCGCCACTCGGCTATGAGTGACACTGCTCTTTCTGTGCTAAGTTAAATGGTACTGTTGTATTTTCCCCTCTGCCTTTCTATTTTTGGGTGCTCAAACAGTTTCCAGGGTGTGTTATGCGCTCTTCAAAGACAGTTGTGAACTGAAAGAACCGATGATGAGTGAGATGCCTTTTTTTACGTCCGGTTTGGCAGTGTGTTAGCAGGGGTTATGCAGCCCATGCCCGAAGTGGGCAAAAGTTATTAGCAGTTGTGGGGGAACCCGCTGTTTGTGAATGGAGTCTGCCTTAATATAGACCAAGTTCCAGGCACCCATGGGAAACTCAGCATGGCAAGACCTTGGAAAGTCGGCAGGTGACATGGGAGCTGCTGTTTGCCATTTCCTTGAATAGGAGGAAATGGGAAGTACGGCACGATTGCAAAGCAACATGCTGTTACCACACTGTTTGTACACTGTTCTTGGTATAAAAATAATATCGTTCCCAATGGCTGCCGGTGCCAGCTGACAAGGCCACTGCCTTGTGAAAAATAAATGCAAATGTTTTGCTTTGTGTCAGTCATGTTAACTATTAGGCATGTCAGTATTCCATTTTTGGCACACGTGACCAAGATTCTGACAATAATGTGAAAATTCAGCTTAGGTTTCTAATTCATTTTTCCAAAAAAATAATCCAAAATGAGTCCAACCGCTTGGCACAATAGTGTCACGTTTGCATAGTGTGTTCACACAAGCTCTGGAGGAGAGCAATGATGAGACCTCATTTGATGTTTGCAGTTTTGCCCTGTCAAAGCTGTAAATAAAATTCAAATTACCAGTTTGGGTCAAAACTGCAGCAGAGCAGAATGCTCAGTTTCATCGGTATTTTAAAGCTGGGGCTTATACTCAGTTGAATAACTTTGTTACTAAGAAAAACTGACAGGGGGTTGAGGATCCCACAGTAAGTTTAAGAAACAACATTCATCATCAAGTGTAAATATTTTTATTTTAAAAAATGTTAATGGCACCTTAGAGGCAGTCATGACTACACAACAGAAATATACAAAAATTACATTTTCGGAGTTGCGTCTTTCCACAGTGCTGCACAAAATGAAAATGGCATGAGAAACGTGGTAGATCACACACTGAGACAACTAACTTTAGTCAATAAAACCAGACAATTTTTGGTACACCTCGATACTACCAGACCCAGGTTCCCTGGGTAAAAAGGAAAGGTGTCTTTGTGCAAAACTTTCCAACAACAGTACAACCTAATATGCTAAACATACAGCAAATCGACCGTACAAGATAGTTTGCCTAGTCCTCATGCAGTCCTTATATACAGCATCATCTCAGTTTGCTTTTTTCAGGGAAAATAAGCAATTAATTAAAATTAAACTTTTTGTAGTCTTTTGCTGCTGTGGTGTAAAATTGCCTGATTCTTTCTGCTAGATTCCACTCAGCATCAGAGAGACCATTCAAACTTTATCTGAACACAGGCCTTTTATAATCCGTTGCATTTTAAAGGAGAGCAATGTAATTAATTAAAGGCCATGTTCTGGCAACATAGTAAATGAAAAAAGCAGATAAATGTTTGCTTGATTAAAAAAGAGAAAAACTTGCCTGATTGCTATTCCTAGATGTACTTTCAGAAGTGATTAAATTCTGTTATCCAAATTAAAGTGTTTAATTACATTAATCTGTGTTTACCTTCTGTTGTACCACTGAATCTGGAAGTAAAACGTCTGCATCACAGTGGAAAGGAGCCTGGTTTCCACACCACCTAAAGGAACCCCAAGCTTCTGCGGGTTGGTGGGTTTTTTCCCCAATAATTTCTCGTTCATTGATTTTAACCCCGTAAAGCACTACCTGCGGTTACGCAGTTAACTGTGTGTCAAACACAAGCCTGAGCTGACTCTTCTCTGAACAGCAGCCTTCAGCTCTAACTTCAGATGCTGGCGTCCTTTACGGTGTTCAGTAGCCAATCAGTAGCTGTAGCCCTTACCATTACAGAACAGGAGCTTGTGCTTACGCTGGATTTGTCTACCTTCAGCTTCCAGTCAGTGGATCATGTCTCTTTCCTACAGCAAATTGCCTTCACCTACTGAACTTCTCTTCCCCAGATAAGCAGGCCTCATTTGTACAAAGAAAACTATTGGCTTTTAAATATCCTTCATGGAGCGGAGGTGTCAGGTCTGTACATGATGGTCCTGCAGCAGAGCCACCGCATAACACAAGTGCTTTGGTATTAAAGTAAAAATCAGCCAGATTTGGCAGTGCTTCTCTAAGAATTCAGAACAAGTCGACAACACAAGAGCACATTAAAATGAGAAGCTGCATGAGCACATGTGAGATAAAGCAGAAAGGAGAGGGAATTTAAACTGGGGCTCATTCGGTGCTGTCAATGACTTAACTGGATGTGCCACAATACAAGCTATAGCTGGAGCTAGGGGAAGGATCCATTATACAAGCTGCAGAGGAAACCGGATTTAGACCTGAATGCTGAAGTGGGAGAGATCAGGAAAACTGTGCTAACCTTCACCAGAAACTAAACCTCCAGAAACCTCTGAGCAAAAAAGCTGCCAAAAGCCTACAGAACAGGTATTAACCTAGAGGGCTGGCTCATTTGGAGAACTGCTGTCAAAGTGAAGAGAAATACCGGACGACCAGGCAGCGCCCAGCAGAGGAGACACTGTCTGGCAACTTTTTGTTGAGCGGGAGTGTTTTAGAGGCTCACAATGAGTAAGTGACTATGCTAAGACTATACTAAGAATGTCTAATGTGTCGTATGAGAACATAAAAGCACACGGTATCCTGACAGAACATGGTTAATTGATGAGAAGCTGAATTCCGTCCTCATTAAGAGAGGTCTTGCAAGTGTTTGGGGTGGCCTAGGCACACTTTCACAGCAAGCAGAGCTCCGACCGCAGGCCAGATACCTACACTCCCATGATCCCAGCCCAAGCGGTGGAAGTGACGCCGATACTGAAGTCAGTGGCACAGGCGTCATCCTTGGCTAGCTCAGCCACCAGCCCGCTAGCCTACCACACCCTGCTGCTCTTCCTATCTGTCCCCTGGAGGCAGAAGCTAGGAGGAACCTCCTGGGCTGAAGCTGCCCCATTGTTCTGCAGGGAGGCTGCCCAGAGTGGGGTTTTAAGGGCAGCTGACGAGTCACTCACAGCAGCAAGAAAGAAAAAGGCTCATCTCCCTTTTTGTCCCGGCTTGGCACCTGTGAGACCTTTCCATCGTCCCTCTGAGTCTCCAGATGTGGAGAACTATCCATACCTCTCGCTGGTTTATCTTCCAGCCCAGTGAGCTCACACAGCGTATGAAAGATCCCACCACACACCAGTGTCAGCACAAGGTGAGAAATGGGAGGGGAGACCTCCCTCCCCTAGGGGTGGCCTACTTGGCAGAGCCCCTGACACCGCAGCCTTACTCTGGGCAGAACTATGGCAGTTTCACCCAAAAGCAGGCTTTTCCCTTTCACGTCTTTTTTAAAATCTGTTGAAGCATGTCACATTCTCTGGTGAATTAAATCCAGCAGGGAAAATAAGATAGAGAAGTGCTGTTCCCCCATTTACCAATTACGGTTGGTTTCATTTGCATGAGTAACTTTATGCAGCCTTTACAGCTTTTTGAGTCCCCTGCCAGATATAAAGCCAAAAAGGAAACGCAAGACCCTTCTGTTTCCAATTTGGACCCAGTCAGGTTTTATCAAGACAGTGAGCAATCTTTCGCGGGCCCATTGATTTCATGTTCTACCCTCACTTTGCACCGAGGTCATCTGCCAGGACTGTAAGGGGACGCCCTTGGAGCAAGAAGCGTTCACGTCCCCAGGTCATACCATACCAGCTTCCTCTGTTGTAAGAAAAACAACTAACCTTTTTCCTGCCTGACCTTGAGACTACCCGACGTTACGTTTTTAACTACACGCACTAGCGCTGGGAGGGTTATGGCTTTAGACATGTAAACATGCAACAGGCAAAGCAGCTTTTCTTATGCAAAAATTTTTCTTGCAGGTGTACCTTTCCGAACCCATTAACAAAATTCTAGACAAACAGGGTCTTCTCAAGTGGCCAAACCAGAAGGTGGCTGTGCAAATGGAGTAGAAAAGTAGAGATTATAATAAAGATGTCCAAAAACTACCATGAAGTCACATCTTTCTGCGGATCAGTGGCAGGCCCCTCGTTTGTTTTGTGGCCTATGGAAACGAGGTGGGGGTAAAATAGTCATAGGGCTGATTAGTAAAATGGGTAGTAGAATTTAGGAAAAGACTTCAGAAAGGAAGGGACTTTGAACAGAAGCACACTCATTGGCAAAAGAAATGGGAAGTACGGACTATAAAAAGACGTATGCCTTTTCAAAAATCAAGATAAGAACAAATTATATGAAAACAGTGGAAAAGACCAAGAGGATCTCAGGACACATCAAAAGGGCACAAAAACAAACCAAGGGACACTTTTCTTGTGATGTAAAGGCCAGGAAAGAGCTAGTTCTTTTTCCTTTTTAACATTCTGGAAGGGACTTTCCTGTGAAGATAAGTTTATGAGGTGCATGGGTGGAAGCAATCCCCTCCCTTTACGAGCCGGCTGTAAAAGGAGGCTAAGCACCCAGAGGCGGGGGGGTGAAGGCCTGTTGCAATGCACGCAAGCAGGGCCGAAACAGGGCTCCCTGAGCTGAAGCGGAGCAGAAGCACGTGCAGCAGTTAAGACAGAAAAGCCTTATACATAACACAATCTTTCCTTCTTCAGGGGATACCGGTAGTACAGGGGAAAGGCAAAGAGGAAAAAAAAAAAAAGGAAAAGAAGAATGTATCTATATAATAATTCTTCCCGACACAGCCAGGGACAAATTGATTGGTAAGTTTGGGCTTTATAAAGTCCAGTCCCTCTCAGGAGGACTTTTTCTTTCCACTCCGCCTTCCTCTGAAGATGAGGCAGGGTTGGGTTAGGATAACATGGGTGTGCCTGATCTGATCCATTTCCGGTGCCTGTGAGCCAGCGCAATCCTTCCCGATTTCTCAATTCAAAGGCATAGCACATATTAAGTCATTAAAGAATTCTTAAAGTGTTTTAATTGAATTTTCTAAATGCTGAGTCACATCATTATTTATGCAGTTAATTTTGTCCTTCCTTTGGTCCCTGAAGCCACAAAAAGTAACTGTATTCACTGTTGATCCAATAGTGGTAAAATGTCAAAGTTCTTCCCCTGCCCCCTCCTCCCCCCTCCCTTTCCTCAGAACAAGCTTTTCTGAATTTCTACACCAACTATTGCACTTGATTAAGAACAAATACATCAAATAATCCCCACCCCCCAGCCCATAAAACCATCATAACAAATATTGCAACTGAAAAAAAAAAAATCTGTTGTGAAAAGTGTTTTCAAAGTAAGCAATACTGAACATCAAATAATTGGAGACACTGTCTTTTTGTTTAATGGAGAGTGGAGAAGAATTATGGTTGTGGTGGTTTGTTTGCTTTTTTTATTAAAGATCTTGTTCTACACCAGGGCTGAAAGCCAAGCAGGTTTCAGGGAATATTTCTTTTTGCAGTTTTTAAGTCAAGCAAAATAAATTCCAGTAAGAAAACAAACCCAACCCTGTCTCCTAGTAGTAGTACTGTATGTTAATACATTATTTTCAGGAATGTTTGTCCAGAGAGTCTGCACAGTGATTGTACATTTACAGGAGTTTAATTCCCTGCTCCCCTAAGAAGCTGTTCCCTCATGTTTCTTCCACTTCCTTAATCTGATGCAAGAAAGAAATCCACTGTACCCCGAGTCCCACCACCTATCTGCTTTGCATTCCGTTAGAGCACCCCAACAACTCAGTGCTCACAAAGGCTAACCTAAATCTTGCCTTGCTGTGTACTCCTTTCCTCTTGCAGGTTGCAGGCCTCGAAGGAAGGGAGTGCTTTGGTCTGTGTGACAACTTGCCCACCAGTTACTTGCTTCTTTACTCCTTTATGAAGTGGCACTGAGAACTTGTCATTCAAGTCAGTTCAGCTTTGGAAGCCTTTGGCCGCATTTGTGTGTTTCCCCGAGTATGATAAGGAGCAGTGCCAGGACAGAAAAAACACAAACTATGGTCAGTAGTCACCACTGGTCTCATCTATGAATAAACTCTCTGTGCAAAAGGTTACTAGCAGAAGCGTCAAATTTTGCTGGTGCTGAAACCTAGAAACACCATATACACATACCCATTAATTTAGAATCAAGAACTATTAATTCATATGACTGTATAATTTAGCTTATCATTCTAGTTGGATTCAGAGAGAAAATTAACTTATGAGTCTAACAGGGCTGATGCACACTACGGTGCACTCCCTCCTGATGACACTCTTCGCACTCCAGTCTCGTAAAAAGCACACCCGACACTCGCAGTTGCTGGGATCCCTCCCAGGGCCTCAGACCACTGTTTGTGGGCGTGGGTCCGTAAAGTGGAAAACCCATTGGATTAAGGCATAAGATGGACATAAGCGAGCAGTTCCTGACAGACACAGCCAGTTAGACACAACCGGATCGAACAGGCAAGTGACTGCCAACAAGTGTGCATTTATGTATTTACACCTTAGAGTCCAAGAGTCTTTGTAGCTTTCTCCACCCAGCCCGCACATTTAAACTGACAAAAAAGAATCTGTACGCACAGCACGTAAAAACAGGGAGGCGAAGAAAAAAAAAAAAAAAGAGAGAAAGAAAGCAGCCAGATCAGCAGCTTCATCTTGGTATAATCATCCTTTCTATGGCACAAATTATATGATCCCAGTTTTTACAAAATATTGCCAGCAGTGTCACTGCGAAAAAAGTGCAGATGATATGAAAACGGCTCTTCATCATAGGAGCAATGAACTTCGCAATGGTAGAAACACACACTAAGATGACAGTCATGAAGGCCAGGATAACATTTATACATTTCCCCAGGAGCACTTTGGCATTAACCGTTTCAGACTGCTGCGCTTGCTGCTCTTGCTGGTGCAGCTCCAGCTTTGAAACCCGGGTCTGGCACGATTCCAAGGCTTCCTGGAGACAGAAGACAAGAATTAGGGCAGCTCTATCTCCATACACCACTTTTCCCATTTTAGCTGTGGAGCCATCCGTCAGCTAGGTAGAAGTGGAATTTATTATAGACTCCTAAAACTTGAATGAACCACCAACTCTTAAAAATAAATGCACATCTATATCTGTACCTGTGTATCACTGTCTGCTCAGGCATAATCAAGTCTGACAACACTGCCCAAAATGTAGGTTTTAAATTTTTCATGCTTGAGAAAAAGTATAACTAATGTTCATGACAGATAATGTTTCCCGCGTATACTGACGAGATGAAGAACTGGGAGAGCTGTTGCCGTGGCAACTTTCACTGCATTAAAACAGCCTCAAAGTTAGTTTCTTTGTATACTCTTTAGAAAACATTGGGGTAGTAGTACAGGCTTGCTGCGATACTAATTAAATCCACTTTGCAACATGTAGCGTTTGGTTTATGCCACCTCCCTGCTCTACATCACTCTCTTTTTCCTGAAAGCCACTACAGTGCTGGGATCAAGTCCTCAGTAAGGGGCTGCCTTCTCCCTCCGTCAGCGCGAAGGCTCATCAAATCCATACCCCAAGTGGGCAGCCTGCACTGGAGACAGTGGAGAAACCTCTGGTGATGCTTTTGTGGGATTCTCTCTCTCACATGATGTTTTGGTCTGAAGAAAGCAGACCTTGCTCCTCTGCTTGAGAGCGAACTAAAAATGGTCTTCCAGTAAAACAGTTCCTAAGCCACTAACCCCACAGTTAAGCCCTCTCAAAGTGAAACATGGAAAAAATTCCGACTGCTTCATTTACTTGCCACAATGCCACTTTTTGCTGGAGCTCTGACTTGAGCACCACGATGTAACACAGTGCAAGGCTATAATTAATGGAATCAATCAATTTGACATAACCTTTTACCACTCTATAAAAGGGAAAAATTAGGCTCCAGCTTCCCAACTTCCTTCCCCACTCTCGGCCTCAATTTTCCTTGCACTGGTGGGGGCGTCACCTGATCCCACGGTAAGGTGATTCAACGCAATCCTGCACATAAAAACAAACTAACAAAACCACTGCACACAGAGTTATTAGCTCGCTTTGGCTGGGTCACTTCTCCCTCGTTTTGGCAAGTTGAACTGGCTTAGCACATGACCAGCCAGGCACCAAAGGCCATGCAAAGCACGTGGGCACAGTACCCGATAAAAGGCTGCTTCCTTTCGCTCTTCTAGGAATTAGTAATAATACAAAAGACAGTTCTTAGCGTGTGGCACAAAGTCCCTTAGGGTTCATGTATGCCCTTCACTACAACACTAAAGAACCTTCCTGGCCCTTCTTCCACTCTGACCGTAAATTATTCTCAGATCATCTTGTGCTGCCTTAGAGAAAGCCCAGCTGTAAAAGTCCGAGACCTGCAGTTCTCCATTGAGAGGCTGAGCTGGTGCTTTAAAAACAATCTGCCCATCCCTTAGGGATAGAGTGCTCCAAAGTTAGGTTGTTACTTAAATTATCCAAATTTAAATGATTTTATTCTATTTTAGCTTATTTGCCAGATCCCCTAAGAGACAGGTTTGAACAGGCCAAAATGCACAGAGATAAAAGATACAAGGCCATATCAATGTAGCACTTCAATTAGTTTTAAAAGTCTCTGACACCCCTCCAGGGTTCTGCTAACGAGTTAGTGAACATTTCACAGCCCTTTCGCTGGAGAACTCAGGTCTCATTCAGTTTTACATCCTCAAGATGCCTTCCCAGAAAGGAGTCCCGCACGAGAGACCTCTCTTCTTTAAACCTAAAAAGGAACCTATGATACATTTAGATTCAGTACCATCCCTTTCCCACTCCATTCCCAGAGCATTCCTGACTCCCACACCAATCAGGAAACAGGGTGGTCATCTTGCTGCCTGCGTTCCCTGTATTCAGAAATGCTGAGACTTTAGATAGAAACATTATGCATTATATAAATTCTACTATGTTGTATACAAATATTCAAGTATGTAGCTACATGCTGTTAGGATAGACTTGTAGAAATTATTACTGGCTTTTGACTGAAGCCAGACATGATTGCAACTGGTCACCACGGTGAACACACCCTACAGCTTTGATTATAGGGGCCTTTGTAACCATGGATTAGAATTCTTAAATTATAACTGGCAAATCTACAAGTTTATCAGTTAGCTCTCTTGCTTTTTACCTTAAACTCAATTTATAATAAACCTTGTCAGTGGTAAGAATACAAATTGTCGAAAGTCTGAGCAAGAGGTTTGTGTTAGGACATTGTCAAAAGTGGCATTTGACATAATACCAGGAGACTAAATCCTTTCCTCCTCTGGTACAAGAAATTAAACTAGGCCATTCTTCACGCACAAGTCTGCCAAGGCTATATCATCAATTCCAGCAGATAAAATTTTAAATCCATTTGTTTCGATGAATTCAGACATTTCGGGGTTGCATCTTAAAACAGAAAAAACAAGGGCTTAAATCATTCCCCAGATTCCTTATATACAAAGTTGTAGAAGGATGCAAGTATTGTACAGTATAAGATTTCTACAAAATGTTAGAACTTAGAGAGAAGTAAAAAAAAAAAAAGAGTACCTGAACATCTCGTGATCGCTCATATGCTTGATATGCCACTTTCTCCTCAATGCTGGCTAGCTCTTGTTTCAAGTTTGCTGTCTCATGTTGATGAAGATCAGTGAGGTCATTTAACTGGTCTTCCAATCTTTCGTATCTTATCAGGAAAAAAGGTCTAAATTTAGTGTGTTCTAGTCAAGTACTGCTAAATCATGAAAACAATTACACATTTTCAAAGGTAACTTCTCAGTGTACCATGGATTCATCTGCCTGGCATTACAGAGCACTTAGAGAAATCAGTAAAAACTTTGGAAAACCTCCATAAGCATTTATTCAGCAGACTGAAAGCCTTTTTGAGTGTTCTCTTGCTGGCAGCGTGTATTAAAAAGCAAATATTTGTACATCATTGGCAAATTACATGAACTATAAACAGTGGCTAAGGGTATCCAACTCACATTTTTCCGTTTCTCACTTTTCATTTAGACAAGAAGAGACGGTTTCGTAAGCAAGCTTGAGCCAGTTAACAGCTCACCAGTAGTGAAAGGAAAAATATGTTCCCTGGATCCCTTCTCGTGCAGAACTGAAAGGTCCTGCCATTCACGTGCAGCCTGTTCTGGCACGTCTCTACACAGTAAACCATTTCAATTAAACCATCAGAAAAATAAACTTTTTTTCATGAGTTTATAACTCAGTTTAACACACAAAGAGGCAAACACTGCAGTTGGCACAAAAATGATGGAGGCAAAATTGTCCAGCTGTGGAAATGGTGGTAGGAGGAGTGAGATCTTGGCAGCAGTGAGCCATCAGAAAAGGCCGCTCTGCCCTCTCCTGAAACCAAGTCCTGAGTGCAGCAGGCTGTTTGCTCTGTTTTTTTCCTCCCCTGTGTTACTACCTGATATCCAACCTTCCCTTGTATTTCAAGAAGTGTAAGAGAAACACTAAATACTGCAATTCATACTGAGTTTTTGTCCATTAGGGTAGTAAAAGACTTCAAGAATCAATGCACATTTTAACAAGCAATATGGGTACAGCAGGTGCAAGCCCTCTGTAGAACACATCTCACTTCTGACAGTGAATGATAAAGGAATTAATTGCCAAGTAACAAATGCAAGAGGAAGCTGTGCTACAGTACTTAAAATTACATTTCACAGCCATGTGTTACATCAGGGTACACAGTGTCATTGCGTCCACAAAAGAGCACTGTGTCTGAGAAGTATTTGGACAAGGTACTCAGGACTAAAGGGTATGTGTATTTATCAGCTGTATCTCAGGTCTGCTACACCATAGACTGATCAGCATTTTCAAGTCACAGTAGATTGGAATTCTTCTACCAGTTACAAAACAATGGGTATCTCCTATACGCAGTATTCACATAATAGAATACGCCAGTAAGATGTCAGATGAGGGAATTTTCTGACAAGCCTTTGACAAAAGGCAAAGAGCTACTTTATCATTTGATAGGACATTCTAGGACATGTTCTACATGTATTTTCAGTTACTGGAAGGAGTGGAACATTCTAGTACCAGATATTGATTGGAATTATTTTTTCCTCTTGCTTCTGAAACACCACACACACAAGCACACACCCACATTTACACTTTCCAAATAGCTTCTATACCCATTCAAAAGTCATTTCAAGAGAACAGTTTAAAAAAAAAATACCTATATCTTTCCTCTTGTAACATCTGAGAAATAAAGCCATAGTCTCTTTTAAATTGCGCTTTTAAATTCTCAATATCATCAGCTAATTGGGACTGCGTCTCCTTGATTTCCCTCAGTTCCTCCAAAATCACTGAAAGTTTTCCTTGGCTGTCCAGGGTACTTGCCACAGCAGGACCAAAGGAAGTATTCCCATTACTATCTGCCGAGCCAGAGGTCCCACTGGAGCATTCATCATCACTAACATATTTTGGTTTGGCAACAATGGTGGCACTGCCCCCATACGTTCTAGAACTTGTTTCTGGCCGAAATTCATCCAAGGTATTTTTGAGATGAGCAATGTTGTCTGCACTACCAAATTTGTTTCGGATCAGGTTTGCAAACTCTCTGGACTTGCTGAAAACGAAGACAGGTGGTGTCAAGGACACACCTGGCACACCCGACTTGCTGCTCTCTGTTCCATGCCCAGACGTACGAGGCTTTCCATGCTGAATATCTTTCAAGTTATCTTTGGAAGTGTCCTTAGTACTTTTGGAAGATCCATTTTGTTCAATATCCTTGAGCTTTTTGTGATACTGTTCCAATTTTTTCTGCAGCTGGGCGATGGAGTGGGCAGATTTCTGGTTCTTCTTCTCAAAGACTTGTTTAATGCGCCCAGCCTGTTGCTTGTCTGCACTGTTTACCAGTTTCAAATACTCAGCCACGTTTCCATCTCGAGCTGTTTGTTCAACTTTGATTTGTTCTGTAACCTTGAGGATTTTCTGTTTCAAGCTATCTGCACTGAGTTTGACTTTGTGAAACTCTAGGACCCCATCTGGTACATCAAAGTTCAGGTTGGTGTCAGAGCCTCCACGGCGAATGTTAAGCGGTAAACTCAGGGTATTCATGTCATGTCTTTCCACCTGAGGAGAGAGAAAAGAGATAAATAAAATTTGAGTTTTACTATTTTAAATCCAACTTTCCGTTTCCTTTTCTGCATGTAATTATAGTGAGTACACAATATAAAGTAGCTTATAGAAGAAAAAGGCATTTCCTCATATGAAGTCAAAGCCACGGGGGAGGCACGAGACATCAATGATCTAACCAGAATAGCTTCATCCCTATTAGCATCTCGTGCTAGCCTCTGTGACGACAAATGGACGTTTCATGAAAGCTGCCACAATAACATCATATCTATAGAGACTGCTTAACAAACACTCGAGCCATAACAGGCTTTCAGAGCTTTGAGCCCAGAGGGAAGTAATAGAATTGCTCAGGCAAGACCATTGCAGAGACAAGGCAGGAGGTGTATTAAAGTATCTTTAAAAAAATGCATTTGTGAAATGCTTTAACTACTCTCTGCTTTAAAATGCCTGACATCCTACATTAAAAGTTTCATTTCCAAGTACAGTATTTATTATTGTCTATAATAATGAACACCTTGCAGCAAGACCTATGTGCACATACATGTCATCCAGTGATCACCATTCAATCTTTTCCTTGATTAAAACCACAAAAACATCATTAGGCATTGATGTAAGGACTGTTTTATCATCCTTGCACGGTTTTGGTGGCCTTTCTGGAAATTCTCTCCAGTATTCCCCTTAAAACACAGGCTCAGGAACCAGACATGGTGTCCTACCGTTAATGATATGCATCCCACACAGATTAATCAGGAGAACTATTCTCACCCTTTGTCTATCATGACAGGTTACAAACATAGAAGATATGATACAGCTGTAAAATTGGATCTGTATTTGACCATTTCAGAGGCAAGACCATCTCTAGTCCCACTTCATATTCTTATCCTTACATTACTGAGGATTAAAGTACTATTTTTTTTTTTTCTTTTGCTCCTGCACTGCTCAGGGAGTAACTAGGTAGTAATTAGGTTTGCTAGGTTACCTAAACCTCTGAGAAAAACGGGCACTTGAAAAATGCAAACTGAAGAGTTCTGGAGTTGACAATTTCTTCTGGAGAATATTGGTGACCTTTTAGCCTTGGACTCTATTCCAAGGATTAAACCAGTGCTGTGGCCTAATAGCTCTGCACTCTACCAGTTTGTTAAAAATAATCAGTATTCAGCCATATGCTTAATTATTAAAAAGAGGTGCAAGTAATTTTTATAAATATACAAAAATTGTGTATTAATTAATATCATCAGTCATATGTGCTTCACAGACAATCCACTTTATTGATGAGCTCTCATTTTAGCATTTGCACATGACACACGGATGGCATTCTATATTTAGGGTCATACCCAATTTAAAGACAAAAAGCACAAGTGTCAAAACTTACTTCCATTTTTATTAATTTTTTTTTTTAATTGAACAAGTCTTAGAAATATAACTAATAGAAAAAATAGCTTTTACAGATCACTTTTTAAAGCGATAACACTCATAGTACTCTTGTGGTAGCTAAAATAAGCATTTAATACAACCAAACTAGTTTGACATAGAATACTTGTATCTTTCCAAAGGCTCATATAGTAAAAAAAAAAAAAAAAAAAAAGGCAATTAAGGCAAATAGCTGAAAAGTTTCAATACTTTAGATACTAGATCTGTAGCACATATTGCAAATATTTCTTTAAATGGATTTGCTGGGTCTGGACAAATTCAGTAAAGAGAAAAAGCTCGGTATAAAACAACAGTTTCCTGAAACAACCTAAGACATTTTTTAATAACCTTTGGCACAAAATTATGCTGTAATAAATCACCTAATTGCATATACACACAAGACAGACCCACCACTGATGTCACTCAGGTCAAGCTGTACATACTTCCAAGAATGGGTGGGTCTATCTCTAACCTTTACACAGCATGAATTGTTTACTTCCTTTGTACAAAATAGTCTAAAAATGTATTGTAACAATTGGATACAAGCCCAAACCAGATCCCCTTCTCGCTTATGTCCTCTCCCTCACTGGAGTCTCTAGCGGTCAGCAAGGTCTATCATCACCATGCACCCCATGCCTTCCTGGAACTTCAAGGTCACAACATGAATAGAGAGAAAAAGAACAATAGCGTCCAGGGAATACACCTGCTGAAAGTTGCATTGCTTTTGGAGTTGAGGAAATCAATTAGCATGTGGCAAATCTATTTCTGAAATGAGTAAAACTAATCATAGGGTCAGTTTAAATTCAGTGAAGTTTAGAAAAGAATTGTGTCTAAATTCCCAAAACACTACTATGAGTACTTACTCATACTGGACTGAGAGCTTACTGGATTCATCACTCACCAAGGGTACAGAAGAGTCATTTCCAAGACATTCCTCTATCTGATTGTATTTGGCCAAAACGGCAGTTGTCCTCTTGCCATCACGATGCAAGGTTGGGTCAAGCAACAGAGGCTCTTGAATTCTTCTCCTAATATAATACACGTTTTTGTTGGTGGGGTTTTTGAGTTTTTTTTTTTATTTTTGGTTGGTTGGTTTTGTGTGGGTTTGCAGGGGAGAGGATTTGGGTTTGTTCTTTTTGTTTGTTTGCTGTTGTTGTAGTTTTGGTTTTGTTTTGTTTTAAATCAGAAGCAAGCAGACAATGGAGGACCCAGGCATCTCTAGACAAGTGGAGGTAGAACACTTTGGCAAAGATCCTTTTGTGATTGCTTTATAGCTCAACACTAATGTTACCCCAAGACACCAGAGGTCCAATTTCAAACCCTATCTCAAATCCTAACCTGAAGTCTCCTTGCTGCAACAGTCTCATCTTGAGATGAGAAGAATTACCCTCTGTGTACCATCATGAAGCACTGTAAACGTACCGAATGCCCAGTTCTTTATACTGAGCAGAAGACTGTCAGTGGGAGTCTTGGATGCTACCTCAACCCCACAGGGACTAGCACACTCTCCTGTGATGTCGGCTGAAATTCCCCCACATACAGAAAACTGAATACACACACACACACACCCCTCCCAAACTATACAAGCACTCTTCCAGCTACACTACGGGAAAAGAGGATGAATGCCATCCATGCCATTGTTTTTTCTTTGGGTTATCGATGTTTGACAAGGGCACCAAGCTATTAATAACGTTGTGAATGATTTGGGTTTTTAAGATTTTTACTGCAGCTGCCAAAAGAAAACAAAAAATACATATACACAATCGTTTCTGCAAAACACCTTCTGCTCATGTTTTTTTAAACAGTTACTTAATAATAATATCTAGAAGTACCTACACTCAGAATGTCAGACCAATAATCATGCTGAGGCTTGAGAATAAAAGGGATGGGAGGGAGACAGCAAACCCTGCTTCTACTTTTTGCCAAGGAAATCAGAGATCCAGGGTAAGTGATTTGGTCTGAGACCACCTGACAAACACTGATGGAGCCAAGTAACACATAAGGTTGTTCTTTTACCAACAACAATTCCTCCATCACCTATCAAAAAGACTATCACTAAAGCTGTAAGGCGTCTCACTAACACACACATCAGTGGTTTATTCCAGTTGGCAGTCACAGATAATCCCAGATACCCTTTGCAGAGCACCTGCACTTCAATATGCAAAGGCGAGGAAGCTTCAAAGCCGTTTCATGAGTAAGTCATCATACGGCAGCACACTAAGCCTATGGAGCTTTGGATACTGTTTCGAAACTTTTCCCTATTATGCCAACACGGTCTGGTAATTGTAAAAATCCAGTTGTCATAGTAAGCAACTTAGTTGCAAGTTAGACAAGACCTCAAATACAGACAAGGCAACTAAGTATACACGGCAAGACCTCAGATATAGAATCTACCCCTTCTCAGGGTCAGTTTGATCACTCATCTTTCCCTCTATTTTAACTCTTTTTATTAGCACCAGAGTTGAGACTGTAAGGACAGGCACCTCAAGAAAGACGCAACTGTGCTTGAAATTTTAGTTTAAATAGAAAAAGCCACCAGTTTAAAATGCTTTAAAACAAACTGTAGAAAGCAATGCTAAAGAAAGCATATACACCTAAGTTCTGGTGTTACTGGAAAGACAGCTTTTACTCTCTTGGGTCTAATTTGGTCAATGCCAAATAGCCATGTATAACCTGTGATCCAAACAGCCCAGATCACACTAATGTTGTTTTGCCTCAAATCCTACGGACATGCTCAGTTCAAACTTGGAGTATCCCAGAAATAACCTTTTACCTAATTTCTAATTAAAGGACTGAACTAAGGCCAAATTAGCTAGGTCACTGCTTGTGTGCAAATAAGTCTTTAGATACGGTACTATTTCAGATTACACCAACAATGGGAGAACAATGGGGGGAAGAGGCAGTTTTCTGCTTCATTGCTAATACCAGCTCCTTCAAAATCCAACAACATCCACTGAAAAGTCTCCTGTGTCACAATTGACACTCAATCCTGTTCCAGGTTGTTCCACAGATAAAACTGTCAGGAGCAAATCGGTTCCAATACAAACAACTTCTGTGCCTAGACACTGCAAACTTCAACAGGCCTTTACAAAAGTTAGCTACTTTCCATTTACTGTCCAGCAGTCATGTAAAAAAAAAAAAAAAAAAAAATCATTGTCCTGGCTAGGTAAAACAATACAGCAATGAACTACTACTCAGATTTACCACACTTAACTTTCTTAAGTGGGCAGGAGGTAGACTCCACACCCCAAAGTTAACTATTTTGCTTCAGAACACTCACACTCTTTAGATAAGCACCATCAATTAAGAAAGAGTCAGTCAAATATTCTCTGCTAAATTCTTAAATCAAAACAAATGCCACTTTTATGTGTATATTCCTTCTTTCTCAGGTTTCCATAGCAACATAAGGAAATACTTGGGAGCCCCAGGTGCTACCCAGGTGGTGCCATGGAGAAGCACTCACAAGAAGCCTGCACTCCCACTGAAGGAGACTGCCTTTCACCTGGTGAAAATCCCTCAAAATACAGCCACTATAAATCAGTGTGGGGATGGCATATTTTTGAAGGGTGATGCAAGACGCATTCTGTATCTCTTCTAGACTAGTTGCTCAACTCATTTTTAGTGTTTCTAATAAGTGTTTTCCCTCCCTCCCCACCCGGCTTTTATGGATTTTCTTCCTCTCTCACTCAACAGTAAGCTTTTTTTTTCTCAAGATGTTCAAATAGGTGGCAAGAATGACATTTTCCACAACCCTGTGGAATACTCTGAAAAGCCAGCTGCTATACATTTTTAATTATTAAATCCTTCTGTATGAATTCAAATTTGATACAAAGCCAGCCACATCCCTGCCATGACTAACCATTTCTCACAGTTATGGCACATGCTTCTGATTTTCAGTGTGCTTTCTTTCGTATCACTCCACTGTCTAACTTCACATCACAAATGATCTATTCCATGTTGATAAAGCTACAACAGGTCACCTGCTCCCTCCACCCAGTTCTTTCTGTTTCACAGTCAACTCTTATAATTTCAGTGCTATTCATATTGTCTGAGCATTTCCTGAAATCCCAGCTCCTGACTGTACAATCACACAAGAGACATTCAGGGAATATTACTAGGTTTCTTGCCCTCAATTACAGAGAAATAATTCCCACATCTAACTTAAGTGTCAACAACCAAGCAAGTCCTGCTTCACCCAAAATATGGATAATTTTTAAATTTTAACATTTTAAATATGTGATTTACTGACCTACCAAAAAAAAAAAAAAAAATCAAACCCACAACCCAATGCTGATTTTAGAAAGTCTAATTTGTGACTTTTTACTGCTTTGAGCTGGCAACACTTATATAAAACCTATTTTGTAACAAGAACATTAAGACTTTACAGTAGCAAGGAATTTTAGAAGTACCACCACTCAGAGATGAAACACTCTAAATCCAGATAGACTGGTCATTATAGGCAAAAGACCCAAGACATGGGTCTTTTGTTTGTTTTAACCATTGAAAAACTTCCATTTATAAACAAGAGAACAATAGCTTCATCACGCATAAGATCTTTTCATTTGCGTTAATGCTGTGGCAGCACATCCTGAGCATATAAACAATCACATCTTGTCCTGTACATGAACTGAGTCACTTATTCAAAGGAGCCTGTTTGCTTCTTCCTTTTTTCCCCACCCTTCTCTCCACACTGAGCTGATAAAGTAGTATCTCAAAAATAAGTTTCTATTACATCAGCAGTTCTGCCTATATACAGGACTTTGAGTTCATTTTTTGATACGAAGGCCTAGCCAAAAGGTAAGGTCTGCTTCACTACATTATATGACCAACAACCATAGGCTGTTAAGCAGCTTAGATGTAATTTTTCACTATTATGGGAACTACCGGAAGGCTTACAGCCGTAGCTTTGATCCGTCTTTAATGATGACTTCACTCACTCCTGATATTCCTCCGATCTCTCTAACTTTTAGACATTAGGGGCTCTAAGTTTTGCTTGTCCGTTAAGTTCAATACCTGGTAGCCCTCTTTCCAGCTGTCAGCAGCAAACCGACCAATCAACCTATTTAAACTTGGAAGTGTTCTGAACAGCACAAGCTCTCTCCTTCCCCTCTCCTCCTCCTCACCCCCGTGCTTGTACTTCAGGCTGCTCTTCAGGAAAGGATCTCCATTTTGAAGAGCATTTTATTTACCTCTCCGTGATAACTAGTATATCTCTTGACAAGGCAACTGTATTTTTTAAAACTTAGTGAAAGTTTTCTTCTGGACAGAAGTAACTATTAACCACACAACACATATATAACTACTTTTTTTTTTTTTTTTTTTTTTTCTGCACCTGATATACAAGGCTTGTATTTGTACCCAATACAACGGGTGAGACCAAAGGCACAGAACTGCAGGGAGACTGGGCTATGAGAAATCAAAAACCTTGGCCAAACTTCATGATCTACATACACCAAAAGGAAGAGAAAAAGAGACGCCAACCCCCAAGAGGAAAGAAAAGAGAAAAGATTTTAAAGCCTACTTTATAAAAAAGTTTTAAATTATTTTTATTAACAAAACAGTATTTCATTATGCAAGGTAAAGACAACTAGAACTGGAATCACACAGACGCATTACTATACAGCTCATTTGTTATTCATAAACACTGCTGCAATAATGGTATTTTAAGCTACGATACGTAACTGATTAACACTGCTCTGAATAAAGTCTGGAGAAAACACCTTAATTGCAGTGCTGTAAGTGCCAAAATTCTCTGCAGATTCAACAGATTTAAGCCTCTACCTCCTGAGGACCACAACAACAGAACTTTAAAGCATTTTCTTATTTACATTTCTTTTTAAAAATTTTCTTTTCACTGAAGGGGCAGTATGAAGCATTATGCAATAGAGCCATAGTTTCTTGCTCAGGCAGTATTCTTTGCCTATCTTCCTCCTGGAAGAAAATGAAACATTGTCCCCCACGTTAATATAAATAATATTGTTTTGAAAAGTAAAAATATAATGGAACAAAGTTTTCTGCTGCTGTGACTATGCTACTAAACTGAGCCACAGGTGATGCTTTCTATTTATGAATAGAACTAATCAAATCTTCTCCAGAGCAACTATAACAGTTCTCCTTATTCTGGAGGAAATATCTTCAAATATTATTTGTATGCTTACTATCTTCTTATTTATGTAAACATAAATGTACACCTATAAAATACACTTTTAAAACATTTTTTTGAATATAAATACTATTATTATAAGCAAATGCTAGTCCACAGAAAATCTCATACACATACAAAAGAATAAAGCAATGTTTCAGCTGATGCGCACTTCCTGGAGAACTTGCTCTAGGCAAGGTATTTTAAATTTACACCCTAACAATCAATTCAAATAGTTACAACTAAATACCAATTCACAAAAAAAGATAACTTTTCCAGAAAAGACAAGACAGATCAAATAGCACACATTTGAAGACAAGTGTGCCTCTACAAGCAGATCTACCCGAGTCCTCCTTTTTCAAGAGGCCCCATGCGCACATAAACGACTGCTTCAGGGAGTCTTTTCTGTGCTCTCCAGAAACATGTTTCCTGTGTGCACGTATTGCCTATTTGTTAGCTGCAAAGGAAGAAATCCCTTTTAGAAGCCTTAAAAAAATTATAAATAAACTCTTAGGTTAAGTGTCTTGAAAGAATCACCATATATTAAGACACTGTCTGTAGCACAAGATTTTGAATAGTTTCTCACACTTCTTTTTTTTTTTTAAATGCTTATGAGTTTGTACTAGCCTGAATCATTTGTATAACAGGTTAAGGGCTTGTTTTTTAATAAAAGTATTTTAAAAACCCCCTTCTTATCAGTCTTTTCTCTCTGAACCAAGCTTAGCTAAGACTGTTACATCAATTTTATTGAGGTAAAATAACCCACTACATGTATTTACTTAGTAATGGGTGACATCCATGCTACAATTTTTCCTTTTTCTTTCAAATTTGTGTATACACCAAGCTCTTCAAATACTAATGCACATTACGGAAGATATCCCAACCCATAAAATAAATTGCATTGTAGAGAAGTTCCACAAGTCAATAAGATAACATCAATTAATTAAAAACCCAAAATGCAGAAGGGCTGTCTAACGGCAGAGAAAACCAAAGAGATTCATACAATTAGAGAGGAATAAAACCCTACAGTAAAATTTTTATCTAGTCTTAAACTATTCCTATCCCGAGAACATACTTCCCCAATTAAAGAGATCTATTAAACTGAGTTACTTTGAGATAGCAATTCAGATGATTTTGGAAGATAAACTAGGTTAAATTATACTTATGTCACCATATTACTTGTAACAAAATTGTTAAATCAAAAATTTTTTTTTAAGTTTTAGGGGTAAAGAAAGAAACTATTTTTTAAACAACTGCCTTTAACGGCAATTGACAAAATTTTGAGAGTATGGTACAAAGCCTCTGATGTCAGTTTGAATGAGCTTGAGTAGTAACCATTACTTATTGCCAGGGCATTACTGATGGATGAAAGCAGACTCTCTCTCTCAGATATGCCTGCAAACTGAAAAATACATCTCTCTCTCTTTGGCCAGAACTAAAATGTCAAGGGTGGAATGAACTCCTGTGGATACTAAAGGCTCATTACAAATCACTGCCTATTATTATTATCACTGCCTTCTGCTCCAACTATAGGGGCACATTTGGTGAACGTCTCTTTATGTAGCACAAATAACAGGAGAACATATATTATGCACAAAATTTAGGCACAGATTCAGCACTTATAGACTAAATAAAAACCCAAACCAAACTAAAACCAAACAAAAAAACCCCACTTCTTTCTCTCTGCCATATAACACAAAAAACACTCCTAAATGCAGGACTGCGAAATGAGAATCACAGCCAAGAAATAGCAACAACTTTGTTTAACGGACTACTGGAAAGTGCTCAGAAACTGTACAGTTGCACAGCACATGAAACTGCGTAGAGCAGAATAGATTCAAATTGGTCTTTCTTAATCTGTTAAAACCATGTTGCTAATGTAAGTCATTTAAGACAGTGAAATTAAAACCCCTTATCTTAGATACTGTAATTGAAAGGGTTGATAAAATATTACAGACCAACTTTATGCAACTTCTTTGCTACATTAATATGCTTATGCAAAACTGTGCTCAATGTGGCACAGATCTAGTCAAGAACTGTCACAGGAGACAGCAGGGCTAAAAAGGCAGCACCACTGATGCACCAGCAACAGGAAGAGTCCCATAAGAAAATGACAAGCAATGACAGCTTTGCAGCCTGTATTGCTTTCACTGCCTTTTCGTGCCTTTGGATTGAGTGTTACAGGCCCTTACTCTTCACGTTTAGGGCCCATCAGGTTTTTTATTTTTGATAAAACTCTGTCTAGAAGGACAGAAGGGATTAAGGCCATTATAATGTTTTTAGAGTCACAACTGAATTTGGATCTCAGAATCATTAAGGATATCTTGGGTGTTTCCTAGCCCTCCAGTGGAAGTAATGGTGTTAGAGGCATTATTTATTTAATTGATTAGGGCAAAGTTAACAGTGTTTAATTGCTCTGGGATAACATCTCTCAGGTAATGATAAAAGTGTTAGTCAAATAACATTTGTTGAAACTTCAAGTTCAGAGATGTTTATTTTACCAAGATGTTTATATGGCCAGACACCATACTAACCATAATTTAGAATCTAAAGATGAAACAGGCAAACTTGTCAATTCATACCAATGAGGACCACTGGCTCATCAAACAGATTTTTTGGAAGAGAAAATTTGAATATTGTAGTACAGCAACTTTACATAAATAAAAACAAGTATAGCTTGCTACAGAAATAATATCCACACTGATAGTTGTGTACTTATGCTCTAAGTTTGTACATTTTTCTTTTCAGTTATATCTTTTCTCTAATTTTCTTCTTTTGCTCATCTATGTGCAGCTTCATCTTTTTATTTGAAATTAGTTTAAACATGCTTTTTATCTGGGATATATTTTACCTGATACAATACTTGCCAAAATTTACAAAAAATTCATTATTGTTTCTTAAGAGTCTTATAGAGGGAGATACAGGAAGTTAAGGTTATCCTAGAACTATTTGCCTTTTTAAAATAAGAGTGATGATTTATATTACACCACACAAACAACAAGTGTTTATTCTGTCTACAGTAAACTCCAAAGCATGTGATTTTATGGAATACATACATTTAAATTCGAACTGGTACTTGACACAACTGATAATATTGCTTAATTAAGAAAATACAATCTTAAAAGAGAATGAATTTTGCTACATCCTCAATAGTGTCCATTATTAAATCTATAGTGATGTGTAAGTCAACTGCTATAAATACCTAAGATAAAGACAAAATTTTCAAGTTAGGCAGTAGTATAGACCTCTGTTTTGCCCAAGAATCTCTTTTAGCATTGCTGGCAAGCTTTACATGCTATAAAGAAATATAAAGATACTGTCTAAGCAGAGATGGTAATAGAATTATTCATATTTTATCTAAAAAAACTTTATTAAGCAAATAGATATTTCAGATTCTTATTTAGCCATAACCCATTTTAGCTAGACCAGGACAGCACTTCCGAAGCAAGAGTACAGGCTATTGCTTTTCTGCTTGGTGAAGCGGTCACACAAACACTCACCATCCATGACTTACACTTTCCAGGAACTGAGGCACAGAGTTCATCAATTGACTTCTCTGCCAAGTATATGACAACAGAAGATGCTTCAGGACATTTTTAAGATTTATTTTTCATGTTATTGAAAGTCACAGCCTCCCTTACCTAACCCACGAGGAACTGGGAGAGCCTCTCTTAAGCCACCGCCATAGTCAAACAGCTGCATTCATCTGCACTCATAGTCAAACAGCTGCACTCATTCAGGAAACATTTTTTCACTGAAAGGGTTATTAAACATTGGAATAGGCTGCCCAGGGAGGTGGGAGATTCACCATCCCTGGAGGTGTTTAAGAAAAGGGTAGATGAGGTACTTAGGGACATGGTTTAGAAGGGGTTTTTGTCAGGGTAGGTAAATGGTTGGACTTGATGATCTTAAAGGTCCCTTCCAACCTCACCGATTCTATGATTCTATGATCTCATCATAACATTTGTGTATGAAGCTACAGGTTGCCCAACTCAGCTAAGTTTGTTCCCCACATTCTTTGGCCATTACAGCACAACAGAAACATATAAAGCAGGATACAGAAGCTCAGTCATGTGCTTCCCTACCTACCTTCCCCATACAATTTTATTATGCCATAAAATACTGCAATAAGCCTGATGGGCTTTTGAAAGCATCTTGTAATCTTAATTCAGAGCATTTTAAAATAATTATCAACAAAAAATGGCATGTGTTCAGCTTACATTCAAGATAGAGGGTTTCTCAAAAGCACAGACATAAACGCTAGTTGCCAATTTTCTTTTAATGCTAGCTCCTACATATTAAACTCATATCAGATGTTTCTATTTTTAGAGTTGTGGAGATGTTAGCGGCCTATCCACCAATATGATTTGATTAGAAATGAAGCCACAATCAATATTCTGTTCCTAGCCTGCCTGCCTCTCTCTCCTTTGAACTTTCTAAACAGATTTTTTTTTTTCTCTCTTAAGTTTCTATTCAGACAGTCTAAAAGAATATGCTTTATCATATAGTTGGCTTTGGTGTAAAAGATTTATAAACATATTACCATATTCGGTCATAGCAACAGCACAGAAAAAAAGGAACAAAGCGAAGCTCAGTGGGAAAGGAAGCAGACAGGAGTCATGCTGTCCTTGGAGTCCGACCCTGGTTACTGGCACCGCACTGAGACAGAGCTCTGTACCTGAGCAGGGAGCTCTGCTTGGCTACAGGCTCCAGGATCCTGTAGTAAACAGCCTAACATTTGGCACAGGAGACCTCCTACCTTTGAAAGTGGAAAAGCAAAACAAACCCCAAAAACACAGTACTCATTTTAAAAGATCAAGGCATTACAAAATTGTCTAAATATTTTTTTGCCCTTTATCTCTCATTTGGTCATGTCATTAAAGTAATTAAATCTGCATAAACTACCATCTATAACTCAGATATTTAGTGGTCTCAACAGGAAGGTGAAGCTCTGTGTCCACTACTAAACCCTCAAAAATATGCCTCCTGAGAGATTAGCCAAATGATGCTAGCCTGACTACAACTTAGACACAGTATGTAAATATTCTATATCGTATTACATGTTGAAAAAACCCCATTTTCCACATACTTTTCCTGAACAGACTCACAAATACACTCACTTTCTGTAGTCAGTTACTTGAACAGTTTGAGAAACACCTAAATCACACCATAGCTCTTTCAAAAGTCAGTGGTGCCAACAGTTCCTCAAGTGAGTCCTGCCCTCCCTTTCAACTACTGTTCTTTGCTCATTCATGAAGTCTGTCATGCCTCAACTTCAATTCCATTATTCTTAAGAAATGCTTTTACCTATTACCTCACTGAAAATTCCATAACGTATGTCCAGGTTTCACAACTATGGCCAAGGCTAAAAATGCTGGAGCCACACAGATAGTGGTTATTTTAGATCTTGGAGACACCCTTCCCAAAACAACTTGTGTTTGCTGCTGTGACAAGAAGTTTTTGCTGACAAAACTTCGAATTCAGAGAAAGAGAGGGTTGTGCAAGAAATTACAGAGCAAACTGCAATGGAACCTACTTCACCTTATGCCCTCTAGTTCTTGATATGTATGTTACAATCAAAGGAGACTGCTGACAGCTAAGCAAGTGGAAGAAATAGGTTAGAGAGGTCACCCTCTGTACCCAGGAGTAATACACATCAACCTATTTGCAGTTCAGATTTTTGTTCCAGAGTATCAACTGTCTCAAAAGCTGAGAAAAGTACTTACTACCAGCATTACGTTTGGACAGAAATATACTTTTAAAAGTAGCTGCAGACTTAACACTGCTTACAATAACACAGAGTTGTGGGGGAAAAAAAGCCCAAATCAAACAGGTAGTAAACTAAAACCAAGAATACCTCACATTTCAGCAACTCAAAGTGGCCTGAATGGCTTATATTCTACATCAGCTCGGGAGGGAGCTTGCAGATTTGCAAGCATTCATTAAGTGCTTCGGGAAACTTTAATGAGTCGCAGTGATTTGCACTGCAGCCAAAGACCTTCCCTGCAACAGAAACAAAACATGAATGCAAGGAACTCCACCGCCCTACCCCCAAAACAAAAGAGCAGATGACTAGTCACTTCTTTAATTAATCTGCTCTCCAAATCCAGATTTTAAAAGTCTGTCTTCTACATATGATTCTGGTATTAACCAGGCAACACTGCACCATTTTAACTTTATGGAATAAACTGACACAGTTAATTATTCATCTCATTTGGTCTGTAGGTTTTTAGTTGCTTTTGATTACATTTCTTGTTCATTTACTGCTTTAACAAGGGTGTTAGAAAAATAAAGGTCAGTACAGAAATAAATACACCAGGTGTTATGTTCCTCTGTGTAATGTAACAATATTTAGACAATAGTCATGTAGCCAGAAAGCAAAAAATACAGTAAAAAAAAATACTGCAAATGCCTGCTAGGGCTGTCTCTAGCTGAAAGCCAAAGATTCACCAAAATAAAAGCAACTATATGTTCAAAAGGGACTTGCTTAACACAGATACTGGGACCACTACAGTGTGGTATATATATGTAACAACTCTTAAGCATGTTCAAAATAGTATAAACAGACTAGTAAAAACCACTATTTGTCATTATTTAGCTTTTTACTGAGAAACTGTTTCACTCCTCTTAGTATGATGAAGACGATGTTTAGTTTCTGGTATTGAATTCACAGCACAGGTTTTGAAAGATTCATGCACAACACTGTGCACGTATTCTTGTTTAGCATGCAGAGCTGGGCTTGGGGTTAGCACGGCGTGAAAAAATTAAGATACGATGTGGCATAATAAAAACATACCATTTTAATACTGCTTTTCAAGTCCTCTAGATGGCTTCTGAGTCACATGAGGTAACAGATAAGAGAAGTTCTTACTATGATTAAAATATCACAATATTGTGATATTCGATTACTTAATGTATTAGGGTTGAAACTTGTGTCAGAGCTGATCATAAGTTTTCTCAGTTTTGCTATTATCTGTTGGGAAGTGAAAGGTCTCTTCCTGGAAAGAATGTTGTTCCAGAAGGCATATAGTCTCATTACATGCAGCAACAACACTGTAGGAACTTATGTAAGCTTTAACCCAGCCAGAGAAATTTTGTTTTACTTAACTTGCTGTCAGACGAAAATCTCACAGTGCACCTGAAAGAAAACCTAATAGATTCAGTAGATGTGCTAACAGACTGGTCATATAAGAGACTTCTACATGTGAACATACATAAAATCGCTACCTACAGACTTGGCAGCCTGCCAACATCCTTGACAGTGAGCAGGCCAAAATATCTTCAAAGTAAAATCATGAGAGTTGGGGTTATTATACCTTTGTGATCACCTTCTGAAGAGTTCTCATTTTTAACAGTTATTTAGTTTTTAAATGAAACAGTTTTTAAAGTAGAAGTTAAAAGTTGTAGCTGGCAGTTCTAGATATCTGTCTCTGGCACAACCTGCTGGAATGATTTGAGCTGTACTCCTGGATCTGTGAAAGAGCAAATCCTAGAAAAACTCCACTAGTTGCAAGAGAAGCCCCAGTGACGAACTATATTTCAAAGCTTGCACTGAGATAGTCACGCCAGATGCACTCAATGATCTGTTCCATAGGAATTTGCCTTTCCCCCCAAAGCACACAGACACACTGGAGGGCAATATGAGCCAGATGAAAAAAACATCCAAAAACTAATCACCACACCACACTGTTCTTTCAAACCAAGCACGAGTTCCAACTATTAAAACATGATCTACTTATTTCCATTTTGGTCAGCGTTGCCTCCTGAACCTGCTCAGCATGTGTTCATAAGTTGAAGATTTTGTGATCTCCCACCCACAGAGATCAAGTCTTACAACCTCTTTCATTGTTGAAACGTGCAAGGACTCCTGTAAGGCCAAAAGTAAACAGTGTGTTTTTGACAACCACAGACACTTGATCTGTGCTTACATTCAGGTGCCACATAGCTCCTGCAGCCAACTCAGGTGAAATTTCATCCTCAGTCTGATACCACAGGCATCTGACACCTTGCACATAGTGATTCTGCTACCTGCAAATCATAACCTAAGCTCTTTTCTCTTCATTTTGTTTCATCCATGGATGGCATTGACAGCTGGCATCAACGAATGATGATGGTAGCCACTTTGGCAGGCAGAAGCTGAACCAGTTTCCTGGGTGAAGCAGGAAGGCCTGGAATTTCTCTAAGTGTTAAGCTTGGGGAGAACACTGCAGAACCTGCTCTGCTCCTTCCTGGAGGATAGGAGGATGCTACATAAAAGCACTTTGCTTCAAATCACAGCTTAATGGTTAAGCACACAAGTTCTATCTGTGTGAGCAGAAGCTCATGTGAATTTCTGCCTCACATGAGCTCAGGCTTTTCCCCTACTGCTTTCAACCCTTCCTTTATCTCTGTATACTTTTTTGTGAACTCTTCTGTTTTCAGTTCCTTCTGTCATTGCTTCTCTCCCACTTTTCTATCTATATACTTTGTAATAGTTGGGTACCTTCCCCTCACCCAGAACTTCTGCAGGATCTACCCACTCGCCAAAATTTCCTGACTCAGTTTAGATTTTTCTCGTCTCTGAACCAAAGGGTTTCAAAGCTAGGGTCTAGCTTTATAACACTTATAACAGAAGCACAGAATTTGTCATTAGTGGTACAACTTCCTGTAAATTACACCGGTATCCACTCACATTAGGAAATTTGAGGAAGATAATCTCACCATCCAAGAACAATCTTTTTAGTAGGTCATTCTCAGTCTCTCAAAAGACACCTTATCAAATGTACAGATACTCTTTAACTTATATAACTTCACAAGGAAAGCAAGAGCAGCTTTAATTCTAGGAGTCTTAACAGTAAGTTAACAGCAGTAATACAATGCAGCTGCAGAAAGAAGTACCAACTTGAATGCAGAGCAAGCAGTTCTGTAAGCCATGGAAAAAGCTCTAACATTCAGCCTTCCCCGTCAACCTCTTGTGCACGTGCCTTCACTTCTCAGAAGCACAAAAAAGTATGAAAGGGATTATATATAAAAAAGAAAACAAACAAAACCAGGACAATACTGAAAGCCTAAGGACTCAGTTATAAATATTATTGACCATAATCTACATGTGAGGCTATCCAGGCTGTCAGTTGCCTGTCAAGCAAAAATAACATCTGCTTTAAACCCTACCATTGCACTGTACTGTCGATGCTGCATGAGGGGGAGATGATTGCAATTGCACTATATAATATACTTCACAATTTTTTTTACCTAAACTTTTTTTTTTCAAAGCTTACAGCAAGTAAAAAAAATATTTAAGCTGCTATCTGTATAATTAAAAGAATTAACAACATCTTTTTGTCTCTCTTTTGTGCCACTTAAATAACAAAGATTGGAAAGATGGTAGGTAATACTTTAAAAGCGATTTTAGCTGATTGAAACAGGGCTGTGACTCTAAATAACCTACAAGAGAACTAGCGTGGGTAGTCTGAAGACCTTGTACTAAGGCAAATGTTACTGTTTCAAGTGAGATGCACTTCGTCAGTCATTTCCTGAATTCTTTTTCCTGTTATTTCACATGCCTTAAAAAAAAAAAAAAAAATCTATTTTCCTGAAGAGTTTATTCCCTCCTTCTCCAGGGATTTCTTTGCAGTGACTTCATAGTAGTCCAGGGCACTAATATCACAATCTGCTGCCAGGGGAATCAACTCAGATGCAAAATGGAAAATGTATCCATCAAAAATCCAAAACGAGCAAAATCCAAAGATGAATCACGTGTTTAGTCATATGCGTCTTCAGCAACAGGCATGGGGGAAAAAATAACCTGTAGCCTGGCTGATCAGTTAAGATTGTTCATCAAGGAAATAACAGTTGGATTCTAGGCTCTCTTCAGCTTCAGACATGTTCAAACTCACAGCTTCAAGGAAGACACCCCAACCACCAAACTGACAGCAAAGACAATGGCATTCCTCTGCCTCTACTGAGGAGCTCTGGCCACTGGAGCCTGAGATTTATGAAAAGATTACAAAAGGGAGTAGGGGAGTGAGGACATGCCCCAACAAGGGGAAAAGCGTCCTCATACCACAGACATGTTTTGAAGAATTCACTGTCACTGAAAGAGGACATGCTAGTGTGTTGCTTTGTGTTCTTGGGCTTGCTCTTTTTATTCTTCAACAGGGAACTTGTTGCCCTCAGCCCCCACAGTGCTGGGACCACCCTGCTGCAGGAGGCACACTTTACAAACACGGCCTCCCAAGCATCAAACAAGATGGTGAGGAATACACAAGCACTCAACACATTCCTTTCCTTAGTTCAGCAACAGCTCACTCATGCTGCACTATTTCGATGAATCATGTTGACTCTAATTGTTATCTTATTCCTGTAAGACCATATTTTGGACCATTTTTTCAGTACGTTATTAATCAACAGGGTTTGAGCCACACTTCTCTCCCATTAAAAGAGCAATTGTGCTGTAATGTTCCCCACCAGCCATGACCTGAAGGGAGGTTACCAAAGAACCACATATATCACTCCTTAATATTGACAGGAATAACTTGAAAAATGGTACCGTATGCAAGCCAGAGCGCTTAAATGACTGCAGGCAGAACCTGATTTACATACACTGTTCTTACCTCTTCAGTAAATTCATAACACAGGTAATGCCATCTAGTTACCTTTAAAATCATGGTAGGCTGGAATTTGTTTATACACTTAAATAATTCACCACTGAAGAGAGGTGACTGCACTCCAGTTTGAAATCAACCCACAAGAGCCTGTCACTGTTGAGACTCCTCTGTCCACATTTCCTGACTTAAGAACCCCAAACTGTTGGTTACAAGAGCTTTAACTGTGATGCCTGAGCACTCCACGCTATTTTAAAACTCTACTGATTTTATGTTTTTCTATTAAATACACTCATGAACGAGATTTTCATGTCAGAGGACAGCAAGTACCAGCGACAAATAGCTTACATCCTTTGTAACGTTTTCTTGGGACAATCCTGCTTCATGTGTCAGGTATTAGAAAAGGTAATAGGAACATTCTGAAAAAAAAATTCTCTATCAACTGAAGCTTTAGTTCTTTAGATTATTAATCTTAACATGGATGTCTGAAGTTTGGCATGCAAAAAAATTGAACCAGAGCTAAACAGTTCCCTGCAATATTCAGCCTTGTATGCTGCAAAGCGTAACACGTATTAAAAGTCAGATTTTATTTTTTTAAGTGAAAGTGCACTAAGCGTAGACAAGCTGTTAAACACTTAGTACTTGGTAAGATACTATGCAACAATCCATTCCAAAAAAAGCAACTTGTGTTAATTTTTTATGCAGGTCATCATTTCTTGCTTCAGTGCTCATGAAAATGAAATATTAATGTCATGCACAGGAATGAAGCACCCCGAAAACCCCCAGAGCTCTGTCAAGACACCCAGATTCAGAGTTTCAGAAGCAGCAACCAGAGCTACTGAAGTAAAGACCATTCTTCCACACAGTGTGGCAGCTAACCAGTGCAGAAAGGCGTTTCAAATATTTGACTAACATCAATTGCTTTTTGTGTTCGCAAGCATGCATGAATCCAGATTCTCAAAAAAAAGAAACATTGCTATACTATGCACCTGAAGACAATGAAACATTGCCAAACAGAATTAAGTGTGGCAAAAAACCAAACCACTAGACAGCAAAGAACACACTGTGTTCTTGGAGAGAGAATTCAAAATGTAGATTGACAAGAATTTTCCGTCTATCCCCTGACACATGAAGCATGTATGCAAATTTAGTTACACTAGTCTTCTATAAATCTTAAATTAACTCATGAAGCATGGATGAAGAAACCTAGATCAACAATTGTTTAAAACTAAAAGCTAAGATTTTAGTTTTCAATAAAAATGTAACGGCCAAACCCAAAAGGAACTAGCCCCCATCTAAAATGTTCAATGAGGTGTTCATCACAAACACTTCCTATGCTACTTGTTCTCAATGAAGGGCACTTGTTCTCAACTAAGACTGCAATGGTGTGATATGAAACAGGCACACCAAAATGCAGTGGACACAAAAATAACTGTGCACACCAATTGTGGCAGGAAGCACTTTGAGTAACGCCAAGCACCACACCAGATCAAACTGGTCTGCTGTCAGTATCTTCTTCTTCACTTGACATGTTTTGCCTTCCCAAAGGCACACCGTCTCATTTTGAATTAATCTACCTTCCTTCACAGTGCTTTCTCTAGCCACTTATTTTGCTGCTAAGAGCCCAGGTGTTGGCTGGGATGTTGTGTCAAATCAAACTTGGCTTCCCAATGCTCCTACAGAGCTGTCTCTGGCAGGCCCATTTTCTCTTTCTACACTCCACATGACTCCAACATGCTAGAACACCTTTATCCAAGTATTTAGGGTAGATCATTAATAGAGGTTTCACTATTAACACACTTTTGTCAATTCATTACAACCCTGCTGATTTGAAAATGTCATTCAAGTTAGAGTATTAAAGTGCCTTTCATGGGAGAGTTCTATCGTAGTCATAGACACTATCAGAGAGCACACGTTACACTTGATCAGCAGCTGAATAAGCCCCAGTTATGCATCAAGGGGCTAACTTGATCCCACATTAAGTCCATGCTTCTGGGCATCATCGTTGTTAGCAACACAATGCAAAGGAGACCACAGAGGATTAAAAACTTGTTTCCACAGGCAGAGAGAGAGAAAACTCTTTTGCAGGACTGGTTACATGCAAACTGATGGTCAGCCCAAAGACAGCAGCATCATCAGACTGTGTTCAGAACCAGCAGACAGGCACCTGCTTCTAAGGTTACTAAAGAAGCTAAATAGGAAACCTCATACCCGAGCACAGCCTGTATGTTAAGCAAGTTGTCTGCTGTCCTACAGCTCAAAAGCAAATACCAGTAACTGCTTTAGACACTAACAGCCCAATTTCATTGTAACTGGCAATTGACAGATGAGCCACAATTACTATGACAAATTGTATGAATTTTCCAAGAAGCATCTCTAAATCACTGCTAGAAACCACACGTGCCCACAAAGTCTAGCCAATCCATTTTTAAATAATACATCGGATGTCCCTTGAACATAAATCTCCTGTTATGCTGTGACTTAATGCTTGAACTGGTGAGCACTATGGGCAAGAACATTTATGTGTTAACACAGCATTACTATTTTTTAAGCAATAATTTGTGGTTGTCTTAAATTGCCCAGGCTACAAACTCCAGAAGCACACTGCCCATCACATAACTTTTTCCAGTGCACCTGGAGGGTATCAGGACCAGCAGCTAGAGCAAAAGGCTACAGTGAATATGTATTTTAGTCTAACAGCATTAATCAAAATTAAGGCTTACCCATCACTAAATGGATTGGATTGTTAGCTAAGCAGTTTAACATAATAATTTCATTTGAACTGAAATACAAGTTTTGTCTATATTCCTGTGTGTGGAAAAGCATGAGATAGGGGACATGACAGCTGTCTACCACAAACAGAGCTTTTGAAAGTGTTCCATAAGGCAATATTATCCACTACCTCTTAAAGATTTGAACCTTTGCTCAGCTTGCATGGCAACATGGAACAATTGTTGTATTCCTATGGACACATTCAAATTGATAAAGAAGTGGCAGGGACAGCCTGCTGTATAATCCCCCACAATCCAGCAGAAGCATTAGTTCAGCAAAACCAATGAAACATCACACAACATGGACTTTAGACTCATTTCCTACAGCAACACCACCAGCAACATCTTCCCAGATCCCCTCACTCCCTATATCTCAATACCCTCAGATTCTCTGAAGCCCCTAAAATGCTATAAGAATATTTTCTGCTTCTTCATGTGTCCTTAATTGTCCTTTATGACGGCTCCGACTTCATTAGTGTCCCTTGCATAACCTTTCTGGCCCAACAGGTGGGCAAGAGAGCATATTCTGTGGATAATCTTAAAAGATCTGCTTACTGACAGACCAGCGGGCCAGTCAGTGGATAATGGTCAAATTGTATCTGACTTTCACTCCCTGCAATAATGGATAAGTACCTGGTGAAGACACACAAAAATTATTTTCATGGTATGTCTGGGCTTATTACCTTTGAAGTCACCAGTCTCCTGTCACATTTATTAGACAGAATACGTTCATTTCAACAGACCTGAAAGATGCAAAAGTCTCAGGAAATACGTAAAATAACTTCCAGGATAGAAACAAAGGAGTTAACATTGAAGTTACATTCATAAACTTATCAGGCTTCCTTTCAAAAGAAGTACTGTATTTTTCCTGCTACTCAAGTTTGGAAAGTAATTTCAGAACATCATTATTCCCATAAATAAAAATTTCATCTTGATATACTACCTTTACTTGCAGCCAGATCTTTCTCTTCTACACCCAAATTTGCTTTCAACTGTCTCTCCTTGTTATTGGTACATAGTTGCAGGTTACACATACATTAAATGTGTAATTTAATAGTAGAAACTTCCTCTCTTTCTTAAATGAAAATTATACTAGATGCTTTGCAGGATTGTTAGCCAAATCTAACCCTATCTCTCTTCTATTTCCTTATTCCCTGTGAAATCTCCACATATTGTTTATCACATGGCACAATAGCAAGACTGATTAGGGCCACACTTTCATTCTAAGCACAGGGAATTCAGCAGACCTGGTGTTTACCTTTGCTAAAATAACAGACCACATTAACTGGCAGGGTACACCACTGGTTAAAACAAAAGTTAAATTTATTTCATGTTCTATTTACCTTCAAGTCTTTAATTAAGTCTTTCATTATTCTCTCCTTGAATATTTGCTCAGAGATCTATTTGCTTTAATGCCTTCCATGTCACTGAGGTTCTACTAAGGCCTTTATTTACTTGGACTATTCCTTTCTCTCTTGCAAAGAGGTCCTACACTTGCTATTCTTCTGAAGGGGGGTTAGTCCTAACTAACCTTGTCTCCAGCACAAACACTGAAGACAAAGTGCATGTTTTATTTTCTTCTTGATTACATTCACTCTGATTTGCCATTCTGCCTCTGCTCTTAAACACCAAGGAGGAAGTTAACCATTTAAATTCTATGCACAAACCTAAACAGGCTAATCTCATTCCCATTTTATCTTCACTGGGAAATTTACCTGTTCTCTTTTTATTTACATAGTGGAACATACCATTTCTAGTTCTAAAGGATTAAAAAAGTAAATACTTTGGAATTATCTGAATCTCTTAACAAACAATTTTAAAGTATCAAAGAGAGATGAAAGCTAATGAGACAAAAGAGCTAAGAATGTATTAGTCCAAAGTGAAATGGACACAGAGGGAAGAGAAGAGAAAGGTTAGTCTAGGAGGTGACAGGAAATCTGCATGCTTCAGACTGGGGAAAAAATCCCTGAAGAATCTGAAAAATGACCCATCTGTTTTATAACAGCTCTCGACAGTGTTCAGAGCTGTAACATGAGGAATCTTTAAGGCATTTAGAGGATCTCTGAGTTTTCTGTAGCGTTAAGAAAAATATATGCTGATATGACAGCATTGGTTCTTTGTTACCTAATCTAAGTACTGTCAGCACTACAAGCATCAGAGACAATTCAATTTACGGGACATCTGGCTGAAGCATGGTGTCCCATACAAGAGTAGGAGCAGTTTAGCCACTGAAATACTAATGTTTAAAATAAAAATAATTAACATATGTTGCTATTGTAATTCATACTGGCCATTAAATCCCAAAAGAGGTTATGTCCTGAGCCAACAGCAACAAAATTCTCTTTCTTGTGGTAGCTTGAAGATGCTTAACAGCTACTTCCTAATCTTTGTAGTCCTTGCCTCTATTCTCTCAACTTTGTCTTTTCATAATTAAGTTCATAAACTACAGTTGCTATACAAGTTTTCCCAGAGATGGAAAACTGCAGGAACTAGTATGAAATAAATATAGCTTAAAAAAAGAAAAGGAAGAAAAGGAAATTTGACCCCCCAAAACACTGGAGGCAAAGATCAACCAGAGTTTCTAAGATAAATACAGTATTCGTCATTCTGTTTGTACTCATTTTTCTAAAAGGAAAAGAAAGGTTAAATACATAAAATATAGAAAGGTATAAATATTTTATACATACATATATATGTATGTATAAAATAAAACACACAATGGTATGTTTTATGGCAATAAAATTATATCCTTGTCCTCTTCTCTTCTCTCCCACAAAACACAGACAACCCCAAGTCTAAAATTGTTACTACTACGTATTTGGTGCAAACTGGCCATTTTAAACTAATGCATAGCAATTAGGAAAATTCATTTGTCACCTGCAAGAGCTGTATCTAGCATACCAAGAACATGGAGTCTACTTAGAAAAAAAAAAAAAAGTTATTTTGGGTGAGCCATGTTGCATGAAGAACACACCTTGCCAGAAAAGAGCTTTATACAGTAGACAGACTCCATTACTTTGTTGGGAACAGAAGGATGTCTTGATATAATACAGAATAAGGAGATTAAAAATATAAGCGTGTCTTCTGAGAAGTTTAAATATCAGAAGACTGCAATATTTTCACATTGTGAATTTGTTCACTTCTGGAAAAAAAGTATACAGAAGTGATGCAGAATATGTAACATACTTACAATTTAAAATAACGCATGAACATCATCTTTAGTCATTCTTCCTTTTTAAAATGACAAAGGGCTGAATAAACAACGCAAAGCCTGCTCAGGCAGAAGAAAGCTAAGCATACTGTCAGCCTAAGGAATCTTTCTGAGCATTCAACATTCAAATAAGGAAGCACATCTGCTGTGATAACGCCGAGGGTTTTTCGTGTTTGGAAATGAGTTGTTGAATTGTTGAATTGAGGACACTTTGTACCTTTGTTAACATGACTGTCTCCTAAATCTTATTGCTGTGGCGAAGATAATGACAACAGATAGACCTGTCTGCCCCAGGAGGAAAAGACGTTTCAGAGAATGACGAAACTTTACCACTGAAGTCTCAGAGCACTCAGATTTGAATCTTCACAGTATGCTAATCACAGTACTGGATGCTACCAGCCACTACCCTTCTAAAATAAAAGCTTCGCCACATTTAGCAAAGAATAATTACTACAGGAAATAAAAATATTGCTTCATGTGTTCACTAGTAAAATACAGGCAAGTTCACTTTTATATATAAATTTAAAATGTCAGCTCAAATACAATACTTCCATGCTAAATCTGTAGCATTAAAACACACTGATACAATGATTCAGTACATTAAGACATTAGACTGTTCAAAATCATCTTGGAATGAGAATTTCTTCCCATTTCCAATTCACTAACCCTACGTTAATAAAGCATGTATTTGTCAGTCCATCAGCCTGTTGCTTACCAAAACAGCAACATCATAAGCAACATAGTTGGCCCTACATAGAAACATACAGTGATACATTTTAAACAAGTATTCAGACACAGCTATTAAAACTTTGTCTCACTAAACCATCAGGAGTTCACACCCCTAAAATTAGCAAGCTACACTGGATGTAACCAGAGACAAAAATTTCTTCTTAAAAATAGAAATTAAAGACTATTTCAACGTGCAAGGGATATTAGTAATATGAATTTAACTCCATGTGGCATTTTAAAGCTATCTTACTAGGCAGCCTACATATTAATTGTAGTCCTTTATTTTCCTACAATCAGATATAAATATTATTTTAAAAAGCAAACCAAAACCAGTATGAGGGTTCTGTTTTACACATAAAATTACTTTCTCCACTTCAAATATGCAAATTCTAACCCAAGTTCTCAGTTAAGATTTCAGTTTCCATATTAACAACTTCAGTACCAGTTAACCCAATCAGCATCTGTAATAATGGTATAAGGCTGAACAGCCTTTGTTTTCTCATTGCTAGAGAAAGACCAAGTGAGGGGAAGTGGCAAGATAAGCTGCGTGTCTGCAGAACAGGGACCGGTGCTGCAACTCCCTACGTACTGCCGGCTGCGAGCAGGCAGGCACAACTACAGAGTTACACTGGAGGAGCGATGAGTCTGAGCGATCAGACGTGCGAGGAGACACAAATTTCCTTCACTCAGACACTGATTTGAGCCTGTAGATAAAGGGGAGAAATATCTTCTTTCCCCCAGCTCCCTCCTTTCACCTGTTCTCTTCAAAATGTCTATTTAGGAATAGCAAAAGCAATTACATACTGAAGATTACAAGGCACATTCTGAAAAGAAGACATTACAGTTTGGGGAATTCAATGACAGATCCTACTGAAGAACCACTTACAAGGGGAACTAATGCATTCTTACTCTGAAGATTGGAACAGAGAAAATTAGAAGATCATCATAAAGACTAAAAGTTTCAAAGGAATTAGGACAGGAATTTATGCACGTAAAGTTACGTATTTTCTCAGGCACCCTCTAAGTTTGGACCTCTGTTGGAGACATAGAGTACGAATTCTACACATGCTTAAACAGAAAAGCAGCGCTCCAAGACAGTCTTTCCACCTCAAACTTCAGTCTTCTTTGCTCTTCTACCCCTGCCTACCCCCTTACTGCGCTATATGGGTTCCTTTTTCAACCACAACTACTTTACAAAATTAACATGACAGCACTAGTACTTGCCCAGTGTCTAGGCATAAAGCAGTCTCATATAAACAACATGTAGGAGTGACATTGAAAACTTACCACACAGCACTTCTTGCCAAGATGTGAAGACTCACTGCATATGCTCAAAAGCTATACAACTTTACATCCTAGTCTTAGAAAATTAGATCGCTGCTTCTCAGGGAGGAGTCATTTTAATTGGCAGAACCTGCCAAAAAGTTTAAGGTAGACTGAGGTCTGACATACACATGAGGAATAATCAAGTGTCTAATACATCCTATCATTACATCTTTTGCTGTAGGGAAGGCAAGCCAAGGTGAGCTCCTTAAACCAATAGAAACATGTACTGAAAATAATAGCTTACTTGAAACCCAAAGCAGTATATACACAAAGAAACAAGTTCAATCACTTTCCAATTCCACATTCTAAAAATTCCTACAGAAACTTCTGCCTTGGGCTTTTTAAAAATCAAGTTCTGGATTTCTGAGCCTTGTGATGTTTACCTTGGTGAAAGAATTTTTAATTTTTTTTTCATCAGCAACCCCTATAACAGGCAATACAAATACTTTACACTGTGGTTGTGTGACCCCAGCTCCTACCACTAAAAGCTTCTCTTTCTGACTACTTACTGGCATGCTGTAAGTTCATAAATGCCTGTTTTCATTAATGAAATTACTACAAATAGCATCTGCAGAAGGCCTAATCCTGCATCACTGAAATCACCCAGTGTTGCTGAGGATTTATCCAAGACCAAGACACAGCTGATGGAAATGCCCTAGTAGTGATCTCATCTGCCTGCAGCCTCAGGCCTCCCACAAGACAACACATGGAAGTCAGTATCAGCCTAATTCCAATTCAATGTACCACTAACAAAGTGCAAAACATTGCCAAACCTAACATTATCAGAAGCACATGCTGCTGCCAGAATTAAAAAGAGCCCTATAGATTTACAGAAGCAATCCTTTACTTTCTTGTAGTAACAATAAGGTAAACTCAACATTACTGTCCTCCTTTCCAAGTCACATATTGGTATTTTTTCAGCTTTCTTCATTTGTTTAAAAAAAAAAAAGAAAAAGAAAAAGAAAAAAGCAATCCTTCCACAATTTAATTCTGGCTTAACTACACAGAGAAAAATAATGCATTTCTGTACAGTACTCACAGCAGGAGCCCTCTATAATAATCATAATTGAGCCAAAACAGAGAGAAGAGGGGAAAGGAAAGGTAACATCCTGTGCTGCCAAATTTTTGATCAACCAGAGACCAATGGTTTCTATGTATAATTGCAAAGCTGGCAAAAGAAAGAGATTTAAAAAAACAAAAAACAAAAAACAAGAAGTTTTTGTGTAGTTATGCATAAGCGAGATGAAGATTCAGTAACATTAAAAATGCACAGTGCAAGAGGGAGAGCCAGAAAAGCCTTTTGCTATTCTGCCTAATAAAAGGAACTCTTAAGTTCCACTCAAGAGTAAAGTTGATTTGGCACAGATGCCTAGATATTCACTACATACATCTAGTCCTAAAATGCATGAGAAATGGTGACATTTGCATCTTTTCTGCAGTGCCTGCAATATACACTGCTACACAGCTATTTAGAGGGGATCTAGTCTCACCCAGCTTCAGATGCTCACCTGTATGTGATTTAGTTTATTAATCTACCAAATCAACAGAGAGCAGAGACCACCTGCTAGAGCTGTACCCCTTTCAGCTACAGAGGGTGTACACAACTACTGTCAAAGCAGATGCCCGATTTCAGTCACACAAGACTTAGACAATCCTGGGGGGAAGAAGCACCTATGGCAGGGAGTCTTAAAATCTGTCTGTTGTGGAAAGCAGGCATGTGTATCCGCTGTGTATTTTTGGATCTACACAAAAAAGTCAGAGGGTTTTTTTTAAAGTCCATACAGATGGCTAATGATTCTGAAGTATGTATCCTTCACAGTATTTATCCCCTCCCCTGGGCACGTTAGGAGAAATCATATTCTCTTCAGAGAGGTTAAACGACTTCCATTGTTACTCAAGGGCTGAGAGCTGCCATAGTAGCCTGAAACCTTGCCACCAGAGCCTTAGGCTAACATTGTCACCATTGCTCTAGACTTCATTTCAAAACATAGCTACTCTTCAAGCACATCACTGAACTTCAACCTTCTCTGATATTAACTGCCACACTGCATAATGGCACAGAGCACACAAAGGTTATTCTAGTTGACTCTCTCAAGTCCAAACAAGAATAACTGAAACAAGGGCTTGGCTATTTGTTTCAAAACATCACAAGTGGGTGTATCTTCATTGCATGAGTACTTCAAAATTAAAGAGCAGTTTTCCTATGTGCTACAGTGTAATGTACATATTCACTAGTAAATGAGAAATCCCACCTAAAGTATCCATGAAAAAAGGCAATATAGGTCAAAACGCTTTGTCAAAGAACAGTTTGTAATCTACTGCACTCAAAGCCCAACTTCCCAAACCTAAAAGAATATGATAGCTTCTAGCATCAACAAATCACAAACAAAAGCTAGACACCAAGTTTTATGAACGTCACTAGAGATTCCACTTGATCACTTTCAGTCTGAGCTTTGTCAAGTCATGTCTTATTCATTCTCCTGAACATTTACCTGTAATCTAAAACTTTTCAGTTCCTTAGTGAGAAGACATAAGAAAATAAAAAAAAGCTCCTTGGAGGCATAAAAATCACACAAAGACAAGTGCATCTTTTTTCTAAATTTAATTAACATTGCAAGGCACAATGATGCCCCTGAAGTAGAAATCCATAGGAAGACAGTTTCATAAATATCAGAAACAGAAGACTTACTCAATAGGATCTCTTTGTGCATTACAGAGAAAATACCATAGGAGTTAACACTGGAAAGACAACAGAATGACCTGATAATGGCAGACCTTCTTTCCCAGTAGTAGTAAGCATCTAGCTCTTACAGACAGTAATGCTCCTTGGTGCTTCCCAAGACAAATTACTTAGGACCACATCCATATAGTTTATGGAAACAAAACATGCAAGGGCGAACACAGACTCAGTATTTCTGTATACACCTACGGGCAAACAGAGGAGAAACTCCCACTGATTGTCAAAGATCTCATTGTCTTCACTCCTTTTCTTAAATCTTCCTCCGGTCTTGTTAAGAAATTATTTCACCCTCTCTCATCCCCCAGCCTTCCCATGCCTCTGGTACAAAGATCTACCAAATCCAACCCACTTGCACAGGACAGAAGGAGCACAACTCTTGTACAGACCACAGGCCCTCATCAGGGCCAGCAGCACCTGCTTGTCATGGAGCTGTATATCAGAAGAGCCTGAGTGTCACCCATTGAATGAATTCACATGTGAAGAAAGGGTTCTGCTGTGGAGACCTTCACAAAACACTGAGCAGGATAACAACGTAAGAGTACAGCAAACTCACTGTCAACCTTCTGGACACATTTTAGCACAAAAAGAGCCTGGCAGCTACTACCAGGCTGTCATTTACTACCTGGCTAAGATATCCCTTAACTCTTGTCCTAGGAGAAGGCTCTCATCCTTCTTTTGTTCGTCAAAACTGAAGTTGTGTAATTTGCTCCAAAAAAGGACTGGTTACATGTGACAATACGTAAACAGATTTCTTCCTTAAGATATGGAGGGAGGAAGAATGAACAAAGATGATCAGTTTTTCTGGATGTAAGAGGGAAGGGGAAAGAAAGAAATCACAAATCTGTGTGAAGAGATACTTTGTTGATCTGGCAACAAATATCAGGCACAACCATGACACAGTATTGTGTTATTCCTGCCAAAACTTCTAGTAAAACAACGATTCCTAACATAGTAAGATCAACACACCCCCATATTATGCACATGCATCAGTAACTGGAGTAATACCAAGTACTGAAGCATTTCATTTTATTTTCAAGTCATCTGTGTAGAGTCAAGAAGGGAAACAAGAAAATTACACCTGACCTCTAGCATACATTTTTAGCCTGATTCTAGCCAAATGCAATTTTTCACACCTGCTTCAATACATCACAGATTCTTCTTAGTGGTTTAAACACAACACACACACACAAAAAAAGCCAGCTACATAATTCAATAAGTGCAGTCAAGTGGATTTTACCAGACCAAAGAGAATCCAAAGGCACGTGATGCGGGATGCATCCTCTTTATAACCCAATGTACCAAAATGTTACTTGTAAACAGTAGAATTGAGGTAGGTATTAGAGGAAATGGTTCCAGAAATTGACATGTAGCTAAGCTTTCCTTCAAAAAAATGCCTCAACAGAAAGACATATCATTAACATTTTTACTGTATTAGTCACTCTCACACTAACTATATTTTATTACCTTTTTTCCTTTGCTTTCTTTAATGTGTGCCCCACTCCCAACACTAAGAAGCACTTCTCTTGTCCTTTCCTGGTTACTATAATTTTCAGATTTGAACTCATGTTTCTTCTAGACTTACGTAAGATAATAAAAAATTGTTATTTTATAATAATAAAATAATTATAATATATTGACACTGGTATGACACTATTGACACCGATAATTCAGTGTTCACACACAGAACAAATATCAAAGTGTGGATTCAAAGGCTCCAGATCAGTGCTTTCAAAATTCACAGATGAAATTCTGTGTCTCACTTACAGCATCTAGAGTATTTAGACAGTTGTCTTGGAAAAAAAAAAAAGTGAAAGAGAAAGTGAGAGTGACTCCATTCTGGGCAGAGCATGTGAAAGTCTCACCTCTATTCCTCTCTCAATCATGTGTCCTTACTGCCTGTTACTGCCCTGACCATGCCCAAAAGCTGCTGAGAGCTGTCCACACACCAACACGCTTCCCCTGCCCCTCAGCCCTTGGACACAGAGTGACGCAGTTTGGCACTGGGAGGGGTGCACAATCTGTAAGCACAATATGACCACAGTGGGGGTGAAGGAGCTCCATGCCAGGGTACTGTTAGTGGACTTGACACAAGATAGCTCTGAGGAGTTTTGGGAAAGCTGGCAGGGCGAAGTTGGCAACCTGCAATGCTGCAGATTGGAGGAGATGCTATGAATGAGTGCACAGTCAAAAGTCTTGCTTGACCCTCCTTAAAAAAGAAAGAGTTCCTCACACTTGATCTAGGCAAGTGTCGCTCCACAAGGTCTGTTCATTTAGTTTTTCTAACACTAAATGTCTCTTTGAGACTAGTACTGGGTTTGATCCTACTTTGTTCCAAAGCTTCCACCTATCCTTGAGCTGCCTGCAGCCTTCAACCAAAACTTCTTGTCTACTATAATCCAAAACACAGTCAATGACCACTAGAGTCCAACAAACAGCCACCTCCCATTTGTTTTAAATTTATCTCCTCAGAAGTGAGGACAAAACAGTGAATCTTCAGAAGTCCTCAGCAAACTTACAGTACAGCTTGCTACTAAGCTGTACTGCCCTGAATTAGAAAAATGTTAAAAAACAGTTCTAATTGGTCTGTCCGTTTGATCTTTGGGCGTCACTCACCTGTACAGACATGCTGGTATAAAGCAGCACATTTTCTGCATATTTATATAATTTTGCAATTGAACAATAAGTACTAGTTTAATTGTAATTTCTGTATTACATATACTGGAATAACTTGGAATAAAAGGAGTGAATGCTGTAAAACCAGAGAAACTTACCCTAACCAGGCTTCTCTTCCTGTCACAACAATTCTTGTGGTGTGGAAAGCCCACTTAGATTTAAAGATCCCAAAGCACTGACTCTTCACATTTCCTGTAAACTGTGTTACTTGCTTTTTTGGTGTTGGTAGGAAATATCAAGGTTTTTTTAAGAATGGAAGACTTAGATTTCCACCAACTCTACGCAATGCTTTGTCTGACCTTATAAATCGATACCTCTTGTGTGCATAAGCTGACTCCAGAGCACTGCAGCCCTCCCTATCTTTAAAACTTCAACTTCCACCATAATGCTTTGTCTTCAACTGAAAAAAACTGAAAAACCTTGCTTTAAACACAGGATTAGCAAGCCAATAGAAAAAAGTATTATTTAATCCTTGAGAAGCCAAAGGTGTAGTAGCTTGTAAATGAGAGTAGCCTCTTTGAAAGCCATAGTCCTAGTAACTGTAACAAAAATCACATCACATAGATAATCAGATTGTTTGATTGTTGTAATCCTTAGATATACACACACTGGCTGCTCTTTTCATCCCAACTTTTACCAGGAAACTAAACAGGTTTCTATACTTTTTTAGCCAAACCAACTACAAGAGCATTTATTTACAAAACAAAAACAAAGATGAAAACCTACCTACACTATCCTAGCTTATGGTAGACGAGACTATAATATGAACTGGAAGTACCATCTACCATCCTGTAAAGAACACTTGATAGGTAGAGCATTTTCCATAAGGCTGTTCTAATTCACCTTGGATTGGTTCCATAGGCCACTGATGTCAATCAAAAGTTTCCAATGGATTCAGCACTACTTGGATCACATTTTTATTTTAACTCAATAGCACAGTGTTAACTCTTTGCATCTCCATGTAACTTCTTCATCTAGAGCTGAGACAAAAGTTTACAAAGGAAGGCAGCTGTACTAAACTGTACACAAATAGGTAAACCAAGGAAAAGGTGCCTTCTATAGTAAAGGTTAACAGAGAAGTATTTAGAATTGACGCCAAATATTTTCTATTAGAAGTCCATTAAAGTACACCATAGTCTCAGTGTCCAATACAGAGGTAACTAAGGAAATATTAGTAGCAGTGGTTTCTGTAACTTCTGCACTCTAGAATTTTATCCAGTTGCAATACCTAAACAGAACAATAATGAAGTTGGTCAGAAAAAATATTATTTAGCTTTTCTGTTTTTTTTTTTTCTGTGAGAAAAAAAAAGCACCTTATTTCAGCTTTCTACAAAAAAAGCATCAAAGCTCACAATTTGTAGATATTCTTTCTATCTCACGCAGTAGAGATCTCTCTCCACTCTCAATCTTGTCCCTAAATTAAAGCTTAGATTATGTATGATAATATAAAGAAACCGCATTAGAGGAGTTCTCACTTACTGAGTGTCTGAAAAAGGTTAGCTGCATTGATACAAGCCATCCCAGTTGCATACCAGGTCCCATATGTCAAGGCTTTAGAACAGCAGGTTTATTTTTGGCTTTGCATTTTAATCCTCCACTCTCCTTTCAGACTAAGGGAAGGGCAGAAAACTTGTAATAGTAAAGATACTTGCAACCCTCATTAACGATATTACAAATGCCCTTTAGCTAAGTTTCTCTATCTGGATACATACATGAAAAGCGAGAATTACATTCCTCCATTCCCCAACACTACATAGAAACTCATGTCCCACACAGGTATTTCCCAAAACCATACTCACCGTGGGGATGAAGGTGACAGCTGCACATTTGCTAATGGTGCCAAAACAACTAAATCTGGACAATGGGCAGTCGCAATCTTTTTAGCCTGGATAATGTTAGACATCAAGTCCAGCCAAACCCTTAAAGGCTCAGCCTCAATGTGAAGTTGTGCCAGGTGGTATCTAGTTAAAGCCTTACCTACGGAGATGACGACAATAACCAAGCTAGGGATCTAGGGCTGCTGGCATGCCCCTACATCACCATTGGCAACCTGACAGAAGAACAATTACATGTCCTTCAAAAAGAAAACAAAGCAGAAGGTTGGTGATTTTCCCCCAGTGACCATTATTTTTTAATATATCTAACGTTTAAAAAGGTGATAATAGATGCCGCAGTTCTGCAAGCAATACCATCTACTGCAATAAGGATGAATCAAAAGCATAGCAAAGGAAAAGAGGCTGTATACAATCTTCAGAGACATGAATTTTCCATGTGGAGACCAAGAACTATGGAAGGTCTAAGTATAAAACTTACAAACCTAAAAATTAGTTTAAACCTTGAAAAGAACATGCATCGCCACTTCTACTTACTGTTTAAAAATGTCTTCTTGCATTGGAAGGGAGAAGATGGATTGGGTGAAAATACAACCTTTATGGCTTATAACTCTATGAAAGAGTTTCACCTTGCAGGGTCAGGGGAGCACAGCAATACAAGCTGTACAGCAACAATTTCTCCCTTTTTTTTCTGTTTGACAACAACGAATTACACCTAGCATTGACCTTTAGCTTTTAGATGTATTTAATCCCAAAACTCAAAGTATACCAAAAAAAAAGATACCAGCTTTGTAAACTCCCTAACATTCCTTTCTGGCACTAGCAAAAAAAATCAGGAAGTTACAGTTTTCCAAACAGTCCTACAATGATAAAATAATTAGAACATTATTACTGTTTTACACGAACAAACCAGGCTTTTCTTCAGTTCTAACCAGCTAATCTGTCATTTGGGGTTCACATTACACTCACGGTTTCCCTTATTCCCTATACTCCCGTGTCATGCAGCCTACTCTTTGACAGGTCTCACACATTTCTAGATACACCATGGATTTAAAACCAATGCTTGGAGGTCTTAACAATATTCTGTCTAATCTAATTACCTTCATCTCATATCAAAACATGAGGGAACTGTGGGAAAAGTGTGCATAAATTCTTCGAGTACAAAATATCTGAAGGTTTGGTTACAAGTCACAAAAGCCCAGAACAAGCATTTCTTCTACAGCGATCTTTGCATTTAAAGGAACTCTGGGAGATTTTATCTTCCTTTCTCCTAAAACTCTGGGTGGGTTGGTTTTTGTTTTCTGTGTGTTTTTTTTTTCTTTGGTTTGTTTGTTTTGTGGTTGGTTTTTTTTGGGGGGGTGTGTGGGTGGTGTTTTTTTGTTACTTTTTTAATCCTCCTAGGTCCCCTTATGTTATTTCCTCTAAACGTACTAAAGATTTTAAGAAATAAAGGGAATCCAAGGACAGATGATGAAAGTGATTAGAGATTTAGAAAGACTTCCATATGAGGAGAGATTATTAAAAAGACTGCCTCGCTTATAGACAAGATGAATGGGAGGGATCATAAGAGAGACATAGAAAATGAGAAGAGACATTCCACAGGATGTTTTTCATCACTAGAAAGCAAGAGGATTTCTGTATTCTTTTTTAATGTAAGCATTTTTCTGTGTGTGATCATGTAAGAATCCGTTCACCCACAAAACACTGATTCTATTGCTAGTCTCACTAAGGCTAAAAGCACAAGAAGACGGAAATTACAATTCTCTATTTGTTAATAAACAAACCACGTCTGTTCCAGGTAAGGGGTTTTTTTGGTTTTTTTTTTTTTTAAATAAAGGAAGAATTCTTACTATTTCAAATATGTCTATCACTAATAAGAGAGAGTTCTGAATAAGCTCCAATGTGCAAGACATTACATAATTAGGACTTCCTACATCTCTCTCTAAAGCATCTGGTACTTGTTAAAAGCAGGATTTATCACAGCACAGACTTCTGATGGGATGCAGAAAAGGAACTCACATATTTTAATTGTACTAGAAAAGTATTCTCCTACAAAAGGGAGAAAAAATCATCATTCATATAAATTCATAATCCTGATGAAACGTGAAGGACTGTTGTATTGCAAGGGGTAAGATATCAAGATTGAAGAGCAATGCCCTGATCAGCAGCAAAAAAAAAAAAAAAAATTGTCCACAGGTTTCTGAGATCTAAAGAGGACAATCTGGTGAGCATTCAGAGATGGCAGCTTTAATAGAGCCCTGAAAGGCAGTCCTGACACAATGGTCTAGAAGCAAAAATCAACACAATGAGGCATAAATTAGCATAACCAATGTAGTTTGAGCATCAGGGATGTTACTGTTGCAGTTGTAAAGACCTCTGCATGGACTTATTGCTAAGCAGCACTGTGTAGCCAGGATCTGAGCATCTCTAAATTTCCCACAGTACTCACTACAAAACCAAATCCCTTAAGAAAGCACCATGACCCTCTAGCTGTTCTGCAAACTACATTCCAGTGAGAACGGTACTTGATGTATGACAGCTAAAAATGCAACCTCTGTTCACAAATCTTGTCCTACTTCATGGCTTAGGTCCTGATTTTAAAAGATTTGGATCTGTTTTCAAAGTGTTGGAGGAATCAACTAGTAGTGGATGTGAAGCACAGTGAAGCTGCAGCAACTGGCACTAGCAGAGGTGAATTTAAACAATTTGCACAGCTGTATTGCCAGCATTGATTCCAGCTGTGCCCCCAGAGTGAGCTGCAGTAATCCAGATTAGAGTGACCAGATATGGTTGACAAGGAGAGGCGGGAAAACTCCTGGAAAGGTACCCTTCTTAGAGCTAGGGATGGATGACTTACCAAAATCAAGGTAACCACACGACTGTAGATCTATACACGCCAAATAACACCAAAACTGTAAGGCGCCGACACCATTGTGCTACAAGTAATAGTGGGTTTCTGCCGGACTCTGTGCTGCCATGCACAGCATAGCCCCACTCTGTGCTGCCATGCACAGCATAGCCTGGGTCTCTTGTGACTCATCCAAGGAGAGAACAGGAATCCAGCCTCTCCCTCAAAATACCTGGCCTCCTTAGGCACTGATGACTCCCCTCATGTTAAGAATGACTCAGCTGTTCTTCACTGAAGCATTTTCTCTCTTTCAGGTACTGGGAACTTTGCACAAAGTGTGATATACGGTTCATTGGAGAGTTGTTAGCAGTGCCCAGGATATCCTATACTTTAAAGGGCCTCAAAGAAGAAGCTATTGAAAAGACCTGTTGCCTTACACTGAAGGAACTTTTTAGCTGCAGCAGGAATTAAAAAACCCTTTTCCCCTCAGATTCTACTGTTTACAAACTCAGAAGGCTATATTCACAGTAAGTTGTTATAGCACTTCTGCAAACTGAATTTGGCGATGCCTTCCTACCACATACAGAGCTGAAATTTCAGAACAGTCTTCTTGCCTGACTATAGAGAAGGCTTCACTTACTCATAAGAAAAAATATCTTTAAATGAGCTTGAAAGCCACAGACAGTTACCTATAGGGCTGGAGAAGTCCTTCAAAACCTGCCCACCCACAAACTGGACTCAGTAGCCCATGTTATACAGACTATGACACCCAACAATTACTTTAACACCTCTCTTTCCCCCAGGCTTTATTTATTAAATGTATCTTATCTTACTTACTATACACCATCCCTATCCTGCTGACAAAACCAACTCCAAGACTTTATTCACACAAGTAAATCTCCCTACTTTGCTCAGGTTCTCCGAGTGGCTCTGTATTCTACAAGAATGTTTGGGAATGGCAGCTTTAACTCCAGCTCCTCTGATGCTTTTTACTCAGTCTCTAAAAGAAAACCAGCATCCTGCTTCTTTCCTACATGATACCACCAGTTGTTGCTGCTCCAGGGTCTGACCATTTCCATCCCCCTGGTTGAAACAGTAAGAGGGAATGTTGAAGTTATCCAGGCAATTTACCCAGGAAAAATGCCTATTTGTCCAGAATAAGCACAGATTTAATGCAAGCACTTGCTATCATCTGGAACATACAATCTGCTGCTACAACCTCTAGAAATTATATTACAAGTTCTGTGACATCAGACACAACTTCTAAAGCCCAAACCCTGGAACAATGCTGGAGTTACATGCAACTCCACAAACTTGTTACAGAGTTAGATTTTCAGTTCTCAAGGTCGCAGGAAAGGAAGGAGAGGCTAGTTGTGATGAAAAGAAACCCAAAAACCAGTGCTTTCATAAAATTGCCTTAAACACGAGATTTTTTTTTCAATACACAAGTACAATACACAACACTGAATGCTAGCCATGATACTTTAGGCTTTTAAGCAGATCAGATAGACTATAGAGCAGAGGCTTCATGTTTAACTCTTAAACATACCAAAAATCATCCCTGAAGGTATGCAACTTTCTTCCATGGCCACAGTAAGCTAGCACATTATTCTTGTGGCAAGAACAATTAACAAAAACTACTTAGTTCAACTTGCAAGGAAAAAAATCAAAGGAAATCCATAAAATTTTTAACTGGGTTATGACTAGAATGTGCACCCAGCTTACAGTACGAACAGCATTGTAGACTCCAGTAGTAAAGGTAGAGTGTACCTTTTTACCTGTTTTTAAACCATTTAATTACACAGCAACAATCTGAAGCACACCATCTCCTTTCCAGCACTGTCAATTAATGAGCTGGAGGGACCCAAAGATCGGCTAATGAGCAGTACAGGAAAACAAAACAAAACAACACAACCCCCCCTCCTCCCAAAGCTCTCCCTCCCAAAAAGTCTTCCTTCACAAGTAGCTAATCCCTACACTTCAAACCGTAAAGCTCATTTATTGAAACATACACAATCTCAGCATAGAAAACAAAATTTTAGCTGACATCCCAAGTCAGCAAGAGCAACCTTCTTTTTCTTCACTTCTTTCTACAGTGCACAGGAAGAAAGAGCCATTTGTTTCACACCTGTTTGAGCCAAGCATTTAGGTAAAAATCTGAAATCTGTACACGAACTAGAGAGCCAGCTGCCTTCATCAGCGTGACATTGACCACAAAGAATATTAAATATATGAAAAGATCACGAGCATCGCCTATACATGGTTTTCATATATTGTATGAACAAACCATCAAAACAGCAGGATAAAGAAAGATTAACTTGCCAGCAAACCTGAAGAAAAGCTATCCCATAAAGCCATATGTCACAGATATACAGTATATTCTTACTTTATCCCTAGCACACACAGACACACCTTTTCTGTCCATCTCCATCCCTGCCACAGCCCCCTTGTAAGTAACTTCAGGATGGGAACCATAATGATTCTCTCCTGCTAGATACAATCGCCCGAGCCACAGTTTATTAAACGGAGACCTTGAGAAATGGGACCAAAAGCAGAAATCCACCAGTCTGATCTAGACACAGAGTCACTTCATTAAATCATCAGCGCTATTGACTTTGGTGAGTAAGTTCTCTGTTACTCTCACCTCCAACTAGTTTCTGTTGTGGATGTATCTTGAACATCCGTTTCTCTTACTCCAACAACCCGTTCCATTTCATTTTCTTATGCCATGGAGTATTTAGAGTAGGAATATGAAAAAAAAAAAAAAAACCAACCACAAAGCACAGATAAAATAACAAAAAAGCTTCCCTTTAGATCGACAACGCAGCAAGCTCGGAGACCTCTCGGGGAACACGCTGCAGGTCGGCGGTCGCCTCTCAGAGCTCGGCACCCCGGCCCACCGCCACCCCGGGCGTTCCGAAGGGCGGCCCCGGCACCCCTTCCCCCGCCCTCGCGCTCCTTACCCGCGTCTTGCGGCGCCGGTGCCGCTCCGGGTCCGAGTACGTTCTGTCCACGGCCAGCGCCGTGTCGCTGCCCGGCATCCTGCCGCCCCACCGCCGCTTTCCCCTCTCCTCCTCCTCCTCCTCAGCGGTGCCCGCCAAAAGCCCGCGCTCAGGTAGGCGCGCGGCAGGGGGTGTCCCGCCAGCGGCCGCCCAACCGTCAGTCTAACGGCCGCGACTCTGAGGGGGCGCAGGGCTGCCGCCGCGGTGCGGGAGGGCCGGGCACGCCCCTCCGGGCGGCACCGCGGCGGCAGCCGCTCGGCTTCTCCTCAGCCGCCACACCCGCATTAACCCCTCAGCTCTCCGCTCCCCGCCGGCCGGGCGTCGCGGCGCCCGAGGGTCGGGGTGGTGAGGGGGATCCGGGGCTGCGGTGCTTCCCCTCCCTCCTTCGAGAAAAAGGGCGGGCGCCCGAGGGGAGAAGAGGGTGGGAGCGGGATTTAGCCTTGAGGGAGCGGGCCGTGAATCGCTTTTTTGTAAAAAATTTTTGAAGGCTGGTGCTCCTGAGGGGGCAGCGGGAGCTGCCTCTCATCTCCCAGAGGTATGGCTGCACGGAGGGGTGACAGCCGCCTTCCTCCCGGGGACAATCGCTGCTTTGGTTCAGGCTTTTCGCTAAAGCTCCAGCTCTTGGAGGGTTATCATCCAGACAAACTCAACCGACCATCTCAACTTGTTTCAAAAGAAATCTAGACCCTGTGGCTACAGTGAGACCTCACAAAACATAGAATCACAGAATGGTTTGGGTTGGAAGGGACCTTAAAGATCAGTCAGTTCCAACCCCCTGCCCTGGGCAGGGACACCTCCCACGAGACCAGGCTGCTCAGAGCCCCATCCAGCCTGGCCTTGAACACTTCCAGGGATGGGGCATCCACAGCTTCTCTGGGCAACCTGTTCCAGTGTCTCACCACCCTCACAGTAAAGAATTTTTTCCCAATATCTAATCTAAATCTCTCCTCTTTCAGTTGAAAACCATTACCCCTCATCCTATCGCTCCACTCCCTGATAAAGAGTCCCTCCAACATAGCAAATCCTAAAGGTTCAGAAGTCCAAAGGGGAAAGAAAGGAAGAAAACAGAAGTATTAAGTCTGTTGTCATTTTGGGGCAGACTCACTTGTAAGGTTTTGACTGTTTGTGGTCGCATAAGGCACCTCAGACAAGACTGTGTGCTGCTGCTGGAAAGCCCTTGATACCCAGAGCTTCTCACAATAAACTTGTCATAAAAATGCTATCAAACCAACTAAATAATCAGGGCTTGCACTGTCCAAAGTGGTCAGTGGAGCACTGCAACCAGTTCGGTACCCATTTCTGCACATTACACACATAAGCTAAATCCGTCAGTGTCCTAGCACGGGAGAGCTTCAAACCATATGTGTGAACACCCAAGGAAAACATGTTTTCCAGGGTTTGCATGTACCAATGTACCTAAATTCCTAAGAGCTGCGCAGAGTTCCTGACTGATTCTTACATTTATCTTCAGAATATCTATGCTAAGGAATGCATTTAAATCAGTAGCACCTAACACATTTTAAACTACTGAAAAGTGTAAGAGGAACACTGTTTTTATAATCATTCATTAAGTTATACGGCAGATATACTTCTTTCTTTTCTGGAATAAGTAGAATAGTTGGGTTACCACTTCTACCTCATTACACAAAGTAAAACTGGAGCTCCTTCAGACTGACTCCCTTGCACGAGCCGCAGGACTTCACCTCTTATGTACAGTTGCTACGATGCTCATGCGTGAATCACGCTGCTTTTCTTCTCCAGCTGGGGACTGCAGCAGTCCTGAGGCATCTGCATACACAAACGTACATAAACAACACGGCTAACTATCCTAGAAGGGGCTTGCAGCTTTAAAACAAATATTTCCCTGGCACCATTTACATTTTTATTGGAATCTTGTGTTCTGAGTAACACTACTATTGGAGGTTAATTATCCGACACAAGGGCCTCCTTGGTGTTGTCATGTAATGGTGTCTTCAAAAATGAAAAACCTGAAATTCCGAAGTAAAAATAAATCCCAGACCTCACCTTCTTGGCAGGTGTTTCTACTTTAACACCAGTTTTTATAGTGTCATCCTAAATTCATAAATTAAGTAGTGAGTAGGTTAACCAAGGGACAGGTGATTACTTGCCATCCTTCCCAAACTTCTTATGCAGCTTCCTATACTTTTAGGCAGCTGAAGAAGACAGATGAAGTTGGAAGGTTGCTGGGAAACAGCTTTAAAATGGGAACTGGATTTCTTCAGTCCTTCAGCTTAGACATGAAAGCTAATTCATGACTCAAAATGTGCCAGAGGGTGGGGAACTCTGGAGGCAATGGTCAGTAAGAAATAAAATAGGCAAATGTTGTGGGTTTGGGGTTTTCACATAATTGCTCATTTCCCAAGGGGGCTGTGCAGTTTCAAGCACCTAGGATGAAGCATCCTTATTTCCTCAGAAACTCAAGGGAGTTTTTCTAAGCCTTGCCAGATGTAGTTGATCAAAGCATAGAGGGGGTAAGTAGTTGGATAAAGAGGCACATAAAAGGCTTCAATTGCTTGTCTCCTTAGTAATACAAGGCTTATTATAAATCATAGTTTATTCAAAAGTTTAGGAGCTTTATTTAAATAATATCAGCTTTATATAAATAATACCAGCAGATTAGCCATAAAATGATGAAACTTCTCCTCAACATGAAAAGAGGCAGGGATGGGCAATATATATTTAGAGGTATATCATGTGTGGTTGGGCTCAGGAGTATTAACATACATACTAATATATTTACAAAGAAAGTGCTCTCTCCTAGTGCAGCTTCTAAGAAGAGAAGATAATATGGTTACTCTCATAAGACCTCAATGTTGAGTTTTTCCAACTGAAGCTTCAACCTGCTAAAGCAAATCCTTCCAGATACTGGCAGGAGCATGAACTGGACTCACAGTGACATACACAGAAGTGGTAGCCCATAGATGAATTCTCTCATCTTTTGTTCTCCTCACAAAGTATTTTTAAAATTCATTTCTATGGTTTAAATTAATGATAAAGTCATTAAATCACCCCAGCCATCTATTGTGTCAATTTTAAAGTTCAGACACCTCAAAATCCCTCACTGACTGCTCAGCTGTCCTTAGAGGCACAGAGTAATTTTCATCCTTTTCCAGTGCTTTCCCTCACTTCAGCACTCTGGCACAACCCACAATGCTTAACTCCTGATATTTACATTATTTTGCCTGCCTTTTTTAAGTGACCTTTTAAAAAATAATGCCAATTAGGAATGGAAGGTCTGGTTAGAATGAAGATCACAAGGGTGTACAGCACTGTATTGAGCTTTCAGAGGGTCAGACATCAATAGTGGATGTGCCTGCATTGCCCTGTTTCAGGAAAATCAAATCTCCGGAGGGGCAGCAGAGGCACTTGCCCAAAGCAGGTCTGTCAGGCGGAGCCTGAGCTTTGTGCAGATGACTCCTGTCTCAACTCTTCCCTGCACAGGCTGCGTCTTTGCCATCCATTTGCGGCTGCATGACCCCGCGCAGCAGACACAGCAGTCCCACCTGTGAGCCATGAATTATCTACACTGACTCATGCATAGACCACGTAGGGAGAAGAAGTGGCAGTGGCGACAGTGGGATTACTTAGCAAAACCCCACTCCCACACAATGTAATCCCATAGAAGGGGTTGTGCACGCACTCTGGGACACAAGAAAGGAAATGTTTACAGACATGGAAAGCACGTAAATCCTATCATTAGGAGGCTGACTTGAGGTTTGTCCCTGTTCTCTTTCCAGTTTTATCGTGAACCTGTATCTTGGCAATTTACTTTACTTCTTCGGATTTCCACTACCACATATGTCAAAGGAGAAGCACAGCATATCTTTCTTCTGCACAGAACTTTGGGTTCTCCGGAATTAAAAATGCTATTATTAAATGTGATGTTCTGATGTTGTTGGGAGAAATTAAACATACGCTGTCAAGTGTATATTGGCAAAGGAACAATCAGGAAGAAGGCGAAGGTCTCTCCCTCTACAACGGCAACATCTGTACTCTAAACAGGATACTGGGGCTTCTTACAAGAGACATTTTAACATGCCCTCCAAATCTTTTTCCAAAAGCTTGTAGCAACCAGCCTCTGGGGGAAAGGTCTATGTGATGACAGACTCTCAGTGCCATTTGTAAGTCTGACGGCAAATGGGACAGTGCTGAGTGACGTCGGTCTTGCAGCTATCCGCGAGCACGCTGTCACGGTTCTCAGTTTATCTGCCAAAGCATGAGACTTTCACACCCACAGGAAAGGAGATACTCGCTTGTCTCTACCCAGCACAAACTACCAAGGGATCACACTGAGACTTACAGATTGCATTGCCAAGCTGTGACGTTCATTCAGAAGGTGCCAATAAACATTCAGATATCAAATGAAAATTTTAAATTGACTCCTCCCCCGTCCTGTCCTCTTTAAGAAATATTTTATGTGCTTTCAGGACATAAAAGCCATGCACACTCTATGAGTACACAGGATAAAAAACTCCAAAACTAGGACTGTCGTTGTGTATTAGTGAGATGCATGGAGAGGGGGTGAAGGATAGAGAAGCAAGTGAAAAATTCTAGTTGAGGGTGAAAGACATTCTCCCTCTTCTTTCTTTCCCCTGCTTACTATACCATGTCCCTTGAGGTGTGATGAGAAGCAATTTCAGGCCCTTTCCTTGTTCTCGTACAGCGTAGGAAATTTCTGCGACATAAATCCTCCTTGCTGCTGCTGAGTGGCAGCAACAGTGCAAACAGTACCTACAGGATGGCGGCACTGTTTTGCATTCCAAATGCTGTGAATAAGAGCCACCTTTTTAGCAGACTTGAATGACAGCTATTCTGTATACGCAAGAAGTTGCCTGGAGCCCCGCTATTTACATTAAAGATGACCCGTGATGCAGAGGCAAGTACAGAATTCTCCTTTGGGCAATCTGAATGGTTGCTGCTCATCAGCTCACAAATTTTCTTCTGCTTCACAGTATGTGATTTGAGGCCCTTCTGGGAATAAGTGTATCCAGCCTGTCTGTCCCAAATCAGCCACTTTGATACTGCTGTGAGGTATGCAGGACCGACAGCTGCAGCCTGTTGGCGCATAAAGGTGTCCCCCATTCCAAAACACTAATGTGAACTTGCATCCAAACTGTTTAGACTGCAGACAGAAGACAGAAGGCCTGGATCTCCTATTACTGCATATCCCGGTGGTTACATCAGTGAGACCTTTTAGCCCAAATTAAAACAAACCTCAGACTAGACACAGCCCATAAGCACAACAATTGCTCCTAGGATGTGCCACCTCTACCCACTGCCCAGAGAAGGACATGCAGCCCCCCTGAAGTGGCAAGTAGTTGGGTAGCTGACACCTGAGCTCCTAACGTCTCTGTAAGTGAATCCACTGCAGTGTTCACCCTACTGCTTTATGGTCACAGCTTCACAGACATCCCAGCTCAGTTCGTGGCTGATGGTTGCACACAGAGAACACAGACTGTGCTGGACAGGAACCTGTCAATTTTATTTGTTTATGAAGTGCATTGCATGGCTGTAGCTCTGCATAAGTTATGTCATGCTGAATGCGTGACATCAATTATTTCCATATCAAGAGACAATGTCAAATGCAGGATTAGGACCTCTTTGCCAGCCAACCAGAAAACACGGATGGGTTATGAGAGGACAGAAAAATTAATGATTATACAAGTAAGCCTACACCTCTTTGTGGTAAGTGTTGTTATGATGCATCCCTTTGGGTTTCACTACAGTGGCTATCTAGAGAGATGCAAGTTATAGGGACAAGAAGCTCAAGTTCCCTCACCGCTATCAAAGTCAACTGCCTACAACTCATCTAACTGTGGTTCTGCTAAATCTAATTCAATGCAATATGAAAGCTTTCCTTTAAAACCAGGTGAACAGGGAAGTGGCTTAAGTCAGTTATCTGGTGGGTTAACCGGCCGTTAATAAAAGCCATTAGATAAATATGCTTAAAAGCCCATTTAAGATGAGCGTAATAAAACCAGAAAGCTCCTTCCAGTTTATTTCTCAATCTGCCAGACCTAAACATATGACATTCAGCTCTGATTTGGGTGACAGGGACATGAAAGATTAACATCAACTTAGCAGAAAAGCCCAAATGCCTCTGTGTTTAATTGGCATAAATTTTCCAAGTGCCTGATTTTCACAACAAATATTTTAAAGGCAGGAAATTGCAAACAAAAACCCCACAGACATTTGCATAAGGCTAAGTAAATCTGTATCAACCATGATTTATAAGTACTGAGCAACACGGTCCCTTTAGTCATCTAAATATAGTAATTTATCAAGGACCAAGTTCTGGGTTATTACTTTGTATTACTACCAAATTCTACAGGATAGTTTTCAGTGAATAAAGTATTCGCTGTATTTGCTTCTTGGCTGCATTGCTAAGAGGTATTAAACTCATTTTACTTTCATTTTATAATGCTTTTCATGGATAAAATCCAGGTCCGTTGATTAAGGTTATCCCAATTGCTTCAGTATGCAAGGCCTTTATCACATATTTCTGCATATTCCACAGCAAATTCACTCACTACTTGTTTTCCAAAGATAGGGGAAGAGCTTCATAACTTCCTGTATGTAAGTAGTCATTTTTAACAACATCAAACTGCAGAATCTGTATGCATACCTTCCTGGATCGGAACTATAAATTATGACTATTTGAATCACAATTTAGATTGTGATCGCGACTAGTTGACCGTGAAGGCAAGGGAAAAGATACAACACAATTCCTACTTTTAACTGTCCCAGTGCTGTCAGATGTTTCAGAATAGTCCATAAGAGGATACAGATTTTAATCAGAAAAAATAAGTCTGAATTTTTAACACATACTCATCCTTTGGGGCCTTTTAAAATCATTAATTTATAAGCTATTATTCATTAGGAAATTTGGAGGACAGCATTTGAAAGATTGAAGTCTTCTGCTTTGTTCTTATGCAACCAATGAAATGTGTGAGATATCACAGTGTACAATTATCTTATCCTTGGGACACGAGTTTCATCAGTAATATATAAGAACAATGTTATTTTGCAATGTTTTTGGAAACTTTAGCAACACAAGTTAGAATCCTAGCATATCAGGGGAGTTTCCCCCTGAACTTCCATGAATGGAAAACGTTACAGCATGAGTTCACTAGAAAAAGGAGTGGTAGAGATACAACATTTGCCAATAAAAATTCCTGGTCTGCTATATAGAAATATAATTTTCTGGAACAAAATTAAGACCTTTTTTCCCCCAGCATAATTGTAAGTGAGCTTTTCTTACTAAAGTTGTACCCATGAAGGGTAGGATTTCTTTTTCTTTACCTTCTTGATCAATATGGCTATACTGATAAAGCATTTATATGTAGAGCAATGCTAAGGCAACAGAAGCGTTGAGCACCACAGTGTCCACAGATGCCTGATGGCACAAGCAGAAGACACCCTGCAGGAGCCAGACTGTGGCTGGAAGAAACTGGGACCCCTCTGCTCTTCCAGCATCCACCATGCCCATCACCAGCTAACCTCAAGTGTCACTGAAAGATGAAGCTGTCCCTTTTCCAGCCTCAAAAAAAAAAAAAAAAATTTTTTTTGGCAGCAGGATTTGGGTTTGTCTGATCTGGAAGGTTGGCAAAGTCATTGCCTCTGCTCAAGCTACGAGCAGCTTCCCACGTCTTTTGCAATCACCTCAAGCCAACGGTTTTACAGATGTCAGACAGATTTTTCAAGCCCAGCAGAAAGGCATGTCATTATCAACAAGAACCTCAGAGATGTGCTTACAAAGCAAAACAAAGGAAAAAAACCTGTAAAAATTATAGGCTTACGAGTGAAACTACTTTTTCTCTATGTTCCCTTAAATTTATTTGTGTTTGTATCTCCCACACTTACACAGCCCTATAAATAATTTTATTTAAAGTATTATAAGGGAGAAATGGAATGTTCCAGCTTTCTTACTTGCTAATAAAGATTAATTATTACATGTTGGTTTTGAAACACTTGCAATTAGGAGTCCCAGTAGAAAGCATTGGAGCAATGTACAAACTCTAACAGCAACATAAAAACTCTTAATAGCAACATGGTATGTATCAGAGGTAATTAAGAGTTCTAGCAACCTGGCATATAAAAGTTATGACAAAGTAACACAGCTGAGGAGCAGTCCTAATTATAGAAATCAAAAGAAACCCTTCAGAAACCAGTGGTATCGCAAAGGTGTAGGAGGACATGAAGGGAAAGTGCCTACCTCGCAACTCACTCTCATGCTCAGCACGTCAAACACACAGGTCTGATACAATCAGGAAACAACAGAGAACACTCTTCATTAACACTCACCAAAACCTTGCATTTCTTTCAATGAAAGGCTGAGTTTTTTTCTAAAAGATACATTTCCTCACATTTTCTATCTTTTAAAACAACATATCACAAACCTTCCACTGTTTGAAAACTTAACAGGAAAAAACTCGAGTTTTTTGGTTTTTTTTTTTTTCATTTTACTTATTCTTCATTTCTGCCACAAGTTTTCATGAAAATAACCTACCATTTTCCAGGAGTTCTGGTTCGCGCCGCTGAAAGTCTAGGCATGGTTTGAAGATCTGCTTAAGCTGAAAGGCACGGTTCTGCCTTGGCTGGTGAGTACAGTGGCTCTGGGCACATACCTGTAGCGCTGCTGTAACTGCACAGCCAGTAAGAGGAAGCAGCTGCAAAAGGGTGAGCGGTATATATGCCCTTGTTACACAGATAAAGAACAGTCCCAGCTACAGGTGGGGCCTCCCGATAGTAGAGCCACTGGCTGACATCAGCGGCCTTGAAACTATGGGCACAGGAAGGTATCAAAAGCCCCAGGGCCATGAACAGAAATGGCCAGTTACTGATACTGACCTGGAAGGAACCCACGCGAGCTGACCACAGGCAGAAGAGGATTTATACTATGTACTTCAGCTGCAACAAAAACCACTGACAGCCTGAATGCCACTGCTTCAGAGTTAGCATGTAGAATTGATGACTGGTACCCTGTAACGCCACACGTGTATGTATTATCAGGGCAGAGAGATGTACGTTTAACGCCTGTGTTTGGTCTAGTGTCTTACCCTTGAGGCTGGGTTGTAATTTGGATGCAACAACGGTGAGCTGATCTGGGTGAAAACTACCTCTATCAAAACAAAATAAATCATTAGATTGCAAAAACACACACGTATGAGTTTTATTAGCTCCCTCATCTGACTGGCTACACAGCTCCTCAGGCTGTGGTGTTGACTCAGGAAAGTGGGCAGGAAATTATGCCTGAGGGCAGAAGGCAAAACCTAGCAGAAGTCAGAGTAAGGACTAAAGCTGACCATGCAATCGCATTCTTAGTTGCCAAGGGTTTAACTGTGTCATAGCATGTTGGGTACATTTGTATCCAAGGACTCTTAACTTCAATATACTGTGGATCTTTATAAAGGTCGATTATCCTTGTAAAAGACATGGAGTGAGGATAGTCAAACGTTAAGCCATCTAATATTTATGGAAATCTGTAAAAGCATGGACACCCAAAAATAAACTATTAAACCTTTAAAATGAACTATTTTCTCATTTTCTAACCGAATTTCAATAATAGTGAGATTCAGTCAGGTCTTGGAAAAATAACAGCTTCATCCAAGCAAAAACCTAGTGGGAAGCTTCAGAGTGAAACTTCTGGTGAAGCTAAAATCAGCAATTATATCTGGGTATCATAATACCAGCTGCTGAAATTATGATGAGGGAAAGATGAAAACTAACAGGCCTGCCTGAAGGACCAAGAATAATGCAAATGTGGCATTAGAACATCTGCGGAGATAAAGCATCTGAGGTATGCAAACAATTATTTGGTTTGCTAGAAAAGTGAAAAAATCTTTCTATATAACTAAAATAAGCGACCCAGTAGGGACATGCTCTTGTTTCCTCTAAGTATATTTAATCTCCAGGGGATGCTTCACTAAATCTGTATAAACTTTCTTCTGGCTACTGATAATGAAATTTCCTTTAGTTATCTGGACTTCAACTGGTCAGTCCCCCAAACCATAATGTATTTATTTTTCTAAGGCATCCAATAGTAAGAAATAAGGGCGCATCTGTAAACAACTCAGCTTCACTGATGCAGAAAAGAAGTAGATAAGCTCAACTAAATCAGCAGGGAATTCTTGCATTCTCTGTAGTGAATGGAGACAGGCAGCAGAATAAACATTTTAAAAATAAACAAAGTCCCTAAATGTATCTTTTTCTTAAGATGAGAATCAAAACAAACAAATGTTTAGTAACTGCTCTCAGCAAGACATCTTCAGCCCATCTATCAAAATCACAGAGCAATTTTAAAACAGAAGAGATTAACAGATCTCAAAGCAGGTTTCCCCCCCATGAGGTGTTATTTGTATTTATGGATAACTTTTTATTTCCTCTTCGCATGCACAGAGCTTAGAGTCATAGAATATTTTGTGTTGGAAGGGACATCTAAAGGTCATCTAGTCCAACCACCCCTGCAATGACCAGGGACACCTTCAACTAGATCAGGTTGCTCAGAGCTTAACTCCCTGCAACTTGCATTGTGACAAATCTCTTTTTGGCTTGATTCCCCCAAAACTTATGATGCAGGCCTCTTGTTTCCTTTTATAACTTCTAGATCTACA
>VXBO01005596.1:148080-229418 GCA_013400135.1 Rhinoptilus africanus | reverse complement strand
TCTAGATCTACACACATATAAGCGTGCACTGGTAAACACATGGACATGAGCATTTCCCTCTCCCCTAGTTTTCCAATACTCCTTAGCAGTTGTGAATGACACTTCCAGCAAATGAATCCCTACTATTTTCAACATGTCTTTATACTGACCTGTAATCTCAAGAATAAGAAAAACACTAGACAGAAAACTTTCAGGCTAAAAATATACTGCTCAAGCTACCTTTGTTTTGTTCATTAGGTATTCTACAGACATCCATATGTATAAAATCACATTATTAATTTATGCCTCCTCAGTGCTTACAGTATTTTATAGGCAGAGAGAGCAGTTCACATGTGGCACTGCGCAGTGTGTAGGGGGAACACTCACATCCCGCCTTCTTGACTTCAGCTTGCCAAAAGTCTGAGCAATTGTCAGCCGGGCACTGTGTTGGACAGACAGTAAAACAGGGCAGTGGGAAGAAAGTTAACACTTTCTTTGAGAAAGGATGTACCAGTTTTGGTACATTTTTACCCCAAGAAGGAAAGAATAAGTAGATTTGTTCCACATGTTACAGGTTGATTGGAGGGGTTTCTGATCTGAGTTTTAGTAATTAATTCTTGCAATGGATTTTTAAAATGTCCTGAAATTGGGACAAACCTTTTGACTTCTGTGAACATTACCAATTTTCAACAGCTAAGGATCCCCCCAAATCTCTTCTGTTATTTCCAATGGGTTTTAGTTCAATTAAATGTGGACCACCATTAAAGGAGGGAAAAGATCAGTCCCATAACTGGAATAAGCAAGTGCTTCTCATGTTCTGCAGAACCTTTCAAATACGAGGCAGCATCAGTGTCTGTACTTTACTACAGTCCTGCTGTAAATGTGCAATAAAATCTTGCTTTCGGCCACTAGTAAATTTGAAGTTCTTTTCACCACAAATTCTGCGCCACTTGGATACCTTTGAATGTCAGATATGGAGCCCTCACTCACACTTACTTGTTTGTGCCTAGCTATTTCAAGCTAGACTTTATATATAGAAATTATATTTACCTACATAAATATATATATTTATAGATCAATATATGTACATACAAAAGAAATACTATGCAGTAGCATCATTTATTGAATCATAAGTATGAGAAGCCGCACGAAAACTTGTGGTTTTAATACTTCAGTGTTTTCATATCAATAGGTGAGCTGCAAGCTAGCAGGAGAACTTCTATCAGAACAGTGTCTCAGGAGAAGGGAAGAAATACATAATTTGTTCTAGCTGGCTTTTCCTAATTCTGTTTACTAGGATTTAACTGAATGACTGCAGAAAAGCTACCTAAGAGCCATATACATGACAACAGTTTGTTCCCCGTAAGAAATGTCAGAAATATGTCTCAAGGTTTCTGTACATATGTTACCACTCTTATTCAATTCTAATGACAGTCATTAAACTGATTTTGATCATCAAAGATTTGATCAGCATATAGTGCTGCTGCTTAAACATATGGGGATTCCTACACGTCAGACATCACAATCCAGCTAGACCTTGTAGATCACGTTGTCAGTATGTGTTACCATCAGCCTCTGGGGCAGAATTCACCATGGAGGTGAGACAGTTGCTGCAATGAATACTCAGGACCAATTCTTTGGACTTTGAATTTCACATAGTTTTGCAAAGACAATGATGTATTTATGCAAGTACTTTAAAGAATATGCTGACCTTGTCAGAAAATGTGGCACCTGAGAGAGAATGTGGAAACTATTTTCCAGATTTTAGAAATGCACACATACAAGTTATTGACTTAATTTATGGCCAACAGCTCTTTCATAAGGTTATTTCAAAGCCATACCAATATTTTAGCAAATTATCCATCAATCAGGGCTATACATGCATCATTTATTAAAACTTAACTTTCCCTGGATAATCTATTGGTCTTTTCACTTCATTTTTAATCTGTCTTTCCGCAAGAGACATCTGGAGAGTACCAAGGTGAGATGCTAACAGAACAACAGAAAAAAACCCCCCAGAGTTAACTTTCAGATACGGCCACAGTGCTAATGCTGCTGAACAGGGAGTCTGAAAGGGCTCCAGCTGCAACCTTTTATTAATACTCAACCTTGACCTTTCTGCATCCTTTGATTTTGTGGATATGAGGATCTTTCAAGTACCAGTCTGAAGGATATTTTTTTTTTTTAAATATATATATATAAATTGTTTATAGCAGTTGTGCTTTAATAGCAAGTCAGAGACGACCCTGTTCCCAGAACAGAACCTCAGGAGCTTTGCCTGTGCTGGGCACTGTCAGGGGTGTCGTCGTGAGCAAGGAATGAATTTCACCCCTCAGAGAGTTTCCAACTAATCTCATTTCTGTCAGCCTCTCTGAAAGATGGAAGACAGTGGAGATGTGTCAGACAGATGAATTTGAAATCAATCGTAAGGAAGATAGATGGTGTTAACTGGGTCTCTTCTGCTGCTGAAGGCTGATGCCTCGGCTGTGTACTGATGGAAATTCTTGTCAGCACAGATGGTTTGTTTTGACCACACTATGTCATTTAGATGTTATAATAATAACAGAAATTGGGTTATTTTGTGGCAGCAGCCAGTTTTCAAGGCAAGTTAAAAGCACGTGGGCACTGAGAAAGTTATAACTGCTACTAAGCATGGCAACAAAACTCAGCAATCTGCTGCGTAGGTGATACTGCAAGACACATGAAAGCTTGCCTGAAACAATCCACCACATCTGTTGGCGAGCTGTAATCCAGGGGTACCATGTTTTAAATTTGCCCTGAGGTGGGAATACTCAATGTAAACAATCTCCTTGTATTTGTCATTTTTAAATGTATATTGATAACTGGAAGCCTAAAAAAACAAAAATAAATGAAACCAGCGTGCAGTGTGCATGTCTTAGCCACAGCTCCAGCAAAAAGAGTGTTTCCTTGTCCCAGACAGAGGACAGCGAGCACTTTCTTTCAGTCTGATGTTGCTTCACTAACCGTGTCGTTCCACATCTGATCCTTCCTCCAGCAAGAGCAGAGGAGGAAGGGGCTGGGGTGGCAGATGTCGCCTACTGTGTCCTTGAGGAGCTGATGTGCAGGCACGTGTCCTGCTCCATCTACTCGTGGGGTGAAGGGAAACTCTGATGAGAGATATTGTTGCCTCCTCTGACTTGATACGATAAATGCTTAAGCTGGTTTTTTTCTGCTAAAATCTGCCTGTGGCCTTATTTACTAATGCCAGTTACCCTGGATAAATGCCCAGCAAGGACTGATTCGCACTAGTTCATCTGGGGAGGGAAAGAGGCTGGATCATCAGTTGCTCCGTCTTTCTGTTGCTTTGGTTTTGAAATATTTTCAGATGCTACACTACTTGCACAGGACCCTGGGGACTGTCATGGGAAATTACTGGGGCACATACACTTTTGTAACCCTTTTCCAGGCGCAGTTTTACAAAATGGAGACAGAGGAACAAGCGGCCTCAGTGGCTGAGGCTCACTTGGAGGCCTTTACACAAGAAGCAGAGATGAATCCTACATTAAGAAGCTGACAGACAAACTAGGGGAGCATGTGGTACTTGGTCTCTGCTCTTGGGCAGGATGGAACAAGAATGGAAGATGGTACATAAAACACCATGAGAAAATTTTCCTGCTTCATGGAAAGCCTCCTGAAACAGCTGCTACCTTGGCCTTCACCCATACTTCCCAAGAAACAAAATAAAATGCTTAACAACAGGAAAAGAAATCTGCAGTAACCTTTCAAATCCCCAGGAGCAGGAGTATGCATGAACACTTTATTACGCCTTAAAATTTTTATGTAACTTGAGATGTCTGCGTAGCCTGCAACAGGTCATTTACCTTACAAAATATCTCAAATCCCTTTAAAGCTGAAGACATTAATGAAACTGTGAACCAGAAAACCATTTCTATTGATTTTTGTTTCCCCTGTCTGCTGTTGCTGTAAACATGCTTCTCATTCAAAAGACTTATTTTTAACCCGTGCATTGCACCATCGTCTGGATGTTACAAGAAAGTGATAGGACATGGAATAGCGCAGGGGAGGAAGCAGCAGCCTGGGAAGACCAAGAGAGGAGACAGGGAAAACTTGAGCAGTGGCCCTATGCTTGCATGTTTCAGAGCAACAAGCATGTTAGTTTGTTAATATAACATCATCATGGCTTTAAGTTCCCTGGGGAAGACGGTAACTGCTGAGAGGAGCCAGTGAGACACAGCAGCACCACTGGGCACATGCAGCACGGGAGCACTCAGCAACACCGAGCATGACTTTCCACTGACCTGCAAAGTCCCCAGCCCCGAGGCGGGACACAGGGAGCTGTGCAAGGCCCACACCAGCCAGTGGAGGGTAAGGGCAGGTAATAGGCTCCACCATACTTGGAGGAGGTGCCAGGTAGGGAGATGGGCGCTAAATGGCCGGGTGAGAGGCTAGTTAGCTCTGCCGCTGTAAGAGGAACAGAGGACCGCACCATCCCTCCCAACAGGCATCATCCCAATGCTCCCCTTTGGTAACCTGGAGTTGGGCAGAAGACAGACCCTGATCATGGAGAGAGCTGGAAGCAATACCCCCAAGGTGCGCTTTGCCCCAGCCCCATGCCCACCGTGGCCCAGGACGTACCATCTCTCTGAGAGCTGCCGCAAGACAGGACAGCGATGAGGTGGAAAACGGCCACACAGCAAACACAGAAGACTGTAACTTGATGAAAGATGTTTTTGATGTCCCCTATGAACCCTGTAGCTTATGCGTAGGATCTGCCCACGTTGTAAAACTAAGGTGCAATGTATTTTTAGAACATTACTGCTGGTCTGTAAACCATTTATCTATACTGCCTAGCACAATTATCGCGGGTTGGGCGGCCCCCAGGTTCCTCAGCAGTTAAGCAACCTGTGTAATCAAGTCAGGATTTTAAATTCACCACCTTTTTTAAACATCATATCAAAAAACCCGACAAACACATAGCATGGATTTGAAGCACGCACATACTCACGAAGAAGTCAACTTCAACTTCTATATAACCCAGTAATTCCTTGCCCAGCATTTATACAAGGACAGCAAAAGCAGTATTTCTAAGCCTCTCCCTTTTATGGTCATTATACAACAAGGTAATTAAGGTCAGATGAGGTCATCATTCTTTAACTGAGTTCACAGCCCTGACAACAGAAACCTGTGTCTGATCTTTGGTTCACAGAAAGGTTTTTAACCATCACTAGTTTCCAGCCATCACTACTGTTAGAAAATTCCTCTACTGTGCCTTGGCTGCTCATTTTTCTTAACCTTTGGAGGCTGTAACGTTGTTCCTTCACAAGGCTGAACTCTAAGACTCCCAAGAAAGCAGGCATATGGCACAAGGTAGTTGAAATAATTTTGGATCAGTAATTAAATACAAGACTTACACACACCAGTTGCAAGCTTAGTCTTACCTATGTTTTTCCTGGTATTTGACTGCTGAATTCCACTACCATAGAAGTTTTCTTAAAGCCCTGGATTATCTGAAGCTGCAAAGCAAAAAGAAATGAAAAAAGACGGACCAAGTATGTCAAGGAGAATAACACGCTAACCTTCTAGGACAAGTCTAGTCAGGTATAGTGATTCACAGAGAGAGAAATCACAGCCGTGCTTGAAACCACCATCATGGACTTTCCTTTACAGGCATCTGGGTAACAATATCAACAGATGTGGAATTTTGAGTTTCGTCTACCGGGATGACTAATGCCTATAAATCAGCGCAGCAAAGTAGGTCACGGAGTTACCACCTCACCTGCTGTTCCCACTGTCACAACCGGCTTGCCCTCATTCACTTGGATTTCACATGTTAGTTTGGCACTTGCAACTATTTCATTATTTCAGATAACTCTCCAACATTTTACAAGGAGTTTATTTCTCCAACTTGTTAATTTTAGTCAGTGGATTCAGGTGCACAACAAACAGGCCCTGGTTTTACACTGATAAGCAGAAGAGCCTTAATTAAAATGCCAGTTAAAATGGTAGCACAATTACAGGGACAATTTTCTGTGAGCAACGGGCATTCACAGCTGAAAATGATTAAATTTCTGCAAAAAATGTTCTTTATTTTGAACTACTATCAGTCAGCAAAGTACTTGGAATGCATAAATTAGACTCCCCCAGAAAATAATTTTCTGGGCAAAGAGTTATTCTACTGGCAACTAGAATTTTGAGTGGATGCGTTGCTTCCCCGTTTTGTGGAAATTAGTAAAAATGCCACCACAGATAATGGACCTTAAATAGAACTTAGATTTTTTTCTATTCAGTTAGCATTGCCTCATCTAATGCAAACTGTGTCAAAATAGGATCTTACATAGTTTTCGGTAGGCATTTAAATAATCTACCAAGTAATAATGATGCAGAAGAAATACCAATATAGACTGTAAATTAAGAACTTTTTATTACTTTGTACCTGTGCAGTTGTTTACAACACTTCTGTAATTCTAGTTGGTCTTTAACCACTGCACTGATAAATCCAGTGCATCATGGTGCAACGATCAACGGCATTAACAACTTCTGACACTTCAGCTGTGCTCCTACTCAAGAAGTGCATTGCGCAGGGCATTGCGCAGCCCACATGAATGCTGCTGGATTCAAAACATTGGAACAGGCTGCCTATCCCCAGAGGTATTTAAAAGATGGGTAGACATGGTGTTGAGGGACATGGTTTAGTGATGGTTTTGTCAGTGTCAGGATGACGGTTCGACTTGATCATCTTAAAGCTCCCTTCCAACCTAGACAATTCTATGGTTCTATGATTCCTGCAGACCTGGTGCTAGTTGCATCTCCCACAGTATTTTGTAGCAATCCCAGGTTACAGCAGCCCATGTACAAGATGCTCAAGGTCTGTCCTGAGTGTAGCTGAAACCCAGACTGCACCAGCCCATCAGCTGCTGACCCTGACAGGGTCCCCTGTGCTGCTGCTCATGCTCAGTGCAAATCTTCTCCCTCCACTACTCTCAAAGCTGCACAGGTACCGTCACGCCCCCAGGTATTGCTGTTACCCATCAGCACCACAAATTCATCTTGAAAGAGCAAGCACAGGCTAGAACTTGGGCCCTCATCCATGCACAGTGGTGTTGGTTTTTATTTTGGGTGCACACAACTTATCTTTCCAGTTCACCAACAGAATTCTTTAATTTGTGACTGTATTATTGTAGCTTCTTGTACTGGGAATTAAAATAATGCTAATGATAAAAATGTCACATTTCTTTCAATGCTGGGATTAAAAATCTGTGCTGGCACTCTCTGATTGAAAATATACAGTAATGTTGAAACAAAATCTCTAAAGCCATCTATGAATTTGCCTAAGCCAGACAGTGCTGGTAGCATTGGGGAATCTGGCACTTAGATTTGCAGTCAGGCATTAGGGACCATGTTGCCCTGGCCTTCGGCGTCAGTAAGGCAGTTTATTGAATCGGAATTGCAGAAAGCTACATTGAAAACTAACTTGATGGTAATCTACTAATTAAAAAAAACCCCGACAATGGCGTGTGGCTACAGCTTCAGTACTATTGCCACCTACAGGTATTCTCCTCTTCCTTCATTACAAAAAATAATTCAGTAAACATGCTGTCCTGGCACTATACTCTGGTAAATTCAATCGCTACCATGTAATTCACTGAAGATGTAACATCACCAGCTCTCTGGGTACAAGCTACAGCTGAACATCTACTGTAAGATTCAGTGAACTGCTCCTCACTTGAATGAGGAAAAATGTTAAAAAATTCAGTGGCAGAAAGGCTAAAAATATAAATTCTGTTTAGTTAGAGGGGAAAAAAGACTTGCTGTATGTGATCAGACACTATCTTAGTAGTTAGATAGTTTCTGCAGACGGTAAAAACCTGTGGAGGACATGCTTGAAGGCACATCTCAGGCAGTGAAGCGTGCCAGCGTTCAGGTTCATCTCGGGCAGCAAAAATCCTATAGCCGAAGCAAGTGTAGGTCTCAGCTGAATGAGGAATTAGAGGGTTTGGTAACCCCAAATAGCAGCTGAAAACACAAATTGCACAGTGAGGATGTGGTTGTCTGTTTTTGCTGCCTTGTTTAAGAGGGGGAGCAACAGCCGTCGTCATTTTAAGGTAACATGCTTGTGCTGTGCAGAGTGCCTTCCGAGCAACCTCCCCAAACTTGTAACGTTTTTCTCTTCATTCGGAAAGATACATATTTTTTAAAAAGATAGTTTAATCATAATTTATAGTGGTGACTATAATACATGTTGCTCAGACTGATGTAGCCTATGAATAAGTCAATAGCAAAGGTTTCCAAATGATGTACTTAAGCTTATGAATTCCTATTTCAGTTACCCGCACTGTAATTTCCAGATATGCTCACGTAGCTGCAAATATCACTGGAAAATAACAGAAGCCGTGAGTGCTGGCTATTTTGAGAAAAGCTGAAGAAACCAAAATATTAGCAAAACAGTATAGTCAGAATAATAAAATAAACTGGTTCTGGCACATTTTGGTCTTACCATTAAGCACAGCACTGAAAAGCATTGAGAGCACTGAGACACCAGCGCATGTGAGGACGGGAATGGGACCTGGTACACAAGATCTTGGAAAACTAAAGAATATAACAGTCTTTTTTTGAAAGCGACATTTTTTTTTAAATAGTGTTTTTACTGAAACCAAGGATTTTAATGTTGTTTCCCGGTTTCACACACAGGGATGGGTGCAAGTACTGCCAGATGAGTGTTGCTGTCTGGAAAGGTGAGCAGCCAGTACAGCCACAGATTCATCTTCTCGATTGCTGCCCCTCACTGTATTAATATTCTATATATTCACAACATTACCAGCAGAGCTAAATCACTGTAACTAACACTTCAGCTATAGCTGAGGCTTGTAATTATTTCAGAGTCAGAAAGACACAATGTATCCACTCTGAAAACAAAATTATTTAGCATATGCATGTAAACAGAATACAAATGATGTTAGTATATCCTGGTCTTTCATATTAATGGATCATTTAAATCCCAATGCAGATATTTCTTTTGGCACGCCTTTCATCATGTTTATGTGCATAAAAAATTACGAGCTGATAAATGAAACACAACCACCACTTAAATACCACATACCAGATAAACCCAATTGGTTGTGAAGCTCCATGCAGTAAGGTGCAAAATAGGTGTGCACCACTACACTGGACATCACCAAAATCCTACCCATTCAGGTTCACACTATAGAAAGAGAAATTACAGAAGTTTCTTTCTAGAAGTACCTGGTTTTCAATGTTCTACTTTTCAGGTAAATGGCCAAGTTTGAACTTCATCAGTCTCAGGCCCCTTTACTAGATTTCAAAGAGGTAGTGAAAAACCTGTTTCCTTTTCTTCATTTTCTCACACTTTCACCTGACAACGTTTTGAATTCTGACAACACAATTGAGTTCTAGCTGTGTCTCCTCTTTGTATGGAGTCTTTCCACAGCAAAACAAAAACCAGGCTGTTTTTCAACAGTAGAATTAGGGGAAGAAAAAACAACAGGAAAAAATTACATATGTAAGCATCATCCTTGAAACAATTACCTCTGGTTTTGTAATTAACTACATTTCAACCTGATGATATCTAATTAATCACAAATTTCAACTAAGTGGTCAGGAAATGTCTCCAAGCACAGAACACACAGCATTTGAACAGACATAAGCAGCATGAAAAGCACCCGTCTGAAATGAGAAGATGCTCACAAACCACCACGAGTCTCACAGCTAGGCTGGTACCCCAGAGCTATTGCCCAAACAGCCATTTGCCATTTTATCCCTGGAAAATAACACTCATTTGAGAAATGATGGTGCGGCTTTCTGAACCAGTATGAAGCCACTGACCGAGAAATCTGTGTGTTAGAAGAGATGCGGCTTGCACCCTCTGCCCAAGGTGAGAGGGATGGAGACTGCAGGGCTGACGGGAGGGAGGGATGGGGGGGCGCAGGGAGCAGGGCTGGGGGCTGATGGCTGCTAGCTGATGATGCCCCTGCTTTAGAAGCTCTGAGAAGACAGCACAGAGAGTCAGGAAAGGCCTGGTGTTTCAAAAACAAGTGAAAAAGACCTTTTGATGTGCCTTCTAAGAGAGGCCAAGCAAGAAGCTGGGACTTGTATTCAAGTGATTGGGAGCCTGAAAGTTCTCCCACAGAGGATCTGACAAAGATTAGTTTTGGCTTTGATAATAATATGAAAAACACATGAGAAACCACCAACGTATCTTCACATGCTGAATAATCCAAGCAAATAAACCCACATTGTTCAAGCAATAATGTCTCCAATGGTGCTTAGAGGTTTATGCTAGTACAGTGACTCCTTTTGCTCTTGTACTTAGGAGATTCTGGTGTTTTATTTGAAGGGAAAGAAAAAGATTTTTTACAAAGAACTACTATACTCTTAAACACACTAGGAGAACTCTGATTTCCCTTAACTAAGTGAGAGTTTTGCATCTGACTTAAGTTACACTTTCACCCATCTTCCCTGGTACTGTAATAGGGAAGTTTCTTATCTTTTATGCAGATAAAATCTTACCAACATGGTCTGTGTCAACATGAAAGGAAAGTAGAAGTGCTGTTAAAATTTACACTTAAATATAACCCAGTTTCACTTCCATGTTTGTCCAAAAAAGTAAAGCATTTAACCTTTAAAAGAAACCCCTTTAAACTATAAATATGAGCCAGAAACAGCACATTCACTCAGGCTATGAACTGTTTTTTGATCAAGAATATTTTTTACAGATAGTGCCTGAGTTGTATGAATTTTTAAATGGAATTACAGTATTTTAGGTACAATACTGCAAAGTCTAAATGATTCAGCAGCTTCAGTCCTACCGTCAAAATAACTTAAGGGCTGGATTTTTAAAACTACTCAAGTACAAAACTCTCTTGGAGTTGATCTGTTTAATTCATTGGGAATTAAAGCTCTGACTCACTAGTTGATATGGATGAGCTTAGGAAAGCTTAGAAGAATTTACTGTCCCAACAATCTGACCATTTTAGATGTCTCCCTCCCTCCTTACAGAACCAGCTCAGCTCCTGGTGAAGTAGATGCTGTATCACTCCGGCATATTATCACAAACTGGTGTCAATTTTGGTCTTCCCAGTGCACCCAGCTATGGTTTAAGCAGATCTGCAGCTGCTTTATGATTAGCTGAGCAATCCCAGCAGCAGGGACAGAAATCTTTGAAGAGGAGCACAGTGAAAAGCTTGGGGCCAGAGTCACTGCAGCCGACTTAGCATAGAGCTGTCCCTATTTGTGAGCCAAAATCTTTGAGCACACAAATAGGAATCTGAGTGTAATTGCAATTAACAGCCTCTTCCTAGTATCTGTGTCTTCTTTTTAAGATGAGAATTAAGAATAGCTGCAAAAAAAAAAAATAAAAATTCTCTACCTTGTTGGTAAATGCAGACAAGACCTCTGTACTTTTAATTCACCATTGTTTGTTCTACAGCAGGTCATTATTCTCATTAATTGCTAAGCTGCTGGCAGTACTTGACATTTTGGATGAAAGATCAATCTGGATTTAATAAAGTGATTGAGAGGAAGGAAGTTATAACTCTTTTTCTTAAAGTCTGCCAAATTAACGGCATTGTGCAGACTGACATCATGATAGGCAGTAGCTTATTGGTACAGCAGTCCATTTTTTAATCAGAGTGACATAATACAGCTATTGTCTGTCAAGACACACGGCCAAATTTTACTGCATATCCAACAGAGTGTCCCTTCCCGATTCCTCCCAGTTAGAAGTTCAAAGTGGGCAGGAAGGGGCACAAGGACTTTCACAGATAAGTTTTCATCTGCAGCCACAGAAGTTCTTTTGCTGGATTTACCCGTACATCTAGCAGGACTAACTACAATATAAGGATATTTAGATTCAGGGGGTTCTAACTTTCCATTCATCATCATTCAGAACTACTAACAAAATTGACTAGCATCAGATCTGAACATACAGGTTTTTAACTCTTTGTTTTCCATTAATTGTGAAGGTTTTTTTCCTTTCTCTCTCTCTCCCCCTGCTCTCCAACATGTGTGTGTTCCTGCTTCTATATCAATATAAATTTCACACTGCTAAATAAACTACACATTCAGCTTCAGGCCTATCTGATTGATTCCCTTTTATTTTCCTGGCCCATCCCCAATTCTGACCGCACCGCAAGCGTGCTCCTTTCTGTAGCACAGAGCAGAAGAGCTCGGGTGCTGGGGTTTGCGCCATGTCCTCTACCTTTGTTTTGCTGGCCCTGAGGGAGCAGGTACCCCTTTCCAGCTGCGGTCACTAGGAACAGCCTTTGACACAGAGCGGAGCATGGGCTCAGACACACGCCTCCAGCTCCACCATGAGACATGCTAACTGGTGCGTTTTAGACTGACTAAGTGCAATTAGCTTTTTCAAGCAACTGGGGTTTTTTTAATAGGTCATTTATCTTGGAGAAATTAAAAGAAACCCTGTTTACTCTAAAACATACATCCCATGGCAGAAACATCAGACAGCAGACACTCAGGCTGAAAAAAAAAAAAAAAGAAGACTGGCAAAAGGATGAAAGAAATGATGACAGCCTGCTCTCTGCCGGGCTTTGGGCAGGAAAATCTGGGGCAAGGGCTGTGCTGCTTTTGCAACTGACTGGAGTATGTTGTTAACTTGGTATAAAGCCCAATAAGAATAAATAGAAAGGTTAACTTCAAAGAGCTCTAGGTCAAGCCTCTGCTCTCTTGCTTAGAGGGCAAGCTCAGCCACAGCACCTCAAGGGTATAAATGAGAATACACCATCCACCTGGAGTAGGAACTGAGCTTGTAGAGACAGGATTTCAGCACAGCATAACAAATTCTGAGATGTGCAAGGAGGAGAAAATAAAAAAACCACCAAAAACTACTTGCAAGATAATGCGTTCCCACTGCGGCCCTCAAAAAGTGAACTTTTGCTGAACTAAGTAATTGGATTCCACTGGACTACAGAAGTATCATCAATCATCTGTTGCTATACATAACTTCTTATAGAAAATGAAATCAAAAAGTAAACACAGTAGGACTGTAGTTTGTAAAGCCTAATGACGTTCACACTGGAGTGTATTGAATATTTTAAAATTTGGGAACTGAAAAGGATTTTGTGGAAATGTCTTCTAAAATTATACATTTGAAAGCAGCAGCAAGATGCATTAGGAATTAGTAAGGCATGAAATTGCCTCATAAAGGAAATCACTTTTGTGAAACACGGTAATAAACATCACAGCGAAATTACAGATAATGATTGGCATTTTTCTGTGCTACTTTCCACAGCCTGCTCTGACACTTGTTCTCAGTAAGTGAATAACGAACTTGTCTCCAGCCAGTGAAACCAAGAAGAAAGAAAATCCTGTGTTATCCTAGTTTGTTGCGTCTTCGTATATGCAGAGATTAAGCACATGCTGTTTTGGAGTATAGGTGAACTGACAAAGCAGGTACCTTCTTTGGAGAAAGGCTCTCTAAAGCTTTGTGATACCTGCAACAGGTGAGCTGCTGCCTCAGCAGTCAATCAATCACATCCCTTTCCTACCAGTCTAAAAAGCTTCCTGCTGTGTGTGGCATATACTGACTTTTTTAACCTGTACCCCTACATACTGAGTAGGACTCTCACCCCACAACTGCTTGAAATGGGACAATTGCTCCATTAAACAAAATACGGATTTAATGCATTAACTGTGTGCAGAGGTTTTCAGGATGAAGTCTAGAAAAATCTGAGCTACCGAGACAGATGAGATTGAACTCAATTTGCTGTCAAGAGCTAATAAGTGTATTAGATGAGAAAAAATGGCAAGTTACACACAGTTATGGCTGGAAAAAAATATTCTCTCTGCACAGGTTAGAATAAAAGCTTGATTTGGTTTCATTTGGGACAGTGGAGTTTTAATGGCTGGAAGTACAGTTAAATAATGCTAATTAGCCATTTACAAGCACTCTACACCTGCAAAGAGCTCTTCAACAGTTACATACAGTGAGTTATTCTACACAATATCCTTGTGTCATATGCATTAGGCTCACTTTTTAGCAATGGAGATTGAGGTCTTTAGATGAGATAACCCAAATTACAGCCAATTATCTTATTTGCAGATGTCTTACCAATAGGCATGTGATGAGTCAACGACAAAATTCAGCTGCAAGTCTTTGAGTCTGTGACTTGGGCTCTTGTCTGGTAAAAAATCCCTCCCAGGGATTAGGAAAGGCTGAATTCAATAGACCAATACATTTCAGCTGATTTGCAGAAGGCTGGAGACTTACTGCAAGTCTCCAAAGCAGTTTTTTGCAAACACTGCTCTTATAAGCCTCCTCACTCATATGTGTCCAAACTCCCACATAAACAAAGGCATTTGCTGTACCTGAACTGCCACAGAAAAGGCAAATATAGATGTAAATCTGTGGGGAGATGAAAGATTACCTCAACCAGTCCTACCTGATCCACTCCTCAGAAGCAGTCAAATGGCTGCCACCAAGGGTCCCACAGTGGCTAAACTTGCCTTCAGCTTCTTCTAGGTCAGTTCCTCAGGGATCTCAAATCCACGGGCCCACTCACCACCTCCACCTACTTTTGTGCCATATGCCTGGGGGTTGCGGGTACCTGGGGGTTTCCTGAGGAAGACTTGCCACCTCAGCTACCCATGTCACCTGCAAAAGAAGGCTCTGAGGCATCTCTAAAGCACCTGTCTGGCTCAGATCGCCGTGGCACACTGACATATAAATTATTCTAGTCATAAGTGGAATTCGCATTGCCAAAACCTCTGTTCTCACCAGCTTACCAATGGCCTGGGTTCTTTAAATTAGGTGTGGGGACAGAGAGGAACAGCGTCCCTCACCTGAACATAGTATCCAAGTTTTTCCCCAGGGTCTTCATTTGATGAAGACCATAGATGAGCATCTTCCATCCTAGCAAAACAACCAGCCTCAGGGAGGGTTGGCTTGCATTCCACATGAGCAAATCAAATACACAAGAGGAAAATGCTAATTATTATCCTGATTTTCAAGCAAAATAAACAGTTACACAAATGTGATTGGCTGTATCTAATTTTGATTAAAATTTAGAGAATGCAGAATTTGCTAACTGCAACTCAGAGAAGTCAAAGACATGGCTTATAAGTGCATCGGGGAATGCAGTAGTTCATTCAAGACAGTTTGACATACCTAAAAGTAATCCAGAAAAGAACATTTCTGAGATCTTCAATACTTCAACAAAAGTTAGTTGCTATTCTCCTTACCAGCCCTGGTAGCCAGTGCCTAAGCTGGACTGAGGTATGAGAACAGAGATAACTTTGCCAGCCAGAACAAATATTCAGAACAATCCATGTGAATTATAACATCAAAAATAAACAGTAGCAGGTTTGGTATGGGCTTCCTGGTCTTCCCTAAAGATACCTAATCTTTTGAGAAAGAGCTGGCTTCCTTCAACCTCTTAGATGTCCCATTGTTTTGCCCAATTCCCCCATTTTCCCTCTGAATTTCATTAGTCTTCTGTAATCAGATTATGTTCTCCAAGGATTCATACCGGGTTCAGTAAGAAGTACAGACAACTTACCACTTAAAATTTCCTCTGAGCATATACTAAATATGCTACCTACCGCAAATCTTAGCACAGGTCCAGATCTTCTCAGTTCCTTGGTAATATTAAAGCTCTCATCGTTCTACCCCTCTAGTAACTTTAAAAAAAAGGCAATTTCTTGCACATCTGAGCAGAAGCATCTGCCCGAACAGAACCGTGAGAAGACAATGACCCACCTCTTCCTCTCAAGTCCGCTTTGCAGGCTGTTTGTGGTTTGTGCCTCCTCTCCTTGACATCCTTCCCTTTAGCCAACCCACTTCCATAAGCACCACGCAGTAGCTGGTTGTTAGCACGCAGAGCACCGATGGAGAGTCATAGGAACAGCATATACACCGTGCACAAGCAAGAGAGACAATATGAAGTGAAAGTGTCATTGGGGGTGGGGAAATCAAGCTTTCTGTAGAGTCAACACATCTTGCTCTAAATACTCATTTCTCAACTTCCACTAACTCCAGAACACAGCTTGTGGACTCCACATGCCTGGATGGACCAAAGAGCGCATGTTGATTGTAAACAAAATGCCTACACTACCAGATACTCGGTTGTTGGGATTTTTTTTTTTTTTTAATACATGTCACCCAGTCTTAGCTTGGCTGATTGAAAAGAGTGTATTTGAGTTCTGGATGCAAAGCTGACACTTTTCATTTGCACATATCTGAAAAAAGGAAGTGAGACTGTAATACAAATACTGAAAGGAAACGGTTTTATCACACACTTGCCCTTTTGGCCATTGCCTTCACATTTCCCACAGGATGGGGGCACCCCACACAGCACTAGACTACAGAGAAGCGATTCAGCAGTGAGTCAGGCTAAGTAACTCATAAAGTAATACTGTCTGGGTCCTCAAGGACTGAATCTAGACTGTAGTTTATCACCAAAGGCTGTAGCAGAGTTCTTGCACATAATTACATTGCTGAGTTTCTAACATACGCCATTCCTCATCCTCAGTCTAACGGCTTTTCAGCCAAACACAAGCAGGTCCCAAAGTGTGTGTCATTCAGATGACGCACAGATCTTCCTTGGGATAAAATAATTAGGTTTTTAAAATCAGACAAGTACATTCACAACTTATTTAAATCATGTTAGGAAATAGCAATTTCAAGTGTGATGCAAACATGGTACTTCAGAAAGATAACAGCTTTCTACTTTATTTCTGTGAAATGCAAGTGTAATTTCTCTCTTAACATTTTCTCCAGTCATTCTCCAATTTGGCCATTGCATAAGAATTATACAAGGTTAACAGCACCCCTTTGTTTTTAATTCCTTATTGGAGGCAGCTAAAAAATCTCAAGGGGATCAGAACGTGCAACTGCACAACACTATTGCTTATTTTAGGATTTTTTCTTGTGCCCTGGTAGCTGAGACTGCAGTCACTTTGACAAGGAGTTGAAAACCAGCTCTGAATGCCATCAGGAGCTCTGCCTTGTAAACACTGATTTCCTAATGTTGCACAGTTCTCTACTAAATCCCTATGTTCGTTACCAGAGAAGAAATTCAGATATTACCTTCTTCTCTTTTCTTCAAGGGCAGATAAACACTCCAGCACTGTCATAGACAAAGGTTAGGTAAGACCATAACCAAGAGTAAGAGTTCTCACAACACATGACTCAGACGAGGTATGTGAAGACCAGCTGTCTCCACAGGATGGCTGGACATGGCCCAAGTAATCAATTTTTGACACGGATTCAGTACAGTTGAGAGGGAGGTAGTTTGTTCAACTCCCCATCCATACACAGCTAGCCAACACAGTGTATATGGTCAAACAGTTGTTGGGTTTCCACACAACCCTTCCAAGGGCACCACGCTTATGGTGTGTGTCTCCTTAGTGTCATTTACTTGTCAGTCACTCCTGGCTTGTGTCCTCTTGGGTTCTTGGGTCAGGAGACCTTGATCCCCTGAAAAACTTTGATCCCTTGACAGCACTGGGAGAGGTGTGCAAGCCCTCCTGCAGGTTTGCATGCAGCAATGAGGGAGGGCTCTGTTGTCCCACCGCAGCCCTGTCAACTCTCATGAGTTTATCCAAATTTCCTGACATTTAAAGGTTCTCAAAGCTCCCAGTCCCAGAATGACAAAACTGAGAGTCTCAGCTTTCATATTTTTTAATACTGTAAATTTGTGATTACAACGAAAAGATAAAAATCTGTCAAGAGTGTCACCTGACGACTCATAAAACAGATGGCAAAGAGAAAAAACTCACTGTGTTTAATCTCATTACTTTGGAAGGTCTGACTCATGGCTGCTAAGTACAAAAGTTGGCAGAGAGGACGTAATACATCTAAACACTGCCTCAAAGAAGTTGTACATCTTGCCCCCAAACTTTGATGTAGCTAAAAATTAATGAATATTGTGGAGTGTCTTGGCAGAAACAACTCACTCAAGTCACAAAGTCCAAGTGAGCCAGGAACTGGACTCCTTCTGCAGCAGCCCAAAGACACCATTGCCTCAGCACTCGCTGAAAACGAACAACAGATGATGCTTTTCAAAAGCAAACCTACTTGATTGCTTTCATATTTTCTGCTTCTGATTCTGTGAAAAATAAATCACTGAAGTTGATGAAAACCGAGCAATTGGCAAGGCCAAGACCTAAGAGGCAATTAGTCCCAGACATTATTGCAACTGCTTGTATGGTTCCCCAGCACTCCCTTGCCTCCGGCAATTGGGTAGTAACAACTTGCATAAAAATGTATTTAGAAAATTCATTAGTAACAGTCCAAGTTAATTGTGGCATTAGTACAGCTCAATGTTAAGCTTCTAATTAAAAGATGCCAAATCTAACTAGGTCCTTGAAATATCTTTAAATAACATGCATGTGTTTGGGGTATGTATCAGAGGCACATTGTTTTGGTTTTGTTGCTCTTCAGTTGTTATACAAACTGCCTCATTTAAGGCCATTTAAATGGTAATGGCTTGTTTTAGTAACACCAAAAAAAGACACTAGAAGACACCTTTATCAAAGATGGAAATGGTTTCCTGCATATTTAGGAAAATAAGTTATTTAAGACATTGTAAGCCATGGTTCTATTATAAAATAATTCTAAAGGGATTAGTCCACAAGATGCACCTGTCTGGGAAACAGCATCCATCTCTTCCACTCCATCTGGGGGTAGTGGGTGGAAAGGGAAGTACGCAGTGTGCCCCAGTTCATTTAACTTTTCAGTGAGTATTCCTCAATTCCTAATGAGCATCCACTTCACGAATCTCATGGTTTAACTGATGATACTCAACCTTTCTAATCAAACAAAGTCTGACAGATGCACATACTTCTCATGTTTCCAGAGTAGTGCTTCCATGACAATGATGAGAAACTGATAAAATTTCTCAATTTTTTTATCAATTGATAAAATTGATTAAAAAAACCCATAGGAAACGCACGTATTTTATCAAAGCATAGCTGGTTTCAACTTGTTGTAAACAGGACACTAGACTAGCAAGAAAGACTGGGTCAATATATTAACAAAGAGTTTATTTGCAGAAAGAGCGCAGTTTCAGTTGACCCAGCAAAAGTTGCAAGGCAGCCAAAACTGAAAAAGTTTTGGTTGAAATGAATAAGTCAGGTATTTGTAAATGTATTGTTTAATGTATTTATGTCTGGAAGTGTTCAACCTTCCAGCTAAATTCAGAAGAAATTTCCACAAAATCAATGAGGGGTCGGTGGCATCACGTCCCTTTATGGGCAAGTAGTTAGTTAGACTCATAAAAGGATTTAAAAAAATCCAAAATCCACAGAAACATAAAAAAATGTGAAGGAGCTAAAGAGACACAGAGCTGCCCTGGGGACCAGCGAGCTAAACAGTCCTTGACAGATGTTTGTTGGCAGACATGTATGTATTTATCCCTCCTCCTCTTCCCTCTCCCTTTGGCCAGGGAAAGGCCAAAGGCTGTTGAACCTTGATTGGTGAAGCTCTGCAGAGAACAGCTTTGGTCAGACATGCGTGTGTGAGTGATAGCTTAGCATGAGAAGCCTGGAGAGATGCTCTTGCATCAGAAGAAACCTCAAGCACGGCTGAACAAGTGCAGCAGGAGGTGACTGAAACAGCTTTCAGAGCAAGCCTCGGGGAGTTAACCGCTGTCACGAGTGTCAGGGATGTGAGCGAGGACACTGCCTTGGGTTACTGGCTGACTCCTCTGGCATTCAAGGAACTGGGATTTTGATGCAATTCTGTTTATCTACAAGCATGTACAAAAATACCTGATTCCATTGCATTTGGTTTATTTTTTCTCCTCACTGGACTAGCTGAAGTGCACAGCCTCTACAGCGCGGCCAGCCTCACCTCTTGTAGAGGTGCCTCCTGCCCCAGCACGTTTCGACACATTGCTGTCACCCGTTGACATCTGTGCAAACAGAGACCTGATGGATGGAGGAAGTGAAGTTCACAGCCTTTATGTTTGGCTGTCGAATGGTCTGGATGAGATCAAGAAACTTAAAATCCTGTTAGGCTCACTTGGCTGATGTGAAATGTCAACGCTGTGCTGTGAACACCTGACTCGTAGGTAGCCAGTAACGCAGTGAGGAGCGGCAAACCCGAGCTGGCAAGAAAATGTTCACTAGAGGTTAGTGGATTTCCCACAGAGTAATAGGCAGCCAAGGTATTTCCACTCAGCCTGAGACACATCCCACTGTCATCTGACACAATTATATTCCAAGAATATAAAACTCACAAGGAAGTTTTACATCCTGCCCAATTTGATATTTGATTTCCTTGCTATGCATTTCAACATGAGGAAAAACTTCTTTGAGGGTGACAGAAGACTGGAACAGGCTGTCCAGGGAGGTGGTGGAGTCTCCTTCTCTGGAGACATTCAAAACCCGCCTGGATGCTTTCCTGCCCAACCTACTCTAGGTGAATCTGCTTTGGCAAGGGGGCGTGGACTAGATAATCTCCAGAGGTCCCTTCCAAACCCTACACTTCTGTGATTCTGTAATTCCCAAATCTGTTTATTCCTAGATTTCCTGCAGGGTTTCTTTCTGTCCTTCACAGTCATCTCTTAGACATCCTCTATCTGTCATGGTTCCCTGGGGATCAGCTGCCACCTCAAGTCTGCCCAGATGGCCAGGATCTAACCTGCAGGGTTAGGAAATGGCTTCAGATCTCCGGACAAGCAGGACCTGTAAATTTGTGCACAAGAACAATTTTGCACAAGAACAACCCAGGAACAATAGCGCAGCTTACAAATACAAAATTTGGAAGTAATGTTAGAAAGTACATCTTCATAATTGGAGGGGGGAAGGGGGACAGACAGAAGAGATTAAAAAGGTCATTTTTGTGGAGACAAGTTATGAAGTACGCTCTATGCTGCTTATTATAATAGTTTCCTCTGATGCACTGAGGTGTGATCATAACTAGAGTTGGTGAACTACCAGTGTGATACAAATTGGTAACTTCTATTTGCCTTTAAGCAGTCTGTTTCTTTCATTAAGTATAAGTAATGACACAGACAAAAAAAAAACCCTAACAAGCAAACCAAATCCCAGAAATATCTGCAGACAGCACTGCCGCTATTTAGTGACAAGCTGCGCGTGCCTCAGACTGTAATTCAATTATTTTAAAACAGACCAACCAGTCTAAGAAATCAGCATCACATCACCTCTTACAGAGTGTTGACCTGACAAAGTACAAAGGCAAAACTTTGCTGCTTACTGGAAAGCACACGTAACAGCAAGACAGAGCCACCACACTGCCAGTGAATTTTATTCTCTGATTCTGTCATGGTTAGGACTCTGGAAAAATGAAATTAGTAAAGAATTATGCATTTTAAAATATCTGTTCAGCATAAGTGAGGATATATTCATGTAAAGGGGTTTCATACAGTTAAGAATGAATAAATACCCAAAGTCCAAAATATTGCAAAAGCTAGGTTTTGCCAAATTAAGCTAAGATAAAGAATGTAAACTCTTCGTTTCTGTACAGAAAGTCCTGTTACTTCCTATCATATCACTGTGCGCAGTCAAAACAAACCTACTAAAAGTAACAAGTGTTAATGAGGCATTTTTCTAATCCGGCAATCAGCATGTCATTGAAGCCAGAAGATGTAAGGCTCTGCAAGGATGCTGAGCAGCCTCACTGATAAATCCCATATCTAGGCCCCACTACAGACGGTCCTGCTCCGGCTGCTACGAGCAACCGGTGCAGCAGATCCTGCCACTTGGCTGTCTTGAAAGATTAATCCAATTAGCTCAATTACTTTTACGTTTCATCTGTGGCAATATGGCCTGAGATAGGATTTCTCTCTCACCATGCAGATCCCAGTCTGCTTAGGGTTAACATCAGTATTTTAAAAACCTAATGAAAAGTCAAGAGCCTTCAGTAAGAAAGCAAAACATAGTATAATGTGATCAAAGCAAGATGCTCTGTTTAACAGTGTCATACGTTGCCTCGTCCTTAGTGGAGCAAGCAAGAAGCAACTCAGAATAGTCATTGCAAACATCTCTAGTGCTGAAGTAACAATGAACGGTAGCAAACGAATACAAATAAAACAAGTACCATAAATAAGCGCATGATGACTCTTGGCCATTATTTGGGAGTCTAACTGAGGCCTTCAGTGGCCCATGGGTGCAACCATTGCCTCAGGGTAAAGGGGGCAGGCATATTCAGGATATTTTTCCCAAGCCTTTTTTACCTGCGCTGAGAATGAGCCAGTTCACTCTCCTCTATTTCCCAGTCTTGACATAATACTGAAAAACTTGCCCAGCTGCATATTAGCCATAAGCAAGAGGAAGAAGATATGTGTCACACACCTTCTAATGAAGAAATCAAAAAGACATGAAAACCTCATATGCACATATATAAATGCACATATATATATGTGCATTTATATATGCATTTATATTTTTATATATATGCACATATATAAACTCATATGCACATATATAACACAACACTGTAAGGGAAGGGAAACAGTTTCCCAGTTCCCTCCTCAGGATCTCTTCACAGATTAGTAGAGAGGCTGCTTGCAAGAGTCCCATCCATTTCTTACTCTCCACAGGAACGTCAATAACCCCTCAGGAGGGACTGCATGAAAGGCAGATACACGCATTGGAAACAACATATGGGTAATTGATCTCTGTGCATCATTAGGAAAGAGAGTATGAGTCAATGCAACTAGCAATACAACTCTATCACAAGCTGGCAGCTAGACAGATGGGCTCCTAGTGAGGAAATTAGAAGCAGCTGGATTGTCTCCCTGCACCATATTAATCCCCAAGCTGTATTTTGTCACGGAACAAAGGTTGACTGATTGGCAGTGCCCGGTATTCAGTTCTGGAGAGTGGAGCACCCCAATGGGAGTCAGCAGCCTTTCATTTCCTAGGACACTCCAGGAGACCCTCATTCTCCCCAAATACTGCACTTTCCTGTGGGTTTCCAATGGCCAAGAAAGCCAAGAACTCAAAATGCAAGATCTGGTATAAAATTACTTTGACTGCTCAAGACAGAGCCACAGCAGGGATGGGGCAGGAGGGGTGTCTGCCCATGCACCTTCCAGCCTAGGGGGAAGCAGGAAGAAGAGAGGCTGTGTGAGCCAAGGTCTGGCAGCCTCCAGAAAAACCAGGAGCTGCAGTAGAGGAGAGGGAGCAGCGAGAGGAAGGAGGGGATGCACATGTGGTGCCTCCCAGTCCTCCTGCCCTCCCAAACACACACATGCAAGGAGGGGCAGGGGAAGAATGGCACTAACTGATGTCCCCAACCAGCTGCAATTCAAGTTGGGGATGAGACAGAATGAGGTATGGGACAAGATAGGATGGGGTACACAAATTCCAGAAGTTTGGAAAGAAGCTGCTAGATTCAGCTCACATAAGACAAGCGGGTTGTGCAGTGGGGCAAAATGAAGAGTTATATTTATCACTGAGATAGCTCATTGAGGCCTAGAAATTTCATGTGTACACATTTGGAAATGAAATGCTAAGAAGAGCTGATGATCTTCAGCAGTATTTCCTGGCAAGGTTAATAAAGATATACTTATTTCCTCAAAGAGAAGAGATATTTCCAGAACTAAAAAAATAATTTTAAAAAGCCCCTACACTTCAATTTAGTTGGTAGCCAAATTTTTTAGGAGGGTTTCTCTTCTGCTTTCCAGGGGCAGAGTAATGAGAGAGAAGAAAACTGACCTGAGAAATCTTTCTGGTCTGTTAGCTGCAGTCACTTACTGAAGTGAGGCAGTTTTTCATTCCGGTGAACAACCACATTAGCATTTCATGTCTCTGCATGAGTGTCTACAGGATAGTTTTATCAGTGCTATTAATTTCTTGCATTTACCTACAGAGAAGGCTCATGTTCATAGCCAGGGAAACGAGGCCGTGATCACTGTAGCTGGAGGTGCTCAGGGGTGTCACAACGTTCAGCCACTCCAGTCATGAGGTCTTCTCTCTTCTGACAGCTGGATATGGAGCCTCTATGAAAGGGCTGGAACATCCTCTCTCATTTGTTGTTGATACCTCTGAATGCTATCAAGTTATAAAGAATAATTAATATTAATTGCAACATCATAACTGATTAACTGCACACTCTCACTCCTGGGATTTTTTTCAAAATTAAAGCTTTCAAGTATTTTTCTATTAAAATTTCTCCCCGGATCTAGCTTTATTTTAGGGTGAATTCTGTCATGTTTTCTGACCCCATTTTTATCTTTCTTTGTGATGACGTGTTTAGTACGTGCAGGCAGTGAACATCCATGTTGGAGACAGCCTGCCGATTTCTGTTTTTCTGGTTCTGTGCTCTGATGCCTTCCTTTCTAATGTAAGTATTTCCTAGGATTCTAGAATCACAGATGGAAATGGCCTGTTTCTAATTTACCTTTAATTACCTCTCATTCAGTCTGCGCCTTTAAGTAGACCAGCCTGCTCTCTGGGATATTAAAGTCTTAGAAGTTTCTCTTGCAGAACCAAGGATTGTATCTTCAATAGCTGCATGGGCTTTTTCTTCACCAGGTTCAGTGGGGGTTTACATCTAGTACCTCTTGGTTTAGAGATGTAACAGAAAGCAAGTTAACGACAACTGAAAAAGGAAAAGAAAATACAGTTCTATTTGTGAATAAAACCTAAGGGCGTTCAAAGAAGATCTCCAAAACACGAAGCTGGCACTTATTTGCAAAAGCTTCACAATCTACAATTAGTACTAACTGGTACTCAAGGACGCACCGGAGGGATATCATTCTACCATTCAAAGAGAAGATGCAAGTTGAGAGCTCAGACATTAGCTGTAGGGTTCAGACACATGTCCTAGTTTCTACCCAAGTTTTCATGAGATCAAGCTTCCTGTTATTAGTCCTCCATAAGGCATAAACTTGGCTCTTTCTCAATAAGATGTCAACAGTATTTAGCTTCTTGACAAACAGTTCATAGTTTCAGTTATGGTAGATGTTACCCACATGACCCGTGTGCCTGCTGAGTATCTGATCTTGCTGCAGATTAACTGTAAATCCAGTCAACTACCTGGCTCACAGGCAAGGCCCATACTTAGTATTTCAAGCCACCAGAAAGGAATATTGACAACATTCCCCCTCAGCCTGGGACTGGAGCAGGGTCTCCATCTAAAGATACATTTGTGTAAATACTGGCTAACTGGTATCTACATATATCTCCACTAATTTTTTTAAAAATCAGCATTATTTTATATCGAGAGGCCTGCTGATTCATGGTGAGAGAAATAAGCTATGAAAAAAACCCCTGAAGAATGTCATATCTAAAAATAGCCAGCAGTTCAGACCAGTGCAGTAATAGCACTGTGATATTGGTCCTAATTACAGCCCAACAATTGCAGACCTTAGAGCTAAGAGCAGATTTCTGAAACAAGCCAGAACAAGATGTACTCATAAAGACAAAACACTGTGGGATGCTATCATGAAGACGGCTGCATCAGCCTCATACTGAGATACAAGGAGAACCTCTTAAACCATTAGTAAAGCTGCAGCATCTCATTATTTTTAATAGCTCTTGATATGAACACTGGTGCCAAAGTACCTACAAATAACCCTACTCAGTAATCTCCAGGGTTCCACACAGGGCTCCACAAGGCTAGACCTTCATTTACAGGATCAGGCAGGCTAAAGCAAATGCACAATTAATAACTCACAATACACCTTCTTCCCCAGCTTCACCTGCCGCATCTGGGATCGGCCTCTCAGAGCTCCTCATTAACTGCCGCTGGAGCTGCAGGAAGCGCAGGTCAGTGTGACCCCTGTGATTTCAACCAAGCTGCATCACCATCCACTGATTCATGGTATAGACACAAGACACAGCGTGCACGGAGGAAAGGTTTAAAAGTGCCCATTAGCGCTCTTTGCACAGGAGATGAGGGGAAGAGAGCTGGGAGTACCACGGGCAGCCAGAGACCCCACAAGGGAGGAGTGGGAATGGAAAGGGAGGCTCGACTGGCCCCAAGTTCTGCCAGAGGAGGTTGGAATTAAATTGGATATTAGGAAAAATTTTCTTCACTGATGGGTTATCAAGCACTGGAACAGGCTGCCCAGGAAAGCAGTTGAATCACCATCCCTGGAGGTACTTAAAAGATGGGGAGATGTGGTGCTTGGTGGCTTCATCAGTGCTAGGTTGATGGTTGGACTCAATGATCTTAAAGGTCCCTTCCAACCTAGATGACTCTATGATTCTAATATGGGAGAGAATGGCAAAGTGCGTTTGCCAGGAGACTAAGGAAAGAGGGTGCTCCTGAAACACAAGAGAAGTGTCAGCCCTCTCAGAAGAGGAGGAGGAAAATCAAAGGCTGGGTAAGAAGGAAGTGAGAAATCATGTCCTGAAACAAGGAAGCTTCTACAGTGCTTGGCTGCTCTCCTGCCTTGTTAATTGAGAGACAGGGCAGGGCACGCCAGCTAGTCACGATAACCGTCTCTGCTGAAGCTGGTGCAACTTCACCATGCCAGGGGAGCATGCACAGACTGGCTCCTCAGCAACACCCCAGGAAGAAGTGCATCTCAACAACACACTTGTTTGCTGGCTGCCCACGTTTCTCACTACCATCCTTGCTCTCAGGAGCGGCATGGCAAAGCCTGTGTTTGAAAGTCACATGCTTATGCCTAGATCAGCAGGACCTGCCATGCTCTGCCATGCTTTCCAGGACTGTAGAACATGTCCTGGACTTCTGCTTGCCCTTGCAGGGAACTTGGGAACTCGGTCAGAGCATACCACAACAGTAGTACTTTTGACAGACACTAAAGGATATGGAAAAAAAGACAATGATTAAACAAAAGGATTGCATCATTCACCTGAATGAGGAAAATGGCACTTGCTGTTGTTATCCATCTAACATTGCAGCTGTGTTTTTCTTATTTTATAATGTCACTTCCTAGTCCCTGTACCCTGCATTTCTGCAAGGGTGTTACTGTGGGATCATCAAACTCCCAGAGTTCTCAAACTTTTCTAAAGTTAGCTTAAATGCATTAGAAAATTACAAGGTACAATTTTACAGGAGGGAAAATGCGACACAGAAATATCAGTGCCATAATATCCACCAATTTTGGTTTCACTTTGCACAGAACATCACACTTTTATAGCACTTAATACTTTCAAAGTGTATCTCTAATTGATACGGTTTCCAGTTAGATTGCTCAGCTCTTCTACACAAATTTTCTAAGGAGATAAAAAGTTCTCTGAGGAGCAGGAGTAAAGTCTGGCTTCCCTGTCTTGGGAAGCCTTGGTGCTTGTGAGCTCTGACTTAAGCTCTTCCAAGACTTTTCCCACTTAAGCTTTTCCCAGACTTCTGCTGTCTGCCTTTTGAGGCCAAACCTGGTGTTCTAGAGCTAACTGCCTGCACAAAAATAGGAATATCCTTGTCCTTCCTCTGCCAGGTACACACCACGTGTGTACCACACACCTCTCGGGAGTGAGCAATCTTGTGCCTACCTGCCCTCAGAGGAATAGAAACTCATCAGCACTACCTGGGGACCTTCTTAACCTATAGACCAGCAAGGGGCAAGGGATGAAATGGATATTCGTGTTTCTGGATTTGTGTTCTGGAGCAGAGGGGAGGCTGAAGGCAAAACTAGTAGCTGAGTCCCTTCTCCAAGCCTGTGAGACAGGAGGCAAAACAGCCACAGTCTCATGCCGTATCCTTCATTCCTCGCAAGAACTAAAACCCTTTTTGCTGTGTATTACAAAAAAGCTTTTGCTCCTTTTCCTCACAGGAGACAGAGTCCTTGCACCCCACCAGCCTACCCTCAAAGACCAGCAAACAGACAAGACCAAACTAGTTTCCTTAATCTCGCCCTTAAAATGGATGAGCCCTTTTTTTTGACTCAAATTCTAGACCAAGAATTCGGCCCAAGTCAAATATTCTTTATTATCACCTCTGCTCAGACACTTAAAGGATCACAAACTTGCTGCCACAGGACTACAAGCCTTCCAATGGACTATCCTGGCTCTCATAACTTTATAATGAATCCCGCGATGATGCCAAATGACCCAGTACCTCCAGCAGGAAAAATAACAATACCAAAGTGAAAAGTTTTTAGCTCTCCTAGAGAAAATGTGACATGAGATCTCAGTACATCTGAAGGCTCAGTAATCATAAGATGAATGAAGAAAGAAAGTTTTTTGGTCAGTCTCAGTTTTAAAACACTTGACGTCAGCAATTCTGCTATTTTCCCCAAAATCCCACTTCTACAGAATCTAACTATACTGGCACTCTCAAAAACTAAAAAAGGAAATAGAGTACAATTAGAGCTAGTCATAAATATTAAAAAGTAGCTAAATAATGAATAAATACTAATTTTACCTTCCTTCCTGTGCCCACAAGTTCTTCACTATATGAATTTAAAACAGCACATTTGAATTCTGCTCATGGAAAATTTTTGTCCCATAATTGAGTGCAAAGGCATATACTGAAAACAAAACCAGAAGCTGCCAGTGAAAGTCACACTCCAATTAAAGACATTTTTGGTTACAAGGTAAGATACTTGCACCTTTTAAATAGGGACAGAGCCATTTTGCTTTTGAGTGATGGCCCGCAAACATTCTTGCACCTGTGTGACTTTATTTGCACAAATTTAGAGTGATAATTGTCATAAGCAGAAGCTACTTGCATGGTTCAGCTTACTTCAGTTCATTTTGAAATCCACATATATTTGAAAAATACATTTAAATGTCAAAACTTCTTGCAGAACAAGAGGACCATTTGATCCTGAGGACTACATGGCACTGAGCTATTCTCTGCCGTCCAAGATCAGTAACAAAGTTCATAAAAATTTCATTGCAGAGTTTTGCAAACTAAGAGCTCTCTTTGGCTTTACTTCATCACACTGCTCTACATGTTCGCATCATAGATGAAAAATTACTTCCCAAACTGCCCAAAATAAAATAAGTCTGATCTGTGAAAGTGTGACTCAACTGGAGTTAAAGGGAGAGTTTTGCAGCATATGGCAAAAGAAGTTTTGGTCCAAAGAAATTTTGGATCTCTTTGATACTAACAATTGTCTTTGTTTTACCTTAGCATGATTTTTAATTATTTTAATTTTTAATTTTTTTTCCAGTGTGGTTTTAGAAGTGTCACCGATGGCACCCAAGCACAGGAAAGTCAGTTGCTAGACATGAACTCTGCTTAGCACCAATACAAGGTGGAAAACACGCCATAAAGTTCAGTTGACTTTCGGCTCCCCCATCCTCAGGGTTCAGGAGGGTCTCGGCATAAACAATAGCAGCAATTGTCTTATGGCTGCCACCGCTCCTGGCAGGCTGCTCCAGGCACACAAGCAGCTCCTCAGGCTCAGCTGATGATCAGGGATGACTGGAGAGAAAGCAATTCAATACCTTCTGGTTTTGTGCTCATATCCTAACACGGACCATTTTCCTATGTCTTCCTCCCAGGCTGATATTGGAGCTACAAATGTAATGGTGATGTTGCTGAAATGCCATGATTTTTTTCTTGAATGCCAGAACCAGTGTTGAAAGACAGTGCAATCTTCCCTCAGCCGGGGACAGAGCTTGGGCCATATCCTGCCCGCACATCGCATCAGAACGGCCTGCAGAAATCACCTCCCAGGCACAGGAGGGGACCCACAGCTGGCAGAGTAAGAAATGTGATTTACGGAATGGGAACACCATATGGCACAACTTCCTCTCATTTCATTCCACTTCTTATCTTCTAGTTGAAAAAAAATATCCTGTGCTATCTAGCTTATTGGAGGGGAGTCAGGTTACAGTAATAGCAGAGACTAACCCATCAAATAGCATTTACTCACTTCAATTAATAAATGCAATGAGATACCAATCTGTGACCAGGATGGAAGACAAAAACTGAATTGAAAAACATCATGGAGAAAAGTGGCATTACTCTGTCAAAGGAAGATTTATTCATAAAGCAGGAAAACAATTTCTAAGCTGTTCAAAATCATCTGTGCAACAAGAAATTAATATAGTGAGATCCATATACAAGCCCAGCAATCCAGTCAGAATCACTGCTCCTTTTATTCATGATGGAAACTCTCGAGAAGTGCATCACTGCAGGGTCAACAGGTCTTTCACCTCCATGAGAGGACATTGGGGTGGATTAAATGTCATTTTGCAGAAGTGAAGCAAATACTTTTTATCAGTGAAGTGCAGAAACGTTCCGAATTCCCTGAAAGAATATTTATGGAAGAAAACAGGGAAAGGTGGTGGAAAATCAGTGGAAATTAGTATTTCCATGCTTCTTTGGAAACTGGGAGAGAAGCAACTTGTCGCAGGCATCACTAGAAGTGTGTGGCAGATCAGAAAGGGAATTTCCATTTTCAGACTGGCATCACGCCTCTTTTTAACTCTAAAACTAACTTGCTTCTCAGTGCTCTGGAGCATGCCCCTGGCACAAGTAAGGAGGTCTCAGGTGGCCAAGGCAGAGAGAGAATCAGTACACTCCAGATATGCCCTGGCAGGTGCTGGGGAGGGTAGTTGTGTGTCTGAAAGGGCTGGCAGGTCAAAGCCAAGCTGTGATGACCACCGTGCCACCCTCCTTTGCCTCCCACCTCTCCTGTCACCTAGAAACACAGGCTATGACCAGCATGGGAAATCCCTCATTATCTACTTCACTTGCCTGGAGCATCAGGAAGAATCCTAAAACAAGCCATTAAGCACTGAAGGCCAACTTATTTGTCTAATTTCCTATTTCTTTTTATTAAATTATGATGGCTAATGACTTCAAGGCTCCATCGCGGTAAAAATATGCATAAAAGCCTGGTATAGTCCCCTTAATAGAAATGCAGAGCTGAACAACATGTTTGTCAATTAGCAAATCCCCCACTAAAGGACCTGACTCTTAAAGTAATGAAACAATTACTGTCAGAAGTTATTATTTATTAGTTATAACACAGTGGCACTTTCAGTCTAGGGCAAGAACCCACTGTGCCTGGCACAATACAAGCACTGAACAGAATACATAATCCAAGGGGTTTTGTTTGCAGAGCTGTGGCCTTATGCCTGATCCCACTGATGCTCTTTAAAACATGCAGGCAAAAATGATGTTTATATTAAAATTAGCAACAGTAACAGCAGCAGTTATTCCACCTATCAGGAGGAACACAGGTTCCGTGGTTGGGGAGTGCCATCCCTCCTTCCCCCATCAGTGAGGCAAGGAGCTCACCCTGCCCCGAAGATGGGGATACAGGAGGAGAACATCACAGCTGGTGCACAGACAGTGCTGGAAGAGCGAAGCGGGACTTGTCCCCTCTCCTACCTCCAAGGCAACTGCCTTTTTAAATGGCAAGAGCAGACCCTGACTCATGCTAGCTCGAGAGAGTAAAAAGGATAATAGTTAGAAACAAACTCTATGGACAGGCAACAGCCCCATGTCCTCAAAGGTCAACCCAGGTTTTCCAAGTGGTGAGATACACAATCTGTCAGCACAGGACGTAACCAAGTGTGAGGGTTTCTACCAAGGGAGGGAGCATGGATGCTGAAGTTGGAGAAGACAGTTCTGCTGAAATGTGGGAAACTTTCCTTAGGCAGGTGATAGAGGCTTCATTGCTGAAACAACTTACAATTAGATGTGAAAAGAATCACCTAAATACTGTAGGGAAACTCATTGTGGATTCAGAGTGACAAAAAATATGATCCAACAGGCTTTCCTTATCTCTTAACGTGTCCTGTAAACACTCGCCTTTTAGAATATCAGTGTGATAGTCTAAAGCCTCCTGAAGTCTCCAGAAAGGCAAAATTCACCTGGGTTTCGAACGAGGCCATAAATTTAAGGAAAGGGGCATGTTTTTTTTTAATTTGTTTAAACAATGAAAAACTAACTACAGGTTTTGCCAGTTGATTTTATAGATCCGTTGCAACCATTTATACATTTTGCCATAATCTCAGCGTACTCCTACAAGCCAGGTGCTGTAAAGCTTTTGCTCTTTTGGCCCTGAAGGGTTTTGGACATATTTATATACAGGCCTGGCAATACTAATTAATGTGTTAGCTGCAGAAAGATAATTGTCCTTACTTTTTCCTCATAGCAAAACTAAAACATTCAGTAACTTTGCTTCAAGATATCTAAAATCTATCAGTTTGTAAAGGCAAAAGGAATGCCCAAACATAGAATGGAATCTGATTTCGCAACTATATAAAAAAGAAAGTAACCAAACCACTTGCACTAGTGGCCCATCAATAATGCAATCACAATGCAATATCCCAATTTTGAAAAAAATCGTAATTTTTTCTCAGACCACGTATGTTACTATTTTCCATCTCAAGTAAACATGCACAACTTTCAGCTCATCTGCGCATGAAAGCAAGACTGTGAGGCAGAGGTCTGTTTTCCAAGGCAATGAAATCCAACTCAGGCCACTACACAGAGACACAGCTATAAAAGCAATAATCATAAAACTGAGAAAAAAAACCACCAGGAAACATTCATATAATATGGTATTTTAAAGTAAAAGAACCAATCAATTTTCTTCAAGGCTTTGTGTACCTTCATGGGCTACCTTGGGAGAAAAAAAACCAACCCAACACCCCCAAAAAATCAAGAATACTCTAAAAATAGGAGACTCAGAATGAAGTATGACAGATGCTATAAAAATGTTCAGACTGGTAAGTTTTATCTGTGAATAGTTACCACTACTTTCTGGAAATTGCTTATCTGGAAGGCACAAAAGGGTCAAAGGACTATAAGGATGGATGGTCTGGAAGGATCAGAAATGACCGTATTTTTTGTTTCCACTCTTCTCACTAATGAAAACTGCAGAGATAAAGTTTTGCCAGTGACATGGAACACAAAATGTCTATTATTAGCAACATCAACTAAATCCTAACCCTCCAAAAGGCGGATACCATTCTTTCTTCTGTATTTTTCCTCTTATGAATTTCTCCTTTTGTGCCTCCTGCTTAGTAAGTGCCAGAATTAGTTGGCCAAGTCCTTATGACTACAGGCAAGGCTGCCTGAAGCCTGTAACCAGAAAGCAAGAGGAAAGCAGTGTTTTTTACAGCTCAGGACTGGTGTAAATTTGCAAGGCCTGAGTGGCTGACGCTTTGTGCTATGTTTTTAATTTCCTGGAAGAGGGCTACGCATGCAAGTGGGTGTCAGAGGTAGAAACTTCATCATTTCAGTCATCTCCTTTTCCCGGTCCTAATGGAAAAAAGAGCCAACTTCAACGGTAGTGCCAGATCATCTCATCCAATTCTCTGTCTCAGAAAGACAGACACCACCAGCTAGGACACAGACACATGGAGGCTTTTCCCAACGCACACTCCAGGCACCCAGCTTTGAAGGCAGTAAGAAAAATTGCTGCAGTGAAAGCCCTATTTAAGCCTTTACATTTATCTGCTAGTGGATTCCTTTCTTTTCCTTGTGTCTTTTCTTACAAGGCTAAAAATACTTTAGTGGTGAAAGCCATTAATAATGGAGATAATTGTGTTGCAGGATTTGGTGTCAAGTTAACTGTTTAAAGACGTAACAGCAAAACAAGGGTCTGGTTAATGTTGCATCCCATGTTGAACTCAAAATAGTACCTAATTAATATGACAGGGGCAAAATAAGGGTTTGCATTAAACATAGTGCTGATGCAGGCTATAAGCTTTTCTTGTCAAACAACTGCTCCACTCTTTGCTATATCCCAGTTTAAAGAAGCACAGACATTTTAGGCCAGCAAAGACCACAGCATGCAGCTCTGACCTCCTGCACTACACGGGACACCAAAGTCACCCAGGAATCTCCGCAGTGAAGAGATGACTTCTGAGCCTCGTTAGCAAACACTGACCTCATGAGCTTGTAGATGAAGTAAATCCCAGGCCCGGTTATGATTTGTACTAAGGCTGGCCTACATCCATGCAAGGCTTTTTACCCCAATAGGATAGACTTGAGATGCAAGAATAATGTCCTGTCCCTCTTGGGAAGGTATCTTACACCTTGTGTCTCAACCTCTTACTCTCTTTAAATGCAATTCACTCTCCGTCAGATTCTCCAAGGTTCATAAGCAGGAGGAGAAGGTGATACTTCCAGTATACTGATACTTGCGACTTAAATCAACCTTGAGCAATGGAAGGCTAGAGAACAAGCCAGCACACCTCTAGCCCCAGGAGTGGTATCAATGGATGCATAGTTTTATGGACAAGGCTCTAAAGCCAGAGGGGAGCTGCTGCTTTTCAGGTGGAGCGACTAACAAAAACTGAACTGAACTGGATGCAAATGCTATATTCTCAGTTTTCTCAAGAAAAATCACAGTAGGTCACAGGAAGCCAAGATCAACTGCTCACTGATATTTGCAATGATAATGCTATTACAAAGCTATGCTATTACTTTTAAGAAGTTCAAAATCCAAGGACAAGTCCGGCTAATTACCCTCCAACAGAGATATACACTGCATTGTCAGTTATTATGGTTAATTATCCCTTTTTGTGGATTTGAGATCCTATTTCTTAAATCTCCTGCTACTAAGAAAACTAATGGATGACATAAGAAAGAACCAAGACCTTACAGTATTCCTTCTTGCAAGGCAGATGTGCGAGAGCCCTAGCACATGTCATCCACACCACTGGATAAGGACTCCCTGCTACAGGTGCTGCGCACTGCCTCTACTCTGATCCTGAGAAATCCTGAGATCCTTATACAGGCAGGGAACTACAGATACATATACATCAGTGGATGAAGCTTTCAGACACGGAGTCTAACATAGTAGGCAAGCCCAAGTCTCACTGTGTGTGGATCAGACGCACAGATGTAGAGAAAACCCGCAAAGCCTACCTCATGCAGCCATCTTCTGGAACAACTCGCTTCCCCTTTTATTGACACCCAATATACAGAATAAGAGTGAGATGTGCCTGAACAGTAGCTGGCTTAAAATACCTAAACCCATGCATTTAATCCCTGAGTGGCTATCTTTAAAACAAGGTCACGATGATACATCATTTTGTGGAACCTGAGCTTTCTGCAGTCTTCTGGCAGTACAACCTGGTCCTGTCAGGACATTGCCCCTGCAAGGGAGTTTCGTTCAAAGAAATAAAAGCATTGGAGTGAGCATACAGCAAAGGGCTACCAAGATGATTAGGGGGCTGGAACACCTCTCTTACGAAGAAAGGCTGAGGCATTTGGGTCTTTTCAGTCTGGAGAAAAAGACAACCGAGAGGGGATCTTATCAACGCTTATAAATACTTAAAGGGTGGATGTCAGGAGGATGGGGCCAGGCTCTTTTCAGTGGTGCCCAGTGACAGGACAAGAGGTAATGGGCACAAACCTGAACATAGGAAGTTCCATCTAAATGTGAGAAGGAACTTCTTTACCTTGAGGGTGGCAGAGCACTGGAACAGGCTGCCCAGGGAGGTGGTGGAGTCTCCGTCTCTGGAGACATTCAAAACCTGCCTGGATGGGTTCCTGTGCAACCTGCTCTAGGTGACCCTGCTCTGGCAGGGGGGGTGGACTAGATGATCTCCAGAGGTCCCTTCCAACCCCTACCATTCTGTGATTCTGTAAAATACCACCATAGTATGCTCAACAAATACTTCAGTCATGAAATACTGAAGTTCATTTTATGAAACCAACAAAAAAAAGTTTGTTCTAGGAGCTGTCTTCAGGCCTTTCTACCTTCGGTGCTCCTAATAGAGGTGCATCGCTTCCGAATACAGCATTGCACTGCACTGCACAGACAGATCCTGCCAGCCAGTAACACCTACTATTTTGCTAGCATAACTACACACACTAATTACAGCAACATCTAACTGGGAGGAAATGTTCTTTGGGGCTCTCACCACGGAGCAGAGAAGAGCGGGCACAGCCTTGCTATTGTTAAAGCATCATCAAGAGGCCTCCTTTTGCAGTACCCCTGAGGTGCTCGAGGTTTTAATCAATGAGCTGTAGCCTAGCGCTTAGATACTGACAGGAAGAAAGAGCTCTCGCAGTGCCAAGAGACATCCACATCATACACACCTCACCATTTGAACTTGTGCATGTTTATCTACACAATTTAGAGGCTGTAAACCATCTTTTAAACAGAGGTTAAATTGTCTTATTTACAAGATCGCATGGTGACTTTCGTGTATTTAAAACCCCTTTGACTACCACTGGCAATTAGATGGCTGACCAGGACTGTCCCTGTCTAAGGTTCAACTACTAAGTTAGGCAAGAAGCATCCTGAGCCAGGCAGTCAGTCCCAAACTACACTGCAACAGAGCAGGAATTCCCACTGGGCCACCCAACTCCTAACATTTTGCTGCTTTACATATAAAGAAAAAAATACATTTTTAAAAAATAGATTTTGCTTGTCTGTTTGCATTCTACTTCTGGTGTTCTTTCCCAATTCAGTTTTCCCAGTTCTTACTCATACAACGTCAGCTGCTTCCTGTCCTCTGTATGCATGTGTTGCTCACATAAACTATTCCTATTTAGGTTCGCTTATAAAAAACAGCTTTGCCCTACCCACAAAATGCATTTACTATGGGTGATCATGGAGTCAGGGGATAATCACATGAAATAACTTGTTCCACTTCCAGTTAGTGTCTTCTGTCCCTCACAAGAACAACTCCACCCCTGAAGCCCCAGGTTATTGCATCATCAACTAGAGAGTCATTAAATCCAGGAATATGTTCTTATTCTGAAGAAATTTCACATTGTCTTCTCTTACAGTCAATACAATAAGAATACATGTATGTTGTGGAGTATCTTAGCTATTATATCAGAAAGAAAAAACGTATTATATTTAAAAGAAGGGTGACAACTCTCAGTGATTTTAATATGCTTTAAAAACTAGTACTAGATAAAACAGGCTAGGACCTTTGATAGACTTGTTGCTCAGTTATAGCACTGTGTTCTGTATGTGAGCACCAGTGAAACTGGTCTCTTGGCCAATTTTTCAAAAACATGATAAGAGATTCATAAACTGAGTCAATGGCTAACTTGAGCAATGAATGCTCAAAACCAGCCCTTGCAAAACAAGAGATGAGTGAGGAACATGACAAATACATTTGGAACATTGTAAATGAAAGTCTTTCTCTTTTTTTTTTTTCCAAATTGAAGGAAAACGGAGAGGTATATGAAGCCAAAAGATTGCATTTACCAGTAAGTGCTGCAAACAAGGACTGCAGAAATGCTGATTGACCTGTTTTCTGATCTTGCATGAACTCCAAAAGTAAAACAACTTCCGTAAATACTGGTATTATCACATACAGCTCATGTAATCTAATTAATCACTGGTAGTTATTAGTGCCAAACTCTTGACAGTCAGGACACAAACACAATCCATCCTACGCAAACAGTCACCTCTGCAGGCTGACTACTACTTGTTTAACACATATGTGATACAGCTTGCTGTCATGGAGGCAAAGAATAAGGTCTGTGTAAGAGGGCAGAAGACACAGTCAAACTAAAAAGTGTTTACTCCTAGACCACGAGCACAGCAGACCACTTAGTCCTGGCTGGAAAAGCAGATGAAAGCAATACATAAATAAAGGTAAGTTCTACTCAGGAAGCCAGTGGTGTTCCCTAAGCAGTCCAGAAGAATAATGTTCTCCCAGCAAGGTGAGAAGGGTTAAGTAGGTACCGTTAACTTGGAGAGGTAGATGGTTTCTGCCTGGATGCAGCGTCTGTAGGAGTTATCCCCTGGAGAGAAACGGAAGTGTGAGCTGAGCAGCAAGGACCTGAACAGCACTGAAGTCAGACTAGAGAGATGTTTGTTTCTGGAAGTACAACCCAGAAGCGGTCTGTCTGCTAAAGATAGTCTGAGGGTCTTCCTCAAAACCAGACTCCTCCTCCTCTTGCGTGAAGGCAAAGCCTCTTGCGCTGTGGAGCATATCGTGCCCAGCACCGAGCCCAGATGGCAAGTCTGCCAGCCATCAGCCCACTTGTCCTGGATGTCCAGAGCATGCATTTTTCCTTTATAAACATCATTTAAGTCTATAAAAACATGTAAACTGGTTGAATTTTCATTGCAAGATTTCTAAGACCAATGAGGGACAGATAGACCTTTTTCTCCTTCTCCCTACACAGTCACACACAATCAAGTTTAAAGTTCAACAGATATGAGTGCCTACAGACTGTAGATGCCCTAAGCCCTCTCAAGGAGAGACTGGCCATGCCTCATTCTCTTATTATAAATAACAGCAAAAGAATAAACCAAGTAATTTGACTAATGCACTTCTTGATCAAACAGAAGAATAAAGCAATCTTCATTGCTTCTGCAGTGCAAAGCAAGCTTCTCTGAAGGACTGCAACCACCAGCTTGCCTTTTTTTCTTTATTATAATGTTATTTTTTTCCCAAAATATTATAGATCTTTTATTCACAGCCAATTTATTCCTGCTCTCTGCATTAGCTGCATCCAAGAGGCACACTGTGTATTGCCCTACAGCATCCAATTGCAACCATTTTGGCACTGCAGGTTGCACTAGCTGTATCTTGAGGACACAGCAATTGCTCCCCTGAGCACAAGACACAAACCGGCTCCTACCTCACACCCGTCTTCAGTCAGGCCGGGGTCATAGCGTGCACAGACATCCCTCTGCCACACTGGGCACCCATGCGCTGTACACAGCTCACTGGCGTGATATATGGCCTCCTTGAGCAACCGAACGCAACACAGGGCACATGGAGCAGGAGAGGGGCTGCAGCTCTATATTCTTGCTGAGGATATTTCAGGTACTGACGCTGTTCCTCCTCCTCAGTCCCATTGCACAACCCACAGACGTGGCTTAGTGCTGTGGCCATTCCCTGTCCACATGACCATCAAGTGGTCCATCACATCATCCAACACGTGGTGCCTCTCTGCTGGGAAAAAATTACGCTGCGTTTGAACATGAGGTTTCTGGCATTGCCAGTACTTCCCACACTCCCATGTTCAGCTGCCTTTTATCCACTGGAGCCTGCAAGAGACCTACTACTAGGTATGAGTTTGTCCCCATCTACCCCCTCCTTCATTGCACATGATCCAGATGCTGGGAGGAGAGCCTGTTCCCTTCTAGCACCACCTCACAAAAGCAGACGTGCTGGCAAGGGAGATGCCCAGGCTGTCCTCCAGAGAGCGGGGAGAAGCTTCTTTTGTGGTCACACTTAAGAGATTAAAAAGCCTGCCCCTCCTGAGGTTACTGTGAGTTCTTCCTCTTGGTTTTCAGTGTTTGGATCTTACCCCATTTAGGGAGGGTCAACTAGCTATTAGATAGACCGCTCCTTTTTCAACACAAAATGGAAACCCTGGAGCACACATACAAAAGGCTGCTTTTTTTTTTTTAATAGTCTCTAACATTCAAAAGGAATTAGATAACAGCTATAATGGCCCCACCTACTCTTGATCCTTTCTGCTGCCAGAATATTTTCTGTAATAAATCATGAGAGCACTACATTACTCCAAAGCTAAAAATGGAGCAGAGTCAGGAGGCAGCACAGAGCTCTGCATACAGAATACACAAAGTCGTATTTGATAACATCTGCACTTGGTCTGATTTTAAGCTTTCTCAGGTGGGATAATGGACCCAAATGAGAAGGGAAAGGTACACAGGGTGATTACAGCATGGTCTGGCTTTTAAGCCTTTTTCCATTTAATTCCACTTTCATCACGTTTTGATTTGGGTTGGATTAGCTCCTGGAAAGGGTTCTGCTTAACAGAACACTGAAGGCATCACTTACTTTTATTTCCCCAAAGCCAAGATGGGGGTTGAAGGGCAGCAAGAGAGTGCAGCTGAATGGCAGGATACAGCATCATCTTTCCTCAAATCAGAGGGGTAAGATCAAATAATTTCTTCCAGACCTGGAGAGAGAGCTTCCAAAAACCTGGTCTACTAGCTGTAGAGGGGCTAAAATACTCATTTTGAGTTTAAAATGAGTAGGAAGCATGATCACAGTAGTGGACTTGATAAGGCAGCTCATTCTTGCTGAGAGCTGACACATCATTCCCGTTGTATCCCCAAAGCCCAGTCCCAGGCACCCTCACTGTAAGTGATGGCTATCCGTGCTGAAGTAACCTGGTTAAATGTGAGATCCACCTGCCTTTGCCGTGCTAACCAAATAAGTCTGCTGACCTTCCGCTAGACATGTGGTGAAATGAATCTATCTCAAAGTCTTACTCATAACAAGAATAAGAGGTTTTAACATCTGCTAGTCTGGATAATGGTCATGAACAGAATTTTTCTTCTTTCATCTTTAAGAACAGTTTTAGTTCAAATAGCTGACTTTTGTAGATGGCTGAAAAACAGGCCCCGAATGCTAGCACTCACTCAAACTGGATAAAGCAGTATGTTTCAGCTGTTGACACTGAAAAATCTTTTGGGACAGATTCATACCAGGGAATCAAAGATAATAAATCAAATGAGATTTTTTTTTTCTTTAAGTAGTCCTACCATCTAGGAACTGAATTTCAGTGAGAGCTGAAACTCACAGGGAGCTAATGAAAGTATAGCTGCAGGCTGATAGTCCAGGGAGCCCTAACACCCACAGCTGCTGGAAAGAACATGGACCAGCTCTCAGATTTCTGGCAGGCTTTACTGCTGCACATTTACCATGTAAATAACCCTGTGTGACGCAAAAACATCTTAAGGGTTCTTTCCATGTCCAGATGGTATTGTTCTTTTTAGGCCAGTCTGGTAGATGTCTGATCTTAAGGCAGCCTGGCAGGCTACTTCGATCTTCCCTTCAGATGTCTCCACATTTTCTTCTGTGACTGATTTACTAGAGGAAGAGAAAATGAAAAGCAAAATTCAAAATTGCTACTCGCAGATGTGCACGAACTGCAATTACATGAAGAAATCAAATGGAGCCACCTCATTATGAGATAACGTGAGTACCTCTTCTTAAAAAAAAAAAAAGGAAGACGAACAAGAAGAACAGTTAATGATGGACATGATTTGAATTAACAGATATTAAGGCCAGCAAGACTATTACACTCACCAGCCAGCCTGATCTGCAAAACACCAGCCAAACAAAACCTGAGGACTATTCTGTTTCCAATGAATTATTTTTAAGTCTACACACAGACGCTCATTAAGCACATTCATTTAGTCCTTCCATCATGCTGCACTATTCTGGCTTTATTATTTATTACAGATAAAACAAAGGAAGATTACTTCACTGCTCGCACCTAGTACTTTTTGTGCCTTTTTTTGCACTCTGTAAAACTAGCAGACTTACAAATGACCTGATCTGCTTTCTATGGCACTGCTTGGCATTCTGGCCACAAACCAGCACCAAACCACAATCCCTACTGAGGAAAATCTGAGGGTCAACTAAAACATACCAGTAGCACTTAGCTCACTAGCACTTTCAGTCTGTTTCCCACTCAATTAAATTTTCCTTTTTAGAAATAATTTTATCCGTGTTTCCTGTATATACATGCTCTGCACTGTTTCCTGTCAGGTATCTTAATCAGATTTTAACTCTGCCATGATCTAATGAGTTAAGTGTAGCATTTACTCTCCACCTAGGGACCACCACGCTACCTACTTCAGTGCAAAGCTTATTAACATCGCAGAGCGCTCTCTCACTTGAACACGTAACTGCCAGTTAGTACTAACGCGTGGGCCACTGGTGATAACATAACGGTCTGGTTTGGTTTATTTATACAGAGATTGCGTCTGCACGTCCATATATTTTCAATAGGCATCCTTAACAAATTTAAGTCAAGAAAGCCCACCCAAACTCAGAAACCATTTTTAACTTCTAAAATGCAGTAATTTTCCCATATATCTAGCAAAGCAGAATCATTAGATCCATTCTACTCCTGGGGTAATTAGTGACTGAAGGAGGATTTCCTCGGTTTTAGTCCTCCTGGGCTTGAAGCCAGACCCAAAACATACTTTGAGCCTGGACCAGCAGAAAACTCCAGGGACAAGAAAAGTTCCAGGCACAGGCATTGCCCTGGCTGCTGGGATGGAAATAGGAGATGCAAAACCAAAACTGAGACTCCAGGGGCTCATATTCTATTCTTACCCTAGTCCCAGGCTGCTGTGCCTCAAACCACAGCAGGATGACCCAAGAGAACGAACTCCCTAGCTGATCCCAAGTTTTGCACAGTTTTCAAGGTTAAAAATCAACACAAATGGGTAACTACTTGAGCTAGACTTCAGAGATCGCAAAACCAAAACAACTTACGGATAGAGGGGAACACGAGCTAAAAAATGGAGCTGAGGGAGGAGTTCTCTAAGACTGAGGTCTTTCTAGGTATTAAAAAAAAAAAAACCCAAAACAAAATCAAAACCAAACAAAAAACCCCCACATTAACCGAGTTATGGTGCAGAAAGAATATACAGTCTGTTATAAGGAACTCTGCTAGGAGGGAAGGGTTGCTCCTAATTTTTTTCCTATCAGGAAATATTGTTTTTTAATGTGTGTGGGGTTTGTTGTTTGGGTTTTCTTTTTGGGGGGTGGGTGAGATTGTGTGTGTGTTTATTATAGGACTTTTTAGGTCCTTAAAGCATTACATTAAGAGTTGAGGTCTGCAATCTAAGGAGAACCCTGTATCATGCATACCCACTGGCTTAGACAGGCTTAAATCATGAACTCAATCACGCACGTAAAATCCAGAGACAACAGGGAGATTAAACACTATCTCCATGCTATGGATATCTGGGCTGTTATTCTAAAAATAATTGAACTATTTTTCTTCAGTTCAGGAAGTTTAATTTTATTAAGTGACTGCAAAGCATTGTTCAATATTCCTAAGCAAGTCATGAAGACTGCAGGCTAATACTGGCATGGTCAACTTGCACAATAAAAGGAGAGATTAAGCTTATTGTCTTAATTGCACTTGTGTAATCAGTTTATTTTGGATACTGAAGAACTGAACAAAATGGTGCTTTCATTTAATTTAAACACTAACAAAAATTAACATTTGTACTTCTAGCTAAGCAGCCAGAAACTACTTGCACTGCTCAGTGCAGTGCTCATACTCTTGCTATAAATAAGTAGCCTAATGACATCCAAACAATCCAATCAGTCAAAACAGGGACACCAAGTAAAAAACTATTTTAATACTTTTGTCATTTTAGCATGCCAGAAGTTAATTAATGATATTAACATTTGAGTTTTGAGACCCAAACTGAGGTTGGTTTCAATGACTTTAGACAGTATAAGGCTGCAGAGCAAGGCTAGTCAAAGCAGAATTTCTTCTGATTTACAGGTCTCAAAATTATTATTTTCCCAGAGCTCAAGAAACAAGAAATGGTATTTAAAAGGTAAAAAAACCTGAGTGTAATCATCCCTAAAAGAAGCCACTCTAAAACCAGCAGAGTGTAGCAGTGTCCCTGTGAGTGCATGCTGCTAGTAATATAAGCAACCTGCTCAGCTAATATTATATTTAATCTTCATACAATGCTTTCTGAGGGGAAAAAATTGAATTTTGTAAGAAAGCTATTGTATTTAATATTTCGCATAACATGAGGCATATGGTTTACTGACATATCCCCAGGAGGCAGCCTCCATCCCTCCAAGTGCTAACTGCAGCATCGCTGCCAGAACTTAACAGGGAGGGGAGGAGGCAGCTGCCTGCAGTCCCACCTTGGCAAAGTTGGGCCTAGCCTCAAGAAATGAGGAGGCTAAATCTTGTAAGAGGCAAGCCCTACAGTCTGCTGGCTTGGGCTGACCTTTAATTCTAGGCCTAGGCTTTACTGCTCCGCTGGGCTTTTCTTGTCCCCTTAAACTGATTTTTGCAGTTCAGCAGGGATGGAGGGCCAGCACCATGGCAGACTTTGGTCCCAAGTGTTTGCTGGAAGGCTATAGGAGGCAATGTCCTCCCTCCTGCCTGCGTGCAGACAGGCTTTCTACCAAACCAGTGGCAAACACACTCTGAGAAAGTGCCACTGTGACTGGGTCAAGGTAAAGGACTCGGCAGCCAGCTCAGACAGCTTCATGTCCACCACAGCCTCCTGGAGACCTCCTCCACCGATCCAAAGGATCGGCCCTAAACAGCAAGCACTGTAGCTGCCAACAAAGAAATCCAAGCGTAAAAACTTACTGGGAGATACAGTGGTCAAGCTGAGACAGGATTTTCTCCCTGTTTGAAAATCTCCAACCAGACCACAGATTGCATACACACCAGTTAAACCCTAACTGAGGCTATGAAAAAATTGCTAGGATGGAGTATCTGTTACACATACGGTCTCTCTAGGCCTCTCTACAATTATGAATGACTGCTTGTTCCTAGAGAAAACACAGTATACTTGTCCATCCACTGAGATCACGGCAATGCCCCAGACCTCTGTTCTGGATGCCATCTGCTCAACAGAGCTCTGTTTCGGCCAGACCATGGGTCAGGCTGCCCAGAAAGGCCACGGAGTCTCCATCCTTGAAGATACTCAAAACTCAACAGCAACATACCCAAGCCACCTGCTCTAATTGGGCCTGCTTTGAGCAGGAGGTGGGAACAGAGGCATCTCGAGGTCCTGTCCAACCTGCCCCGTTCTGTGATTCATCTCTCCCCTAAAACCAGCAAGCTGAAACTCTGCACGATGTTAATGGGAGAAATTATGAAGGTAAAAGTCAAAGGCAGTTATATTTGGTAGGGTTAAGACATGGAAGAAATCTTAAACTGAAAATTTTGAGGAAAGACAAGATCAGACAGTTTTCTGTAACTCCTGCCCTGTTGTAATCCAGACCAGTCATTTGCAGTTTACCGTAGGCTGATACTATTTTTAGAGGCTTGAAACTTTCAAACTAAATGTAACTTTTAAACAACAAGAAAAATATTCTGAAGTGTCTTGTGCTTAGTGAATTCTTTTATCTATTAGAGCTCTATTCAGCTCTCATGAGCTCACAGTCCATCCATTAATTTTAGTGCAATTTGGAACATGACCTAAATTAGTTGGCTGATCAGCCTGTCTCTTTATAGTCTCAGCATTTGGCATAGTCACAATTGTGGCCAGAACTGATTACAAAGAGTCCCTCTCAGGCCATTCCACATTTAGTGAGGTCTCAATGTTTTTTTTTTCAGGAGGTTAAGTGACTGCATCAATTCACACAGTAAAACATTGACTTCAAAGTGCACTTACTTGCTCCCTGTTGCCCGAGTTCACCCACCTAACTTGTTTTCTTTAACTGTAGCACCTAAATTGCTATCTGAGCACTCCCTATATCCTGGGCAAAGAGGAATGAGTTGTCATTTAAAAGCTTCAAATTCTTTGGAGTGAATTTGGGCTGATGTATCTAGATCTCCCAATAGTAACAGCTACAGACAGATCAATGCCTTTGCATCAGAGATAGGACTCTGCTTTCTGATTCCCACTGTTTTGGAAAGTAGACTACCACAATTTCCACTGCCATAGTAATTAACTAAATAAGGGACACTATATTCAGCAGTGATTATTGAAAGTAAGCCTGACAGAAATTTTCCATCAAAAGTATAGACAACATAGCTTCTGTAAAAATGCAGTGAAAATTGAAAAAAAAAAATAGATTATAGTCACCTCTGCAGAAGAAACAAAGTGTCCTGTGTTTGGGGAACTTCCATTCAGCGGAAAATTTGCTCTCTTTCTGGAAGCAACAAATATACTGACAGATCAGCAATTTCCTGGCCCCGCTGAACTTCAGTTCACAGGAAACATGGAAACAGGAGAGGAAATGAGCTCTCTCTTTTGCAGGCACGCAGAAGGTTAGAGAGTGTTAAGGAAAAGCTAATGTGGATTTATCAGAAGCAGATCATGTCACTTGTCCTCCCACGACAGGATAAAAAGCCTTTCTGGGCTAGACAGAAGTAAGAGCTCTGTATCTTCAGTTAACATACAGCTTTTTTGAATGCTCTTTCACAATACTAACCTAGAAAGTGCTTCTCAGTGGTTCGCTGCCAAACAGGAAGGTCGCACCGTGTGATACTTGCTTCGGTCTCGATCGAGACAGTGAAATAGGGAACACACGTTTTCTATACCCAGTACAGACAGCATCTGGAAGGGGCTGCGAGCGCACGGGAGGACAGAATTAGAAGTTAAAAGGATTTGAGAAATAGTTTGAAACGGACTTAAAATATGTTGATGATACAGTACGACTAAATGAAGAAGTACTTATCAGCTGCACAAATGCCACAGGGTCACAAACATATGTCCGTGTCATGCTGTTGCAAAAAATACACAGAAAAACAAAACAATGACCATAAACCAAACTTCACCTTGGAATCTATAAATACTTGCTTCATCTGCAGATGTTAATGCTTCAGCAAGAGTACTGCACCCAGCCGGGGCACCATACTTCTCAGAAAGCATAGACTACTGCTGGGTGGCCAAAGAAGAACACAGCTAAGTAAATGTAATGAGAATAGTAACTGGGGCTGTTGTGTTTAGTCCAGGATTTTTCTATTTCTGTTCTCTGCTACTGCTCAGGATGCCTGACCATACTACATCTTCCACCTGACTCCCATTGCCATTACTCATCCTGCATCACAGACTGTCCAGATGAGATTTTCCATATTGCAGCACGGGAAATTTTCTTCCACAGAAATCCCAGTTCCATTAACAACCAGATAGCACTGTTCTCGTATGGAAACACATCTGCAAGGTATAAGTGGGAAAGACAGCATCAGAACTAGAACTGAGGACGACAGCAGGGTTCAGATCACCCCATTTAAAGCACAGCTAATTTCCTTCTTGGCTACATCCTTTATCTCAATCTACAGACAGAGCAAAGGTGGGGCTGTGACCTTCAAGGTGTTGTCTCTGTCCCAGATGACTTGATTGACACAGAAAGGACAGGGAGGCACAGCAGCGGTTCAGTGATATTACAGCTTCTACTGCAAAGTGACAGGGAGAAAAAAATTCAGGTGAAAAAGAGAAAAGGGTAAGCAGAAGTGGCATACTTAGAGTCAGAGCAAAAAAGCCAGTGATGGGGGAGAGCCTGATAATTGAAGAACTCTCCGCATCTGACAGTCCTAGAGAATCCAAATGCACCCACGGGCAAGTCCAGTCACCAAAAAGAGCTCCAAAAGAAATATAAAAGCATCTCTTCTCTTTTTATGTTAATTAATATCAACCAAGAATACAAAAATCAAAAGCAATTGATGCCTTAGAAGCAGCATGGGAATTCACAGGGGCCCATGCTTGTCCATTGTACTTCACAGTACTCAAGACATTAATCAAATAGCTTTGACGTTTTCCTACTGTGTGATGCTGCAGATATCCATGTTTTCAGCTCACTAAATGCTTGGGAAACACTATAGTTTAAGATGAGACAAGTTGGAGTTTTGGTTCAGGAATCTCAGCTTCTCAGATTGAGGCAATGTTATGGAAGCGTTTGGAGAAGATAAGTTTATCTCTGATCAGACAGCGTAAACCATCATCATTTCAATGCCAGTGCCTGTAGGAAGGTAAGGCCACCCTGCACTGCCTCAGAAAGTGGTTTTTATGTACTGTTTTCTGTAAGACACAAAGTTCTTTTCCATGGGTAAGATCTCCGCAGCAGGGTGTTCCTGCTCTCCCACCAGAGCCCAGCAGCGGGGCTGGCTGCACTCCCAGGCGGAGGGGCAGGGATGTGGCGAGGAAAAGCTCCACCATCAGCCTGAGAGAGACCTCTGGCCACTTGCTTCCCCTGAAGCCCAGCCACTGCTGCCACCCCACCACTTCGTGTGGGTGCCCGAGCTCCCCTGCCCAGCACCAGAGACAGGCAGAGCCTGCTCTGCCCACGCTGCACCGCGGGGCTGGCAGCAGCCTTCCTCCTCCCGCTCTGCCATCCCCTCCCTTACATAAGCAAAGGTAACCCAGAGGACACGGCAGTTTCTGGCTGAATATATGTCATACAAGATATCTGCTGGCTCACAAGCCCATTTTTTGTTTTTGTTTGCTTCGAATACTGCTGCCTGTTAAGGACAGCAGGACCACTTTAGCCTTGAGAAAGGACTGTGCTTACAAAAGCATCCCCACCACCCAGACCTCACTGACGCACGCTTGGGCTGGAGGACAAACACAAGCCACCTCTCCTTCAGTTTGCCATGGGGGACAATAATTGAGGTTTCAACCTTCATCCCTTCATCATAAACCAGCATATTTAATACACAGTTGTCATCAGTGCACTTCTGGTCAGCTAAGTTAAATCATTCCTGATTTTCTCTTTGGAGTATCATTCCGAAGACAAACATGGGGTGAATCATGAAACAATGAAAAAAAAAAAACATCGGTAAATTTTACAGACAAATCTCTTTCTTATGGTGTTTTGCAGGATAATGCACAACCTATGAAGATTTCATGGCTACAGGTTGAATATTTGCTCCACAGGACATGGGGGAGACCATAAGGCTTTTTTGTCCCTTTTCTCCTGAGCTCTCCTCCCCATTAATCAAAGTATGGCTGTTCTTGCAGCACGTGTAATAGCTACATGAGCAAAGACTTTCCCTCCCTTTTGCATCTTTTCTCCATCTGTGAGAGGCATTCTGCAACTCTCCAACAGCAAGAAATGAATGGGAGACCAGTCTGCACCTGCATAGGTGATACAGGTTTGGGAAGGACGGTTTGATAGGCAACAAAACAGAAAAACAGAAGTGCAAAATCTAGAGATACTGAGAGAAACCCCATTATAACCTGCTGGGAGCCCACAGATTCACTGGAATGAGATTATGTGCTGTCATTTTCCATCAGTCCTCTCAACTGATTCCAGCATTTGATACGTGCAAGCAAGATTCTCAGGCAACAGCAGATGAACAAAACTAATTTCTTCCATCATTTGAAAGTCATTAGGATTAGAGCACTGCATGCACCAGAAGCATCAAATTAAGCACCCATCACAGGATCAATCCAACATCCTCTGGGTTTTTGCAAATTAACACTGCAAATTAAGTATTTTAGTGAAAGAACTTTTTATTTGTTTTCTTGGTTAGCAATGATTTAATTATGCCTACTTTTAAAACATGAGATGATCAAAAGTTCCCTTTTTTACATACCTAACAAAACAATATTTTACTACTCCATGTTACAATTGCAAAATTATGATGCGAGTATGGAAACTAAAATTCAAATTAAAACATATCTCACTTGGTTGTTATTAAACCTGTTAATAATACTTGTATTACCAAGGATTAGTAGAAACAGTAGGAAAGCACGGTTCATAAACAATCAGAAGCATCAGCAACCTGGGGAAAATGCAACAGAACAAACCTAATAATTTTGTCCATCTGTACCATAAATGAAGAAATTCTCTAACTTCAGGCTCCCAACTACTTCATACATTGCTAGATCAAAGCATTCAGAAGCACAGCATGGGCTAAACAATTTTTCTATGATATTTTGATTTGTCGACCAAAGACAGATAATCTGGAACACAGTGGCAGCACAAGTACCACCGAGCATGGAACAGACAGGCTCTGTATGTTTGCCAATTCACTCGACTATCATAATCTTTAACATAAAATGTAATGTTCTGGATTAGGCTTGCTGTTCTATTTACAAAGTAAGATAATTAACACTGGGATAATAGATCTAGGGAATACATCTCTTCATTCATTATGCCTCAGAAAGATAGAAATCTTTTCAAAGTATTACCTTGTACAAGGAAATACACAGAACAATAAGCAGAGGAAGCAGAAAAACACTCCACAATGTGGTTGACATAAATTGAAACTGAACCTGTATATGGAAAATGAGAACAAAATGTAACATTTATTGGATTCTATTCACTTGGCACGTAAAGCTGGAATTATAATAGCAGGTGTTCTCAGATATATGTTTGAATGCCAGCAAATTACTCCAGTACAATTTTTGTCAACTACAAAGTACGTTTTATTAATTTAGCTCAAAACAGTCTCCCATCTCCCAGGTCTGATTTTTCCAGGCCAGTTTATCTTCTGCTACCGCTCCATGTACCATACACACAGCATCTTTGACACAACATGCCACAAAAGAGATGAAAACTGCTAATAAAAATTTGCAAAAGAAAACTTTTTAAAACTGTGATTTTTTTTTTCCCCCAGATGTTATTACAGATTAACACCAGGCACACCCCCACAAGTGGGAAAGGAAAGAAGGTGGATGTAAAACATGCATAATGCTAGACCTATGCAGTTCCAAAAGGAGAGACTGACACAAAGGATTAAATTATTTTCTCTCTGTGCAAAAAGCACACCAACACTACTGAAAATAGAACTACATGTTATTAGCCCCTTCATATCCCATTCTTCACAGGCCACTTTCGAGCAAAGTGTGCCCCCTCTTTCACAGCTGCGTATGATCTTCAAAGTAGCTAGTATGCTGATAGACTCAAAACACAATTTGGGAAGTCCTTTTTGAACCATTATCATACTATTGGAGCAGCTGCAGCTCCAATTCAACAAGGCCCTTCAGTCTGTAGTCCCGGGGAACCACTGAAACAAGGGAGCCAATTTATACACGTCATCTTTTAATGAGTTAGAAGTTTAGAAGAAGTTATGATTTCATACAAAAAGTTACCCTCCTGGTTCCTCTGCAAGCCACACACATTGCCCTAATTACTTCAAGTAACTATATTCAGTTGTGAATTCCAAGCCAATTAGTTGGGATTTTTTTTTTCCCCAAGTAATAAATCAGACTTTAATACAAAATGTGCAGATGTGCATATCCAAGTGTGCACATTTGCTTATGCTTCATAAACCTTCTGCTAAGGTTTAATTCTCATTGGATCATAAATATCTGAAGAAGATTGAACTCAGAGGATTTTCACAGAGTAAACACTTTAAACCTCAGAGCTGGATTTTATTTCCTGCTGTTATGCAAGCAGTTTAAAGCACTGAAATACATTCTGGAATTACTAAACACATGTCTCAGGACTTGTCACTGAGTGATTAATTTCTCCATCTTCCCAACTAGATCCCAGGTACACATTTCAGCCAAGGACTGCATATTCTTATCATCTACTACAGCCAATTTTTTTTCTCATCTGTGAACCAGACAGAAATTTGTTCCAACGTGAAATCAGAATTCAAGAGAAATAGTTCCCAGTGAATTTGTATGCCCCAGCCAAACACCTCTCTCAGAAAAGATTAGGCAACATTTTTGCCATCTGATCTTCCCAGAGCAGTGAGGACAGCTTTAGCTCTGCTTTGCAACCCTTTAGGAGCAAACTACTGAAAAATTCAGATAAACATACCCCCACCCTGTTGTTCCAGTCTCACCTTTCTCCCCACCAGCAATAACTCCCTTGGGTGGTTCTAGCAGAGGAAATTTTCACCTTTATGACCAAATCCTGAAGTTCTGTGACAGGATTTACAACCAACAGAGGCAGCTGCTAGTAATCCCATGATGAACCTCCAATGAATTCAAGCCTGAATGCAATCCAGTTCTGCAGTCATTTCCTCTGAAGCCATGGGACAACTTGTTAAGGGGAAAGATCCCTACAAATGTCAGAAAAAGGTGTGTGACTAGTCACCTCTTTAAGCTTGTTTCATTCCAAAAGTGCTTTCAGAAAGTTTGTCCATGTGCTGTCCTTGGGAAAAGAAAACCTTAGAAGCAAAAATAACAGAAGAAATACATTCTTGTTTTGACTGCAAATAACCAAATTCATTCCAACCACAAAATCAGGCTGGAAAGGAATAGAAGAATGTAATTCCAGTGCAAAGCAGGTATCTTGACTCTGAGAAGAGGATTAAAGGCAAAACCACCTCAGATAAGAATCTTGCTTTAACTAAAAGAGTCAATGCTATTTTCCCACACAGCTGTAAATCAGGATCCTATCTAAGCAACAAAAAGCTAAAATCTCATATCTCAGCTGGCAAAACCAAAAGCTATTCCAAATGAGTAAGAAACTGGTATAATCTCTACAAGATGATAGGGATATTTGCCCTCTGTTTTACACTTCTTAAAATCATGTCTTTTTTTCCTCTTGTTATTTTGTTTCCGAATTATTATTTTTCCCCAGTCTTCTCAAGAGATAGATCTTGGGGCTCTGTGCAGCCAAGCAAATTCAATCAGAGTAAAAAAAAACAACAACCAAAGACTTGCTCCTCTGAAACACACAGGTGAAGACATGCCTTCAGGAAGGGTGCAAATATTCCTGCACTTCTCACCTCTCTAGTTCTCACGCACCTTGGTGTCACTCTCAGGTAGCTTTCTAGACCTTCACCTGTCATATCATATGTACTATGCTGTAATTCAGAGCCAGCTGTAAGCTTCTTGCTTGCAGTCAGCATTGCGAAGTGCAACTCTGTGTGAAGAACAGCATTATAGATGCCCCAAGCACCAGACTGAAAGGAAATGAAGAAGATTCAGGAGCCGGGGAAGACAACCAGCAGGGAGCAAGGAAATTGTGAAAGAAGCATGAAGAAGCCCTTCTGGGGGCTGTGATCAGTGTCCTCTTTTTTTTGGAGTCTAGGGGATATCCCATACCAGTAATCTGTGCCCACTATGAGGCCAAAACAGTCCTTGAGGACTGCCATGCTACGTTGGTGGCTGTGGCTCAAGGCAGCAGAGATGCCAGAGCACCATCCATGTGAGACAACACATGCTGTTGAGAAAGCAACATGAGAATCTCTTCCTCTCCTTTCCCAAGGGGTATCGGACACTGCTCATGGTCTGTATACACCCAGATAAAAACATGCTCGTTCCTGCTCTGAGGTCTTTCCAGACAAAGGCAGAGCTCCCCACGCTCAGCAGGTGCTTGCTGGCACGTGCAGAGCCACACATAGGACCTCAGCTCAGGATAGAAAAAGAGCTCCTCTGTGCGCAGACACAAGCAAGGAGGAAAAGTGAGCGATGGACAGAAGGAAGAAAGGTGACACGATGCTGAGATGCTCTGCAGATCTGTGTGAGGACTCCTCAGTGGCTTGCAAATTGCTTCTTCCCAGCAGCCAGAGAACAGGCAGCATTAGGATTCCTGACGGCCTAATTTAAGTGCAGGCAGACCTACAGCTTTAGCATGCAACAAAACCAATTTTGCTCCACCATCCACTTTGATTTGTTGCCTGTGACAACTACTCCTACCTGCCTGTTGCATGGCACAATTTAACTGTGGTAATTATTGGCAGTGATGTTCTGGAGGACTGAAGTATAAATGGGCTAAAATGTGGAAACCTCGTGGAGGCTGTGACCACCGGTAGCTAGTAAGAATGGCAGCTTGGACACAAGCTTTGGCTCAGGATGGTCCCCTAACAAGACTGATCACCAAAAGTGTGCTAATGTAGCAATGATCCCTTCCATACGTATCTATAGCTACATCTGTATATACGCACCCACACAGCTTGATGCTTGAATTTGTGTGACTGATTGTCACGGTAGACCTACAGCCTGACTTGGTAGGGCCATTATGCCACCAGAGACAGATAATCAATAACATCTCTTCTTATGACTCTTGCCTGCCTAGGGGTGCAGTTGCAGCAGTGGACGCAGGAGATATATGTACGGCCAGTGGTGTCCCAGAGAAGGGGTAGCGAATGGCCAGCCAGCTGGAGACGCATCAGCCATGTCCTGAGGTACACTGCCACCTTGTTGTAGTTCAGAGAGATGTCAGTGAGCAGGCTTTGCTCCTTCCACTTCATTCACAGCAAGGTTACCTGGCATCCAGACAAGTGCTGTTGCAGTGGAGATTAAGGGTGATGAGGGTGCTGGCTATCTAACAGTACAGCCTGGGAGGCCGGCAGGACACGCCAATTCTATCTGGATGCTTTGGAAAAAAAATATTTTTCTCCTTTCAGCCTTGATGCTACAAATGTACTATAAAAACACATATAAATTTTTGGGCTTGTCTAGAGCAATATATGCTTGTCTAAGAACAGGAACAATATTCCATAACAAGCAGGATAATGCAGCTAGACTGTCAGTAGGTTTAAGTCAGCCTAAGGACTCTCTGATTTCCTCAAAGTGTGTAGCTGGCAGCACATTTCACTGTAAGTGAGGTATTTTTGCTCACACCTACTTATTAAACATCACCAGGGACTAAAGTACGGCGTTGTCCCATTCTGCAATAAAGGATTAGGGAGTGAAAGGATGAGAAAACAAGCCTTGTCCTTTCTTATAAGAGGTAGCACTGGCAGTTTATACAAAAACAGAGGAGAAAGTTCAGTGGCCTTACAGCTTCTGCTTCAGTTGCCTCCTGTCTGGGACATCCTGGTCCTTCTAACCAACACAGCATTTGCTGCCTGACCATGGTGGTGATGGTGGTGGTAGCAGGGGTGGGATGGGCTGGCAGCCTCCCTGCAGCAGAGCAAGCTTAGATTCCTCCTTACAATCCCTCACCAAAGACTGTATCTTAAGCCAGACTGGAAACTGTGTTGGGGATTACAGTCTGGATGGGGAAAATTACATCATAATCACGAATGTGTTCACAACACCAGTCATTTCACACAAAATGGAGGGAACCAGACTCATCAAGAAGCTCAAAGATGAAGAAAGCAAGGATCTGCAAACTAATCTGTGTAACTCAAGACTGGCTTGGAAGAAAGAGCTCAAGACTACATTGGAAGAAAGACTACAAAGTGTATCAGAATCAAGCCCACAGCCCTGCATTTTGTCGTATCAGTAATATTAAATTTAAAAAAAAAAAGTCTGAATGCACACATTGAAAAAGAAGCGCAAACATTATTGAAGCTAAAGGTCCAAAGTTGCAGGACTGGAGCCTTCGTGGACTGTATGTTGCTCTCGGTAACTTCAGTATGAAACACTCATTTACTTCCCACAGATGTGAAAATAAACCTATAGGATGCAAAGGAATGAGAAATTCGTTTCTTAGTGTGAACTGTGGCCTGTTGACATATCTGCCTGTTCAGGACATCCTCTGCATACTTCTTGGAGTTTGCACACACACACAAGTTTAATGGGTTCAGCTTAAAACTGTCATTTTTCCAGAGCTGTATTTTTACTTACATAACCAGGATGAAAGTGGTTGGAAAGTATAGTCACATAGCTTTATCTCCACTGATTCAGAAACATTCCCTGAACTGGCACTGCTCTGTATCACAGTCAGTCTTTCACAGTGGTCCTCTCCAAGTTACAGGTTCGGGTTTTCTTAGTATTTCCTGAGGTGCTTGTAGAGCTTATACCAAGAATCTGGGACCAATTACTTGTCAAAGCAAGAAGGTGAGTTAATTAGTTAAAGAACATCAAATTGAAATCAACCAACCTTCCTTCTGTGCCTCAGGATAGGATTTCAGATCTTTTATAAGAAAATGGAAGAGAAGACAAGACAGTAAGAACCTCAGGAAATACATCCTAGCACTAATGATTTGAAAGCTCTCTTTTCTGTAACCCAGAATAATACAGTTTAAAAGTAAGTCTGAAAAAGATTTAGAAAAAGAAAAGGCTACAGGTGAAATAAATTTCTAGCTTAATTCATTTAAAATACAGAACTTTGAGAATTTTTTAAGTAGCCAATAAGATCTGTTCAGACCTTGCTCTATATCTCTTATTTTTCTGTCTGTCAGCAGGATGCAAATAATACCTTATGCCATACGGTCTATTGCTGTGCGAGGTGGCAGTGGTGTTCATCGCATGCTTTCTTTCCTTCATGTTAATTAGAACTGAAGACTGAAAAATTGTGGCGCTCAACACTCAGGAGATACATAAACTACAAGAGAAACATAGCTAAGGTCTTGCCTCTGTGTGTTGAACACCAGATAAGGCAACGCTTTTTCCTTCCCCTTTCCTATTATGGTGTTTCTACTGCGGCCTCTTCGGCTGTACGAAGCTATACAGTAGAGCAAAAGCTATTTATGAACTCTCACATCTGTGCATGCATAGTGGTAATAATACAAGACTGTAGTAACTGGAAACATTTTGATATGAGATTTTTTCTAAAGGAAACGTTATCTCCCTGATTTCTGCAGGAAAGAGGAGAGGAGCCTGCTCAAAACTCCCAGACCTGCATTTAAAGCACTGATGGGAGACCAAAGCAAGCATTCATACCCCCACTAAACTTCACCTTTGAAGATGAAATGCCATTTTGGATGGTCATTTAAAATTAGGTTTAATTGATTCAGATGTCACTTGCATGACAGAAACAGTAGCTTTGAGCACAGTGTTCACCAAAAGGAAATGAAACCACTAACACAACATGAAGAGCTAAAAATAAACAAACAATAAGAAAACAAAATAAAAAAATAAGCAGCTAACAGACTGAACTCATGGACGCTGCACATCTTGATTTTCTTAGATGGCCTCTGCTTAAGGATGTCAACTAAAGGCTCTTCAGAAACCCAGGGATGATTCTCAAAAAATCCAGCCATGGGCCCTGATCCAGAAGAACTCTGAGAGACTTCACCTCTCACAGAATCCTCTAAAATTTGTCTGCTGGGTCTGTGACAAGAGAAGCATGAGCCTGTGCCAGCTTTTGCTGTTGGAGTGAGTTAATAAAAAGAATTATCCCTCCCGTAGCATTTGACGGCACTGATAAGTGAAAAACTGATTCATATTGTTCCTTTTTGCCCCGGGAGATTATATGGCTCTGTTACAAAGTGAAAACAAGCTTTTTCTAAATTCCCAGCAAAATAAAAAATTCACAGCATTCTCAAGTGTCACAAAATCATTCATTATTTTTTAAAACTTTTAAATTTACTTAAAATTTAAAAAAATGTTGATTTTATAGAAAAGCAATGATGCCTTGGCTTTCTGGAACAAAAAATATCTGACTAATGTCTCATACATATGGAACGTGATAGTGCCACCAAGTCTGCTTTTTCTCTTGGGAAAAAAAAAAAAATCTGTTCCACTTTATATCTTTAAAGATTTGATTAACTTAATTATTATTTTTTCTCCTGAAGGAATTAAACTAAAGGAAGGTGACACCAGATAACCACAGGCAGCACCAGCCCTCAGCAATACTACTTGAGCGGATGTGCGCTCCTGGTCTTACGAGGAAGGATGCCAGACTACCGCACAGTCACCCTTCCCTTCTCTTTCCCCCAACCTTATGTTTGTATTTGGCCCCGTGGTGTGGACTGATAACGTTGCATATCTTGTAAAACTAGTTCCTGCACTTGTAAATACAAATAATATTTCATCTAGTATAAAAAACATGCTGAGGTACATACTGCAACTCCATTTTCTTCCTGGTTTTTTTTTCATTTTAAATGCTGTGCTGTATCTTCAGGGGTTTGAGCCTTTACTTCTAGATCATTTGATATAACAAACTAAATAAACAGACCCAAGATAAACACACAAATGGAAGCTAATCCCTTTACTATCAAAAAAGGGCTATTTAAGTCATATAGTACATAGGAATAAAATACTTCACCTAGTCAGCCACCATTTGAGAAACAAATATGTTAAAGACACGCAAATATCACACTCATAGTTCAATTTTACTTGCCACAGTTGCAGCAACTCCCAAGTTTATCAGAGTATAAGATGCTAACAAAGGATAGCACGGCCTGTCTGGCTTTCAATTTATTTTGTGCCTTTGATGGCAATTTTTACATAGCCACTTTCAGAGCTTCCTCTTTCTTGTTTCCCAAATCACTCTTAGAAATATTGCAGCAGGAACAAGCGAGTCCTTTTAAAACCATGCTAAGAACATGACTACAAACCACATCCTTAAATAAACTGCCGTCCTTTTCAAAAGGAAGTATTTGTTGTGAATTATTCTAATGTGTAAGACAAGAAACAGCATTCTGACTTGCATTTCACAGGGTTTTCCCAACACTAATGAGCGCAGCCTCACAGCCCTTTTCCAACAACGGAGGCTGGTCCTTCTACCACTACGGAGGAGGAGGCACCGTGAAAACCCGTGAGTTTCTCTGGGGTCCTGGAAGAAGTGTGGGGTAAGGCTTAGCTCAGCTCGTGGCCCCCTCCCAGCTGTTGGATCCACCTCCTGACCCAAACCCAGCAAGTGCTTCTCCTGGGGCAGAGCGGTCACTGCTGCTGCCCATAGTGAGATCCTCCAGCCAAAATGAAAAATGGAGGAGGAGTGAGGAATCTTCCACACTTTTCTAGACCTTTTCTACCTCTTCACCTTCTCAAGATCTAAAATTTTTATCAATGGTAAACAAGGAGATCGATCATCCCCTCCCCTTCCAGCCGACTGGTGGGTAACCAGCAGCACCCAACCGGCCAACGCACCATTGCACCAGCCTATTCTTCTTGTGACTTGCCCAGGCCACCACACAACAAGAGCTTGATTTGGCAGGATCCTCCTCTTCACAGATCATGCAGAAGCCTCGCTAGCTGCAGAGAATAATCGGTTGAAATGCAAATCACTGCCTACCTGTGACTCAAACAAACAAACAAAAATCAGAAGGCTCAGATCCTGAGCTGGCACTGCTGTCCTGTCCTGCCAGAAAAAAGCATTTGGCAACGTATGTATCGCCGAGTTGTTTATTACTGAATCACATCACATCCATACTTATCCCGAGCAATCTGTTGCTAGGTGCTGATTTATTTGACAACTTAGTACTTTGAACATTTTTCCAGAAAGGAATGCTTGACATGAAGGATTTGTTGTTATTTTGTTCAAATGAAACAACAGTAGCTGAAAAAACTCGTATGACTCCTCAGCAGACGTAGGGAAAAAACCCAACAGTGTTTGTGTTGTGGCAGACCTTGAAATCGGATCAAACAGCAACTGTGAAGCTGCCTCTTTTGAACCACAAGAGCAGGTGTAAGGAATTATTTAACCTTATGCTCTTATGGTGAGATTAGATGCAAAACTTGAAGAGACTGGTTCAGAAACAACCCTAATCAACAGATCTTTCACAAGACGCATAGTGTTGATCAAAATAAGATAAATCTTTGAACTGGGTGATCTTGGGAGACTTATTCTATCATACTTTTGGTCCTGCAATTTTGCATCATCAAAGTGAAACTCAAAGGACTAGTTAGGCTTTCTGTTTCAGCTAAGTGTAAACAGATCTTCCATTTCTGTAGATTGTTTTACATTTAAGTATGTCAAAATGCGCTCAGAGTCCATTAAATGGCATTCTTTTTTGCAGGGAAGGATGAGCAAATGATGCACAGAAAACTGCAATGATCCCACTGGAAAGTCACAGAGCAGTAATATTTAGAAAAGACCCACGGCAAGCCCTGTGGCTGGTAACTCCTTAGAGTTACCAGGGGGCTCTGCGGGCCAGAGGCTGTCACGACTCCAGAGCACCAGCTCTAAAGAGAAGACCTGGTGAACCTGTTTCTTTTGATGAAGCAGGCTTGCCGCTGGAGAGACTACATGCACGCTAAGGTTTAACACATGCCTCCCCAAAGGCTGTTCACGTTGGCATCCTCCTACTGCCTTGGGCAGCCAGCATCCCCCTGAGCGTCTCGCTCACAGCCATGGGGGTGGTGGGACGTGGCAGTGGAGGAGCCCATCGGAAATTAATTTGGCATGTGCACTCCAACACGGGAGCCCCATGGCGGGGCGACAAGCCACGTGGCATGGCAGGCACCGTGGCATACATGGTGGGTGCGTGACACTGTGTGCCTAGGGATGGTGGACATCAGCCCAATGCCCACACAGCCTTAGCTTTCCCCATGGCTGGCTGAGTGGTGGCAGATCCTAGGTATGGTCTTCAGTGAAGTGAGATTTGAGTATAAGAAAAAAATAAGGCCCAAGCTTGCACTAAACACTCGGAAAAACACAGAACTGGGCTCAAACCTCACCACCTCTTGCTGCTGGGAAGGAGATGGACCTGAATTTCACAGTCACACAGCCTCGGTATCGGAAGTCTTGACATGGATCTGAACAGATCAGAGATAAAATAATATCAATAAAATATTGATACAATAAATTCCCACTGCTAAATCCAGAGAAAGGCACTGCATTTCCCCATAAGAACATCATTCTGTGCTACTGGATAAATCTTTGAGCAAGAATAAACCAAATATTTGCTATCTTACTAATTTCAAGGTCAAAGCTATACACAGTTACAGCTCTCTTGTGCTCTAGCTCTTCCGAGAAGGAGATGGTTACAGTGAGTAAGTTACTTTCTAGTCTCCCTTTATAAACACAAAACACAGGTTTTTCAGTCTGAGAATTCTTATTGTTGTGATTTTCTTATTTTTACAAAATTCATAAAGTATGAATTTAAAAGTTCATGGTATTTTTAAATGAAAATCTGTATTCACATCTCTCTGAATATTACCATCCATCCCTGAAAACGGGCCAGGCAAGTGCCTGTAAGCAATATGATGAGCCCAGGTGAGCTAGACACACGGCAAGAGCCTGAGCAACTGAATTTTTCTGGAAGCCAAAATGCAGCACCTGCCTGCACTGACTGTGGCTGACAGAGGCACAAATACCCATTTCACGAGCTTCCCAATATTCCAGCTCCATTTCAATGTCCCCATAGTCTTAGAAAACTCTGTCCTGGCCAGCTGAAGGCAGAAGTTTCTTCTGGCAGCCTACACGCAGATCTGAACTTTATTTTTCCCTCTAAGCATGTTAAACCTTACACAGATCTACATGTCTGCCAGCCACATTGTTCACAGAGAAGTGGATGCAGCGGGCCTGTCTCCTGAAGGTCCACAAGGAATCTGCCCATAAGAACACCACTAGCCGTTGTCCCTTGTAACAAGTCAATTCAAAACCACATGAGAGATGGCAGAAAAAATTACTCCATTTGACTTCTGTGGCTCTTTGGGTAACCAAGGTCTTACTGGAATTACATGTCTACACATTATGTATACTCTGTGTATCTACAGAAAGTAGACAGTTGTATTAGAGTCTCACACCACAGACTAGTTTGATATCCTCCCTTAATCTGAGGGGAGGCAATGACTTTCAGAACAGGTGAAGCAGAAGGATTTGTATATTGTACCTTGAATGGAGATCCTGCTGATTTACCTGCTTCAGAACTCCATCTAATCATTGGGTCCTTTGAAAGGCATCGTTGAAGTCAGGATGTACGAGTGGCCCCAGAAGCCACTGAAGTCACTGTGTATCTCGTGGCTTTCTATAAGCTTTGGATTCGTAGGGCAACATCCATACAAAACCTAAACCTCAGAAAATGAAGTGGACAAGAACTGATCGCATTGGCAGATGCAGAGCTTGTGTCAATTTGAAGTCATTTTGTGTAAAAGGAATTTAGGATACAGGATAAGATAGGCTCAGTTTCTGCAAGGAGATGGGGTTAAGCTGTCTCTTGCAGGAAGGCTAGCTCCTACCGTGATCTCTCTCATAAATAATTCTTTTTCTTTTTCTCTCGCAGGGCTGTGTTGGAAGGACGCAACAGAGCAGGAGGCTGAAAGCTCAACTACCCAAAGCTCTCCATCCTAATGCACTCCTGCTGAGCACGGCAGGGCCTCTAAGAAAGAGGAAACCAAGCGGAGAGCATTCAAGCAGTAGCATTTACTGCAGAGCTCAGAAAAACAAACTGGAAGACAAATCTTTAGACCCTGAGCCTGCCACTTCCACTTCGCAGGCTGAGCTTCTCACCCACATTCACACTGACACCACACATTGATCCTGCAGCAGGATCCACGCAAGCATGAAGTCCAACATAACATTAATTACCCCATGCCCTTCAGCAGCACTACTTTTTCCATCCAGCCTGTAGCACCCGTAATAATTTTCCAGGAGATAGATACACCAAGAGGTGTAACTCTGAAACAACATGCCCTCACACGAGGGGCTTGTGTAGTTCATCGTTCTTTGTGTTGCACGCTTAATTGCTCTGCCCAAATTCTTGTACATTTGTGCATCTTTGAGGTAAAAGGGGTGAGAAAAGCAGCCTGATTCATTTTTATTACACAGATAAAATTTTCCAGAAAACAATTCTCTGTTAAAAATGTGAGAACAATACAAAGGCTTCAAATGCATTAAAATGTAAACAGCATAAAAATAAGCCATGAGTATTTGCTAGTGGTGCAGTTAGGCTAGAAGTAGATCACAGTTGAGGTGTCATGAATTACAATAAAATGATGTAAAAAAATACCAGCAAGACATGGCATGGCATGGTTTTCAGTCTCTTCATCTTGCACAAAGCTCTAGAGAAATAAACCAACACTCAGCTACACATACAGCAGTAAGATCTTGTATGCAAGTGTAAGCAAACCTTCAAGGCTGACAATCAGAGATGCTATAATCCTGCGGATACTGTTGGAGGCAAGTAAAAACCTGCACGTCTTCAAGTTTGGCCATGAATACCAATGAGAGATTTAGAAAACTAGTGTGCTGCCACTTCCTGAAACCATAGTTAGACGCTAGTGAACGTTAAAACAAACAACAGTGACAAAAGACTACCCTTTCTGAGGTAAGAAAGGTATGGAGAGGGAGGAAAGGTAGAAGAAAACCACCAGAAGACTCTGTGGAAGAGCTCTCACCAACAATGTCTTGCCAACAACATGAGTCTCGCTACAACTATGAACTTGGGAGGCTGTACAGCCTCGGAAACTGCATCTTCAGGAGCAAACCAAAACCCACTTTCTCTACTCATATAATCCTGAATCCTTTCTAAATGTTTTCTTTCATATAGGAAAGCCTGGCATTAAAGAACCTGGCAGAATCTTTGAAAAACTTCTGTCTTTATCTCTCAGATTCAGCAACATAATGTTATAGGTAGGAAGTACTTTATAAAAATAACTTTCTGTCTCCTTAAAATGTGTTTATTTAAAAAAAAAAAAGAAATCAAAACAGTAACTGCTGTCTCAAAACTACATATAATACAATAAATTGACACAGTTGAAATGCTAACAAGTCAAATGAGACTTCAAACCAAGCTATAACAATTACTCCATTAATATGACACTTTTAATGAGAATATACTCAGGTTTTTTCAGTCAGCTTTCTTCCTAAAAATTAGACACCTTCCTCATAAAGAAAAGGGAGGAGTAAACCCATTCTGTCGATTTAATAATGCAGAGAGAGGGTCCGTAAATGCAAACATATACATGCTGCTGAACACAATCACAGCTACACACCCGTGAGTCATGGGGTCCTATTTGGCTGTGTAAGGTTCCTATTTATGAGAAGGCTGACGAGAAAGCTCCCGTCAAGAGAAGCCTGGTGAGCAGGGAGCTCCGACATCTGGCCCTTGCAATCAAGGAGGAGGGAGCTCCGACATAGCCCTTGCAATCAGCGTACCAGGTTGGCACAGCCAGCTCCAGCTACGCATAGTCACAGGCATGTTTGGATATTTCAGAATTTTTGTATGACCTACCATATGTGTCTACAACTCACCTGAATCTGGACTGAAATTACTTACCAGAAACTGCTTAAACACTCCAGTTACTTAATTCCCTAGATATATATCATTATGATATCCAATAGTTTGCATGACACCAATAAATCCATCATGTATTGGAATGAGAACACACTGCACTAACAGACGATGCTGTTCAAAGATTTTATCAAGGACAAGGAGAAACATGGTAAGTTCCCAATTGGTGAGTTCTCTCATTTAGAATACATGTTTTTTATAACACATACCATCACTGTTTGATAAAAAAAAAGCTTTATGATGCTTTCCCTTTATAATGAAAGGGAAATACTGACTATACAGAAATAATGTTGAGCAAAACAGTAAAGCATAGACAGGTCTGCCAAACCAGTACCACGTATTAAAGTTGCTACAGATGCCTCGAGGCAGAGCAGCCCAGTTCTTTCAAAGTGACACTGGAAATACACAGTTCAAGGGACATTACAAAAGTGTTCCAAAATGTGCTCACTCTCGGCTGGTGTTCAGCATGGTTCTGGCATTGAAACCGCCATCAGCAAAGCTGTAACAGCTTATTCCCACTAAGAACCTGACCCAAACATGTGAGACAAGACATTCAGAAGTAACGTTTGAAATATTCCTCAAATCATGGAAGGTAGTGATGTGAAGGGTTTCAGATGCTCTTACGAGGCAGCTAGAGAAGCATGACCTTCATTCCTTGGACTGTTATTCTTATATGTCCATACTCTCATCATTTTCATTTTTTTCATCTTACATTGGTTATAATTTCCACACTTTTGACTTGGTTTAGTTAGCTTGGTTCCCTATGGAAATCAGGTTTCCAGGATCAGTCAGTGTATGTGTCTGTAGTAAGGTAGTAAGCCTTTAACGTTGATTTCAGACCAATCAGACAGATACTGGAGATCTCATATGATGAGCTCTCTGTGTCTTTTATAACTCCAGAGTGAGGGAAGGCCAAGGGTTTGATTTGGTTGGCCAAATCAGTCAAATGAGGCAGCCTGCATGTACCTGTCAAAATATTTAGCAGAAGAAAGGCTGTATGCGAAAGGATGGGAATTTTATAGGCTACACAGTGAGAACAGACAATAATAGTATAATTTAAAAGTCTATGACCATATCTCAAGACCGTAGGAAACGGAGTTTCCACAGTATTCTCTGTAGTCACAGAACTTCACAGGCACAGCTTTGTGAACAAGACAAACTCATACCAGCAGCTATACTTAAGCTAATATTAATTATGAGATTTTCACTATTAAGCTTTACTGTCTTCCACAACAAATGGGCCTGTGGCTGGAATCTGAGGGAATTCAATGGTCGTGCTGGGCTGGCCACCTCCGCACAACGCTGGGTAAAGCTGCTGTGTAGTGTCTGTGTGCCTAAAAGGACAAAGAAAGGGCTGTGTAGGAATAAACTAGTCCAACAGAAAGAGTCGAAGCCTAGCTAACGGCTCCTATTTTATTTTACCCCCATTGCAACCGGTGGCGGGTGAAAACTGAGGATAGCAGTGGTGATGGTGGTGTAAACTGCACTGAGCAGCCCAGCAGTAACAGCTGAACTTTAGTCCCAGCTGCTCCCGTCACATCCATCCCTGTGCCACTTCTCATCCCAGTTCAGATAGCAATTTCCTCAAGAAACAGATTTCCTCTGCATTCAGCAGGGCAGCAAGGAATCCCATCTTCCTTAATCCCACTTCTGGGACTTATGTATTGCAGTTGTTGGAAGAAACGGCTACTTTTAAACCTAGAATTTAATTGAAGTGTCCCCAGGATTTTTTCTCCTGTAATTCAGTGACCCTTCTCTCACTGGCTAACCAGAATTATTTGCAAACTCTAACAGCTACTGCAGGCAGAAGAGGTCTCCAAGCTGCATCAGTAGCTGTAATTAATACATGAGCATACGTCAATATGTAATTGGCTTCTCAGGAAATTCAGTGCAGCCACACAACAGCTCTGACAAGCTTTTGGCATCCAGGCAGCAGCTAGGCCTGCCAGAAACTGGAACAGGAGCAGGAACAGACCGAGAAGGCCAGTTGTTTCTGCAAGGATTTTACTAAGATCATCTTCCTTGGGTGCAGGGTCACACCCAGGCCCATGAAACCCATGCTGCTTAGGGATGAGGCATCTAGATGAGAAACGGTACTGCCTTCAAAGCTGACATCTGGCCCTTGCAATGCCTCCTGCTCTTGGCCAGTCAGCAATCATCTACCATGGCATCAGCGACAGGACTGCAGGGGAAGGTACAATGAATATAGGCTGCAGCTATCAAGATTATCAATTGTGACACTGGGCTGGAGCGCAGCGTCTCAGCAGAAATAGGGGCCCTAGACAGTAATTGCACGTGCACCTCTGCAAGCACTCTGGGAGGGAAGGACTTGGGGCAGGATTGCTTGCTCATGTGAGCAATGGGATGGTAACTGTACAAAGGGAACAGCTCTTCTTTGAGAAGCAGGCTAATAATTGCATTCCCTTCTCTGCAATTAGTCATGATAGTGATAGGTATAGGCCATCCCTGACCCCTGTCATCAGAAGCACAGAAGGTGACCATCTACAAAAGTTAAGAGAAGCCAGCCAGATGTTTTGCACGACGTTTTGCATGGGTGGGAGGCCACATGTTCCCATTCTGAAATGAACCATAAGGTGGCACTGCTTTGAAACACTACCTCCAAATACTTCCCCTGACATACTCTACACTCTATACTCTGCAAGCACACAAAGAGTTCCCACTGAAATCATGTGAATAAAGTCATCCTACAGAAATCTCAACGATGTAGTGAGGGCTAACATCATTGGTATAGGTACTTTCACATATATTATTTACTCTTAAATTGCTAAGTTTTGTCCTGAAAAACAAAATGACTCAGATGATACTTTTGTTCAAGTACTCTTGAATGTATGGTTGTGTGTGTAACACACCCCTACTTTGTACAACTGACTGTAATAACATAAAGATTCTGCTCTTTTTCTATGTGGCATGAACAGCCAACAAAGATACTCCTAAGAAGTCATTTTCTGTTTCACATCTAATGCGCAAGATACGAGTGGCAGAGAGGTATGGGAAAGCAGGCTTCGCAAGCAGCAGTCACAGGGAATGAATGGTGGTTATAACAAAACGACCGACAGAGATTCCCTGTGACTATTGACCTGCTGTTGTAAAACACCACAGTAGAGCAGGCACCATTTTAAATGAATGGCAAAAGGACTCATTCTTATCAAATCTCCAACGCAAAGATAAGGACCCTACTGAACAGCTCACATCTGCCAAGTATCCTGTGTGGACACAGAGAACAAGCTGCTGGTTGCGAGTTAGTGTACAGTGCCAGTTATTCATAGCACAAGGAAAAGAAATGGGTCAGAAGATAAATGCTCACCAACTGAAGGACCTTCTGCAGGCTTGTCATGTAGGAGTCCAACTGATCAGAAAACAGCGAGGCCATGAGTTCAGGTCCCCCTTCATCTTCTGTATCCAGCTGGTCTCCTGCACTGCAAAGAACTCCCCAGCTTTCAGACACCCCTTTACTATGAACATGCAAGGTCCTGAACCACTGTTATTTTTGCAGTCTCTACCACAAAGTATGGCTTGCCCACCTCCAGCTACCACATGCTATGCAGAAGAACACATTAGAGAGAGACAGCAGAACTACTTGAGCCTCGCCTTAGACTTTTTCCTTCTTACAGGTACTTTTGATCTAGCATTACATCCCAGTAGTGACCTTGCACTGGCATCCTTTTAGCCAATGGCTTAAAGTGTTCAAAAAGCCATTGAGATGACAGATGGGCAACGAAGCCCTATCCAAGCACACTCTGCGGTGGAATAACGAAGCAGTGTCGGCTACAGACTGACTTCAGTACCTGCAATTTCCAGTGAATTGACCCAGGCTGCATCTCAGCCGACAAACAACATCCATTCATTCCTGCACCTATCTGTTTGGATTCATCTATGCATTCTGCCCATGGAGCAGAAGACACACTCACACACAGTCTGGCAGAATGCAAAGCAGTCAAGCAAAACAGCTGGAGAGCCACCAAAACGGTCCACCCGTATAAACATGAGGATGTCCTCATTTACTATAAACTTACTGGCATTTCAAACAGGAGAATATGCAAATTCATAACAAGACTGCAAACATAGATCTCTTCAGTGTGTAGCAACTCAGATGATTTTGAATTGATCTCTACCAACTCTGGTAAGGTAATGGGAAGCTTAATGCTACTGCAGCTCTCTGAAAAATCCTTCATGCATTTAAAAACCGAAAGGCAGTGATAGTGGGAGGCAGTAGATGGAGAAACTTGTGAACATCAGCATGCAGAGTTAATAAGATTCTATCAGTAAGACTCATATGATGAGTTTTAGTCTTTTTTTTCCCTTCTTTGAGCATCTGAGATTGTCTTTATTTCAAATATCACCATAGGAGCAGTAATTAATTCAAATGAAGTGGGATTTACTCTAAATGAGCAAGAAAAATATTCCAAAACATTCTGAGCTCCAAACCTTAAGAAAAAGGAAAGGATCTCCCTTTAAAATACAGCTTTCAGAGAAAATTCATCTGACTATTTTTATTTTTTTGAGTCAGCGAATACACTAACTGCGTAAAAATGACACATTGGCTTTCTTTGAGCAGGCTATCAAATTCTCCTTTTCTGTCCTCAGTAATAGCCTACTGAGGACTACCAGGGGCAGTGAGAAGCATGTGGACCTACTTGGCTCTTATGGATCTTTTTGAGTTGGATACTAACAGCAGTTACTGAACTGGAGCCCAAACATTAAATACTATTATACCCTTAGAATCCAAAACAGAAGCACTTCAATTATCCAAGCCTTGCGTTATCCCAGATGAGGTCATGACTCTTAATGCTTATCATATTGAATATTCCTGCCATTTTCTGAAAGCCTGATTATCAAAATTATCCTGTGTCCCTTGTGGCGAATGGATAATTGAAGTTTATACATTTCATGCAAAACAGGTTTTGTACCTCATTAAACAGACCCATCTGTATTTCCACAATGTAATTCCCGAATATAATCTGTGCAGTTTATACGCTCATGACTGGAGAGCGTGATTATGCTAACTACAAGGTAAACTGGGCTTTAGGTCTGAAACTGATAGAAACTCACAAATCAAGTGGCAGGGCTCCAGCTTTGGAAGCAGACTGATTTTCTGCGCTCTGAATAGGCACACGAAGTGGCACCATTTGTTACGTTATTCAAGCGGTTTAGCTGAACAGCCTTTTGCTCATGTCTTACTTACATTCGCACTGATCATCAGTTGCTTTCAGTAGGAGTGAGAGTCCAGAAGGCAAATCATACACAGCTCAATTAGTTTAAACTAGTACTACAAAAATGTGATATGCAGATACTAACTCTTTGTCTGTTGTAGCAATGCAGGATACTTACACAGAGTGAGCTCAGCATATGAGTTCACGTCCCGCCATTTTTATAGGTGACGTACTAGGCAGAAGCCCCAGAGTGAATTAATTCCTATGTGTTTACCTCAAAAGTAGAAGTACACAACAGTTCTGAGGCATCAGGCTCACTAATTGTTATTACTAGTATCTGCCTGGTGTTCTTAAGAGGGGAAACAAAACCCACAAGACACACAATCAAAGTCTAGGGGGAAACCGAACATTTTACTATTCATTTATCCCTTCTTGGGAAGAGCCCACGGAGAGCGTAGGGAGGTTCACAACTGCCAAAGCATCACAGGAGCCTGGTTCCTGGGTCACAGCATGCCCCACTGGCTAACAGAAAAATTCTTAAGATATATCATCAGCAAAAACAGGGACATCAGCTTCTGCTCTGTTTTACGGAAGACAGGTTTACGGTGATACAGTACAGGTCTAATCCAGCTCTTTGAGTAAATCATGTTGCTCTTTCATACCTTATTATCTGAACAGCATCGAAACAGTGTAAGATAGTTAAGAGAGACCCGTACACAAAGTCCTAGTCACAGGGCCACGCCATGGTGGTTCTGAGGGGGTTTTCAGGAAAGAAGTTGGATTTAGAGAAAGTAGAGGGGAAGGAAAACGTCTCATACCCGTCTCAGCCCAGTGACTACAGAACAGATGAAGCAGCGCCGACAGCCTGACAAGGAGACAACAGAGCAGCCATAAGGGAACTGGGAAGAGCTACAGGAAGATCACATAGCAGGAGACAGGGGCCAGGGCTAAGGCAAGCCTGAGCTGCAGAGCCTGCCCGGCCAGGGCAAAGCAGCGGTGGCACTGGTGGATGGACCGCAAAAGGACAGCAGTGCGACTGACGGTGGGAGGCAGCAACTGTGGGAGCACCTCCTTCGGAGGAGGACAGCAAATAAAGATGTTATCATGGAGCAACCCAAGGCAGAGAAAAAAGGCGGCCTTCACAGCTTCTGAAATGATGTTATTGCGAGCAGATGAACCCTGTTGGCTTTTCTGTGAACACGTCACGGTGTCAGGCTGTCATGCTCAGAGCGGACGGTTTGTAATGGGCATTAGAATCAGCAGGGACACAGCTGGTGAGCTTTGTGTCATTTAAAATGCCTCAGAAGGGTTGTTTCATGGATATTTCAGTATGCAGAAACTTAATTTGATCAGAAGCATAATTACCTGTCCTAGTTCTGCTCTATACCTAAGTATTTGTCTTACAAGATACTACTCCCAATGCATCTCTCGATTTATGCTATATATATGAAAAAAAAATCTCAAATGATGTTCAGTGAACACTGATCAGAACACATCAGTGCTACCTGTAAAAGAAATACATTACGATGTTTTAAAATCAGTAATACTGAATAGACTTTCATTTTTACCTTAGCTTTTTATTCATGAAAGAAGATCCTTCTCTGGAAAAGTGATTTTGTACAGCTAGAATTAGTTTATAGCCTTCACTTCAAAAATGTAACTCATCATACTGATTTCTACCCTGTAGTGGTTAATGTACTTCCACCATAAATCCAGCTGTGGGAAGGCAGTCTCAGCTAGGGGTGCATAGTTTGAGTTTAGCTCTTTTCAGGATCAAGACCTATGGAGCAAAAGTCTGCAACACAGAGGAGGTCAGAGTAGAGCAATTCTCTAAGTAAGGCTGCAGATTATCTCGTGCGGCAGGTTGCCAAGGAGCTGCTAGGAGCAGAGAACAAATACAGATGGGAGGAGGTGGATGCAGCAAGGGTGGAACTATGCTGAAAAGGCTTTGGCTGCAGAAGGATGACAACAACAGGGAGCAGGAGCAGACAAAGCCCAGGACCCACACATCTCAGCCAAGGATGCTCCAGCAGAACTAGCAGAAGAGCCCCTGAAGGGCCCGGCAATGCCTCCTGCCTTAGCTGGAGTTTCAGGACCAGAGCCCTTCCAGGGGCCCTCAGCCCCAAGCCACCTCCTTCAGCTGCTCTCTCCTCCCATCTGCTGCCCAGGACCCAACACCACTCCTTTCATACTCTGGATGTGCTGTCCCTTTCCCTCTCCTCCATCCTCCTTTTCAGACTGAGGTACAGGGAGAGAGGAGAAATCACTTGAGAAAAGTCTGAAATTGCTAAACAAGCTCTAATCTTAAACCCTATTCGGATAAAAAACCTTAGTAAGATCAGTAACAGATATAAAAACCTGACAGCTCTTCCCTGCAGAATCATTCAGCTATTTCAGAGCTGCACTGACTTCCCAAGCGCTAGTTTAGGAACATTTCTTTATTCAGGAGAGCACTGATGCATGTGCCTACTCAACTGTATGCTTTTACAATGCAGTGTCTTAGAAAGACAAATTCTAGTTGTCTTGGATAATAGAGTCATTTAAAACTACTGGGTTTCCCTTTGGCTTCTTTGGTGAGCCTTAATTTTATCTCTTGCCCTCTCAGGTACCATAGTGATATCTACATCACTTCATGGTGGTGTCATGAGGATTCCTTAATGCTTATAAGCACTGCAAAGATGAGAAGTCCTACAAGCATTAAGGTACATCAAGGCAATAGGTTTTTAATGCACACTTGGCCCTGTAGTGAGTATCTCTCCCCTTCTACCACCCCACATTAGCATCTCTAAAGCTGTTTGCCAGAATCTGCCCTGTGAGACGACCAAATCTGATCCCTGTATAGGCCCAGGGGACTGCACCAAACACTCAGACGAGTAACGTTAACAAAGCCGATCTCAGCCACAGCAAAAATTTGAAACCACATGTGCACTTTCAAAATCCCTACAGTGGCAGTGCCAAGGAAGAAAATGTGCTTATGAAATCAAAACAGGCTCCAGAAGCAAGGAACAAATGAACTGATTGTTGTTTAGCTTGGGGAAAGTATTACTTTTTCCTCATTTGACTCAATGCCATGCTTCCCCCGGATTCAGTGATTTGTGTCTTTCATTTCTAAATTATATTCTGCCCAAATCTGGTTACCATAGAGAACTGAACACCTGGGCACTTGTGACAGGCAGGCCAGTCTGGAGGTGGTGGTTCAGCACACCAGAACCAGCAATTAGAAACTGTTGCCAGCGGGTTCAGCTTTGCTGAGACACATGAGGACAGCGCTTGGTTCACCAGGCAGCTCCTCTTCCTCTCCCCTGTCCCACCCAATGCATGAAGACCTGGTCCACACACAGTCCACAGCCCAGAAGCTGGAAATGATAGCTACCTGGTCGACAGCCCACCCCGCTCAGGTGCAGACAGTCACTTCTCTGTCCCCGCAGTGTTGCAGTTTGATGGGGACCCACATTCTCGTTCAAATTCACCGGGGAACCACAACTGGGAAACCAGACCAGGCTCCAACAAACTCGAGCGTCCAGCTCTCGAGGACGTATCTCCATCTGGATGGTCGAGACTCAAACTTCACATGTTTGTTCCCTGAGCAGCAGGATCTACCCTGGCTCCACCAGCCATGTACAAAGGAGGCACAAGCACCCTTTGCAAGTGCTAATAACGTGTTATGCCTCCAGTGGCGTTGCTACGGGAGTGCTTCCTATGCCCAGCCCATCAAGGCACCAGCTTACCCTCTCTTGACCCTAACCTCAGAGGCTCTAGGAAAAGAATGATCTGCAATTCAACATCAAGTAGTGCTAAAGGAGGTCGGGAGGTGTGCTGGTACTGCCCCAAGCCCACCGGGAGGTCAGCACAAGGGCTGCGGAAGGAAAAGGCTCAGCCCCGCTGCGGCCGGCAGCCGCTCCCCCTCTGGGAAGGGACAGGCAGCAAGCAACACAGCCTGTGTGCTCTCCTCCATGCGCTGCTGGATAACGGGGCCCAGAAAAAAAAAGGGGGGGGGGGGGATTTTAGTAGGAATTTCAAAGCTTTAAAGAAGTGGCAAAGAGAATCTGGCCACTTTTAAGTCTGAATACTAGTTTGCCACAGCAGACTTTATGTGGTTTCTGTGATTCTAGGAAGGTATCTGCCTTTCTTTAATGAAAACATTCTGTCACCACCTGTCAGGAATAAATTCAGGCAAAGAAAACAAGACAATATTGAACTAGAAGGTAGGATCTTGCAAAACATCAGAGCTGATTCATCCCTTCCCATTCCTTCCCCCCCACCCTACTCCAGGCACCATGCTGAGAACGCATTAACTTAACCTGCCTGGGGATTTACATTAGATTACTATCCACTACCAGTGATTCAAAATTCCTTTATTCTCCACCATTGCCGTATTTCTGTAACAGTCATACTGAATAAAAATAACTTCATCTTGTTCTTGAGTTATTCCACTTTGTGTACAGTCTGGCAGCAGAGGTGCCAAGTACAAAAGTCTTGACTACTCACTCCCACTTCTAGAACTGGTATGCCAGGCTATTAGGATATAAATCTGTTATTTATCTCCCAACATGTGGGAATTAACAGAGTATTACGTATATAGATACACATTCCTGCTTGCTAAAGCTGCACTCCTACTTTTTAGGATCTGAAAACAGTAGTGAAAAGAAGTCACCTGTTGTGGGGCTAAGTTAAAAAATCCTCTTGGATAAACAAGCCCTTTTGGATCATACATTAAAAAGGAGGAATGATTAATAACTGTCAGGAAACTGTGGCTTCTATTATCACCCAACGGACATTTTCTTCTGTATAACCGCAACTCATTCTACATAGTTTCTGCAATGATGACACTAGGGGTTACAGCCTAGAAAGCTCTCTGGTTACGCTTCTCCCCAGTAATTAAAAAAATCAAACTTTATTCATGTAATGTAACACTTACCACTCTGCAGAAGGACATTTTCCCTGCTCCCTTCCCTCATCAAGGTAGTCTGTGTGCTCAGCTGCCTTCCTGTCCCGTGCAGGTGTTCTGCAAGCCACAAAAGCCCAGTTTGCCCAGACTGGTAGCTGACCTGGCAGCAGCGAGCGGTGGTGAAAGCAGACCTCTCTGAAAAGTCTTCTTTGTGTTGCAAAGCAGTTTGGGAAAACAACTACCTGAGCTTTCCCACGACCCGAACAAGCATCCTCAGCAACTGGCTGCTCCGGTAGGAAGGGAACGGCAGGGGATGGGAACGGGTCGGTCTGGCAGCAGAAGGGAAAAAGCCTCCAAGGCTGGACACGGCTACTGGGCTGCGAGGATGGGCACGGTTATACCTTTGCTGAGAGTGGATGCAAAGAGGAAAAAAAAAAGCTTAGAAAAGTTGTCCTAATTCTTTCTTTCTAAAGGTCAGAAGGAATCCGTGTGCTGAGAAGGCATCCCAAGGGTTTTTTTAGAATCAAACACCTAGTTTCTATTAAAAAAAACAGCTCTGCTTTCAATAACAAGGAATAGAATAGAATAGAATAGAATAGAATAGAATAGAATAGAATAGAATAGAATAGAATAGAATAGAATAGAATAGAATAGAACAGAACAGAACAGAAATGCCCTGCAGTATAACTCACAGGATGACCCAAAAAGACTGATTCTAAATGATAAAAAGCAATGGAAAAAGCATCTCTTCAGGCTTCCTTTATACATCAAAGAGCACGAAAAAGGACAAAAATCTCCCTTTATTTCTGAGCAAGTCAATATGTATCAAACAGCCATTTGCACTCATTAATTCAAGTAGGCCAGTACCAAAGGACTGCCACTAGGGGATACATCCTTTTTAAATGGTTAATGGCGTTTTAATTAATTGCGCTACCTGAATATATAACTTGACAAAAAGCAAGATAATTGAAATGCATTAAAAAGTGTGTTTATTCATGTGCCTAGAAATAAGCTGAAAAAAACAAAAAGACAAAGAGGACATGTAATAGAACAGTTTTTAGAGCATCTGAAAAGGATGGAGAGCTACTAGATTTGCAAATTCAATTATTGGTATGAATAACTGTATGCTAACAAATGTCCAAGATGAACAATAATTAAAAAAAAAAAAAGATGCAAATAACCAACTTATTTTTTACAAAAAAAAAAAAAAAAAGAAAAATANTTTTACAAAAAAAAAAAAAAAAGAAGAATATCTGAATCAAGCTAGCAAGCATTAATACTATGTTGCTGGTGGGGAAAAAAAATATTTTCCCCTTCTGGAAAAGATTTTTGACTTTCCATTAAGATTAAAGAGCTTTAAGCCATTTTTCAACTAGAGGTTAGTCTTTCAGGGAAAAATCATATTTTCAGAAGAAATATATTTTCTGTGGTGGTTTTCTTTTCTTTTTTTAAATCAAAACCTTATTTTCTATTAAAAAAAAGCTTTGACAAAAATAATATGGGCCAGTGAAGCATTTCCTTTTATAATGGTTTTTGGCACTCAAGGTCAGGCTCCACTACATTAAATACAAGAGCTTAAGATCAATTGTTCAGAAGCAGGAAACCAGTGTCCAAAGAGCCAGTGTCCTCATTTTATAGGTCCTGAAGCCACATGAGATCTGTCAGGGCACACGCAGATGTTGTAGTAGGGCAGAAAAGGTGAGCTGTAGTCATTTTTCACCTTACAACAGGAGACTATCAAAGATCCTTACTTACTCCTCAACGGTAGAAAAGGTTTCTTCACAAACAACATGCCTAAGAGTGACCATAGCAGAAAAAGATCAAACAAATTTGCCTAAAAAATCATACATCAGGTCAACAGTCCAGTGAAAAGGGAGCAGATGTTTCACCAATCCCAAAGCCCAAGCCACTGAGCCACAAGCCCCGTTTCAGAGAAGAATCGTCATACCAAGGACTATAGGTTGGTGCCACTTACCATCTGAAGACAGAAACTACTCCTCAGGCAGCAAGGAGGAGGTACATTGGATGTTTGGTGCTTTTTGCAAATAATTGCTGAGGCTTCAGAAAATGGTCACATTCAACCAGAAATAGGTAATGGTTTCCAACTGAAAAAACTGTTAATACAGTTTTTCAGGGTTTAACAGTTGGCAATAATCTCCTGGTCTGAAAAGTTTAGGATATGGGCTTAGAAGTCCCACCGCAAAGCAGTCAAGATGCTACATCAGTTAGTTGGATATTAAGGAGACCTCAGTCACCATCAAACTACAGAGAATCAAATATCAAATGATCTGATCGGTCCAGGAAATACTCAGATTTGCTCAATCTCAGCCAAGTTATTTGGAAGAGGGGTGTTACTGTCCGGTGCACCTGGGCGGACACACCGGACGCATCCTCAGCCGAGCAGATCTCGCTGCTTCTCTCAGAGGAAACAGGCAGCAAGGGAGACCAAAACACAAACCATCGGTGCCAATATCTAAATGTACCTCTGCTACACGGTGAAGCAGCAGACTGAAGAAACCCATTTTTGCGCTAATTGCTAACTACTGCAGGAAGGGCTGACAGGAAAAAATAGTCACACTGGCTTACTTACCAGGAATTTATACCATGGTGAACGTATTAACCTATTATTATTTGGCCACTCAGTCCAGCACAGCCATACCACAAACAATGACAAAAAACCCTTTGGAAATGGCAGTTCTATCACTGAACAAACTTGGGAACCATTTTTGTTAAAGGAGGCAAAACTTCCCCCCTTTCGTCATATCCAGAAAGATCAATCAACATATCTGTCCCTTTTTTCCCCCATGTCTGTTTGCAGATTTTTTTCACATATATTATAAAAGTTATGATCTTATTGCCTTCTCATGAGAATAACATTCCATCAGTAGGGAACATATAAAGAAAAAGATAGTAACTGCCCTTTTTTGTGTCTTTTGTGCTAAAATCTGCTTTGTCCCCAGCTCAGAACATGAAGACCGGGGAATGTTGGTCCTGGCGCAGGCAGCCTGTCAAGAAATGTGCAACTGGCCACTCTGACCTACCATTGCCCCGTGCGGGAGTCACGAACACAAGAAATGACTTTAAATCCTTCTGATTTTAGCTCAACAAAACCAACATGCTTAAGAGATCTTAATCTTCCTCCATTTGTTTTCCTATTGCTTCACTCTTAAGCTATGTACCCATTCTCTGAGATGACATAAACTCATAAAACATTTCTCAGCTGACCTGCTTAATCAACAATATGACCCTAATAGGCTCAATATCTCACAAGCAATCTCAGCAGAAAGCAAGCTTGGTTCTGTGCTGCTGGACTATAAGGAGCATACTGGTTTATGGTAAATCCATGCCTGTATCTTGGCTGAAACAGTGGCCAACAGCAGATGCCTCGGGAAGACTCTCACGACCAGAATAATCATGTAAAGCTGCTCCCCAAAATACTTTCCAGCTGCTGGGGCCCTGCAGGCCAAGGGCTTTCTGAACCAGTGGTGTTCCTTTTGTACTCCAGTGCCTTTGAAGTATTTTTCCTGAATTTTTCCACCTGTTTTTTGAACCCATGGAAACTCGTGCCCCCCATAACGCCCAACAGCACGGAGCTGCATGGCTAAAGAAAGAGCACACCTTTCTGCCCTGAACCTAGCCGTTTCATTGGAGGCCTCATTTCTTCTCCTGACAGAGGCAGCGAACAATCGATCACTCCCTAATTCTTCCTCCCCGTGCCATTTATGCCTCGCTCTCCTCTCTGCTTACCAAGAGAGGCGGCAGGTAAAAATCTGATCGGTAAGAAAGACGGTTGAAAGGACCTCAGCCATTTCAACCTCATTTTCACACAGCAGAAGCAGTGATGGGAAAGATGAACTCATTAGCAAATAGAAGTGCTTGAGGTAAAGGTAGGAAATCCTCTTATCTTTACTCCTTCAAAACCAACACTGATGTCCCACTAAAATCCTCACTCGCACATCATGTAATCTTTTAGGCGTGTAAACAACTCCAGGCACCTAAATTCACTAGAAATCCACTAAAACCCACCTAAAGCCCCCCAGTCGCAGCCTGTCCAAGCTCTAGCGGGAATCTTCAACTGCCTATCTGTCCTGTTTCCCATGTGTTTGGAGCAAGGTTTTATTCAGTGCTCCCTCAAGCCAGGGTGGCCTGTGTCTCACCCCGTTCAATTGCCTGCATGTTAGCTCGGCTAAATCTAATGCTTAACTAAGTTCTCTGTTGTCATGGATTTAACTAGTAACACATTTTATATTCCTCAAGGGTAGCCAAAATAGTAGAGCCTCTAAAATAGCTGAATAAGGAAAATCGCATTATTACCTCTACCCTGAAATGCAGTCTTTGACTGACAGTGCTATATACTATTTGAAGACAACCCCTGAGCAACTAAAAATACCAAAAGGGCATTTATTTTACCCCAGCAGAGCTATGGTGCCACCCATTCCCATTAGCCCAAAATGTCCCAGTATATGCCAGTTTTGCCCAACAGGTTGTAAAGACCAGACAATGACAACATGGTTAAAAATAAAGCTTTCATTTTCCTCAAACATCTGGTGAATAAAATCTATAGCAAGATGTAGCACTGATCTGTACCTGTCAAGGTATATATGTCCCTCCTAACTACCTTATGAATTTAACAGAGCATTGCCAAGCAAGGCTGTTCCCTTTCCTTCCTACAAGAGTTGCTACTGATTACTGAGTGTCAGAGCCAAAACCACCGAAGAACATTAAATGATATCATAAAAACAGAAGCAGCACGCAATTTCATCTTCATTACACACTTTATTTAGCCCAGCCTGGATTTTCAGTATATTCTGCCCATACTAATTTCTTCTTTCTGTTGTCCCTAAATACTAATTTCTTGTTGATGTGTTTGATTTACATTAATTCCCAAGTGTGAGTACATCTTGCCTGAAGAAATAACTCCAGCAGAATTTGACATATGAATTTGTTTTCCCTAGCAAAAATGAACAAGATACACAGAGCTGATATTCAAAAAGATAATAAATGCAGATACAAATGAGAATTTATATCCAGTGCATACTTTGGTGATCTGGTGAAGGACTGTCTAGGCTGATTAAATTAGTTCCTAATACGGTCAATTAAGATAGGTAGGTTATCTGGCAAGAGAAGCTGAAAGAGAAACAAGTCCAAAGAGACAAGAATGCTGAGGTTTGGAGAACTGGCTTTCCATCCATTGACTGAAAATGTAGTCTCTCCTCTCCTACCTCTGTTACTGCCCTCCCGCAATGTCTAACAGACAGCTTGTCTCTATTAACTTGAATGCCAATCTATTTTGTTTGAATGACCGTGAAGGAGGAGGTATGTAAAAACAGGAAAAAAATCTCAGGGCTTTTCTTCCTGCTTATATTTGCATTGGTATTTTCTTACAAATAAGAAACCAAGTGAAAAGCAAGGTGCATATGGAAGGAAAAGCACCAGGTCTTTCACCTGGAATGAAATCGAGTGGACCAAACCTGTCTGGCATTAGCTATACATCCAGCTGCAGCACCTAGATACTATGCAATGGCATTGTTAAAAATGTATATTCATTCAAGCAAGAAAGTACTTGGAAATGCCCATGTCATCTTTAACTATTTGAACAGCTTGAAGAGGGAGGAAAAACAGTGGTGGTCAGGAAACAGCCATCGTGTTTCTCAAGCCTGGAAAGAGAGTGTGTAGAGACAAGAAAGGAGGGCACGCTTTCAGGAAGGATGAAACTCCTGTAAGGCATCTCGAATAAGGTGTCAGGATAATTAGGTTCAGCAGAGGGCCGTGAAAGCAGCAGTCCGGCAGTGTCTTCCTGCTGTCTGTCCCTCCCCACGGTGGTCTCTCTTCCTCACCACGCAGCTCTGATGCACACAGGGCCAGACCTCACTTAGCCCGAGCTGCCCTGCTTTTCTCCACAGACTACAGCAGGGACCTGAGGAACACACAGAGGGTCACCTGCCTAAGAGGTGCCTCTGCACTGCTGAGCAAAAGTGCAGAGGAGGTTGCACAGAGCATCACTGTGTCAATCTCGAAGCCACAAGACTGCCAGCACCCGCATACTACTGATGGCTCCAGGTCACCACTCCCTGAAGGAGTTCACCCTATTTCGGAGACCGGCACACCGGGAGCAGGCAGGCTCCTCAAGACACCAGCTCACCTGAGGAGCCAAGGGCTCAGCTTAGGGAAAGCCCACCCCACACACACAACAGCAGCTCCACCAAGACACTAACATTCCACTGATTCCACCCGTCCTCACAGGTCCATTTTCTCTACATTATTGTTGAAATTCAGTATACCCCCAAAAGAAAGGGCAAGGACATTATTTCATCTGTCTCTGGCAACAAAACCCAGGTTTTTACTTCGCTTCTGAGATATCCAAAAGAACCCTTCTACTTATTGCTCCTTTATGAGAGCAGATGGCACTGGAAAACTTGATCCAAAGGGAAAGCGTGGATTTAACACTGAGCTGCTGGCCCATACTAAACCTTGTGCAAGCATTTCATCCTTCTATCTCAGTGGCCCAGTCCTCTTCAGCTTAGTTTATTTTTGAAGCAATCAATGAAACATCAACTGCAAGTAGGGACAGCAAAGTCAGAGAGGTCCCCAACGTTAGGCTTCCTCTTGTTGGCCATAAAATCATGCAACAGGCAGAACAACAGAAAACCAGGAGTTTCTCGCTATTTTATTTTCCCTTCACGACAGATATAGAAGGAGATTCTAAGTCACAAGTGGTAGAAAATCCTCTGGAACAGCAGAGAATAAAGAGGAGACAAATTGACACCGAGATTTCATATTCCAGCCTAGGGAGCCATGGCATTAAATTAATTTTAACTGTTGGTTGCCCACACGACTACTGTTTTTTCCAAGATATGCTAAGGACCTGATCCATGAACTCAGTGAGGAAGGTTCTTCAATGGGATGCCTAAAGTAGGATCTGGGCACTCACGATCCAAAGTGAGGGCTGCAATTGTGTTTCTTTTTATTTCTTGCTCTTTTTGCCTATAAGGAGATTCCCTTTGTCAGACGGTTCTTCATGCAGCCTTCACTAGCCCTGAGGTGTTGCCTAAGAATTAAGGATTACCCATTTTAGCATTTTTAAACTACAGTGAGCTTAGTTTAACTTCTCTTGGCACCACTCTAGTTGTCATATGCAGCAGAGGAATTAGGCACAGGTAGCCCACAATTCACAGGGAGGTCAGTCCACAACGGGCAGCTCATGAACATGTATCACAGAACAGGCTGCCAGCATAGACCAGCCCCCAAGCCCTGATTCAGCCCTTGGGCAGTCACGAATTAGGTAAGAAAAAGAAACGAGGCTCAAATACCTTGTATCCACAATCCCTGGGGTCATTCTGATCTTTAATAAACCCTTAATTTCCAATCTTGACCATCTCTGCACTCCCCCTACTTGTAAGCAAAGGAGTATGACGGGTAGTGGAAGAAGGTAAAATTCAAAGGAGGCATTTGTTCCACATTATTCACAATGCAAGGATAGAATTAATCAGCTTTCTCTTACTCAGCCTGTCCGAACTGCATAACAACTATATAATAATTAACGCTAACAGTATAAAATACTGCTCTGGGAATATTTGTTAAAAGAGATTAGCAATGCCGGGCATTAGGAGCCTGGCTAAGTGGAGAGTTCCTCCCCAGAACAAAGGGAAATCCTAAATCATCTTGTTTGTTCTGTGTCGCTCAGGCTCTGCCAAACCGAGCGCAGCCGTCGGAGCCCAGCTCAGCGGCTCAGAAGCGCTGAAGGGGACCCCAGGCTCCAACCACCCTGTTCACCACCCAGCGAGGATAGACACTGCCCACACCTTTAATCACAAATGCTGAGGGATGTCTTGTTACTCCAGTTGTCTGAGCTACTGCGCACTTAGGCTAGCGGGCCTAAAGCTGTAACAACAAAATCTGGGAAGATAACACAAAATGAGAGCAAGACAGGAACAACAGCAGGACAAGAAGCCCGAGCAGTTACGTGATTCATTCTTTTGATAGCGCGCCTTCTACACTGGCACTCTCCTGTTACTGCCAGTTTCCAGCAATGACGGGAAGCAGCCCAGGTCCACCTAAGAAGGAAAGCTCGCCTTTCGGCAGGAGAGCTGAAAATTGTGAACAGGAGTTGGAAGGTCAGTATGCACACCCTCGTGTGCATTCCTAGTGACTTTAGTAGTTTTTGGTTACTTGTGTAGCCGCCCTCCCCCTCGCCTCAGACCTTCAGGTTATTTTTCTAAAGCTTTTAGCAGTCACGAGAGTCTCGCATTCGCCTTCGCACAGACTCAGCAGCCCTGCGTGCCAACCGAGAGAGCCCCTCCGCCCGCCCGCCCGGGATTTTACAGCCCAAGGATGCGCTGCTGCCGCGCAAGGAACAATAGCGGCGGGCGGGCGAGCG
>VXBO01005596.1:90986-147756 GCA_013400135.1 Rhinoptilus africanus | reverse complement strand
GCGCGGACGCGGGTGGGAGGAGGGTGGGGGGGGCCGGGCCCACCCGCCCCCGCCGCCCGGCCCCTTCCCCGGCCGCGGTCCCCTCCCCGCCCGCAGCCCCGGGGCCGGAGGGGTGGCCCGAGCGGGGAGGGTCGTGGGGCGAAGCTGTCTGCGGGCGGCTCGCGGTCACGCTGCGTGGGGGCCCGCGGCACTTCGGGGAGCCGCGGCGGCACCCCGCGGGGTGCGGGGCTCCGTCCCCCCCCGCCGCGGCTTCCTTCCCGGCCGGGGACGGAGGCACCGTGTGGGTGGCGTCGTCCCCCCGGCCCGATCCCGGCCCCGGGGAGCCACCTGCACCCCGCTGGCCCGGGCTTAAAGACTCTGTGCGCCTTCCCAAAAGGAAGCAAGTCTCACCCAAGGCGAATCACACCTATTCCAGGAGCAATTCACTTTCCCTGCAAGCCGTAGTGCGCTGTCAGAGCTACAAGCTGTTCCCAAGCGAAAATAGAACCCGATCTCGAAAGGTATTTAGCGCTAATTATAACGTGCTTTCTGTATTCACGTTAAACGCAAGAACGAGGGGCTCCTGCTGCCCGGTGTGTGGAGGGGAATCGTTGCTTGGTGTGTTCCACCTGCACACACGCACCCCCGGCCCAGCCTGTGCCCAGCAGCCCAACCGGGGCGACGGAGCAGCAGGTTGTGCCGTGTCTCGGGAGGACAGGACCACGCGTTTCAGATTCTGAAGGATGTGGCTTATCTCCGGGCAACCCCTTATTTCCAGTTTTCCCTGTGCCCTGGTATGTTCACAAGTAACTTTTCATGGAACTTCAGCCCTGTGAGCGTATAGGGACCCACGGTAATTTCATTTCCAGCAGGCTAGTTAGCAAGTGAAAAGCAGATGAAGGAGTTAGAGCAAACTGTCATCGCATTTAGGCTTGGAATTCGTTTGACAGGAGCAGTTTAGCTGAAGTGACTCAATATTAGCTGGCAGGTTAATAGAGAGTTCATAGCCTTATGTCGTGGAGAGCAGGGAGCCACACCGCAGCACTCGGCCGCCAAATCTCCGCTGTTTGCCACGTGGTGGAGGCTGAATCAGATGCCGCCACCCTTGATGTTGAGGTGTAAGGTATTAGCAAGGTATTATGTTGCATTAAGGTGCTAAAATGGAGGGGGGTCACTTGAGTGAAACCTGTGTAACTAGTGTGGGGTTTTAATGCCGGTTATGGTTAACCCATTGTTCTTACACTGTCAGTGACAGCTATTGGGACCAGATTTTCCGGGCTCCTATTAGCATGTTAATTTGTGTCTCGGGATGCTGGTTGTTAGTTATTTCTCCTCTCTCAGGTCTGGTTAGACAGGCTTCAATCATGCTTTTATTCACTTGCTGAGGTTGCATCTTCCCTTTCTCTTGTCTCCTGGAAATGGACTCCTCATTTTGTCAAAATTTCTGCATTACAGGTATGATACAATGTTTTCAGAGTCACTGTAGATGTCTCTTACCAGAAATCGGAGGTGTTTCCGAGAACGCTGCCTGCTACAGCCATTGACTCTTCTTGTCCACTGCCCGGTGTAAAATACTATAGGACACATTGCTCTTAATGTATCTCCTGTCACTCCTGGTCGTGACAGGCTCGCAAACCGCTTTCCTGTCTTCCAGACATTTCCCACTGAAGTGCATGTGTCCTTCTTGAATGAGGGTTGATTGTGTAAGCTTGATAAAATTACCAGTTTACCTATAAATGAAATGGGATAATCAAGAAGAATAAGAACATCAGCAAAAATCCTGGACCGCAGGCATTTGGGAATCCACTCTGGGTATTTGGTTTGATGTATCTGTAGTTACACTCATAAAAAGACGTGGGCTCTGGAATCACTTCTTTTCTGAAGAAGATCTCTGAGTATGATTAAAAGAGAGTCAGAACCCTAAGATTCAGGTGTTGCAATGCTTAACTTACAGGTATGGGGTTCTTAGAGTACCCCAAACCTGACTGCTTCGTACCTTGGCTTTTTATGCATTAAGAGACTTGAAGACCTTGGGACAGGTTTCATAGCAATCTTCCCTTCCTGATGAGTCAGAAATTACCTAAAGTCAGCAGCTGAACGTGGTTTTTCATTGAGAAGCCTCCTCAGGTTCTCTAATGACAGGTTCTTGGAAATCTGGCTCCCCAGCTCAAGACCAGAGCTTTTGTCTTCTCAGAATGCAGGGCTGAGCCATTTGCCCTGCAGACAGATCCTGACATCCATATCTTTCAGAAGCTGTATTAGATAACTCACCTCAGCACATGTTTTTTATTTGTTTTCTCTTAATAGCAGGAATACTGCTGCCTCCTTCTTGCACTATTGACCTCTGCATTTTTGCTGGAGCTATAAAATTTTGAGTCCATCCCTTTATTTTGAAAGCATAAACATTTTAAGGTAGATGAAAAGTTTGGAATCCAGACCTATCCAGAAATCTGATGGGCAGGGATTTTTGATACAACTCCAGGGGCATCTGGCCAACCAGCAGCAAACAATTAACTTTGCTGATTTGTCTTGTCTTGTCTGAGATAGTATCATTTCAGGGCATCAGGATTGCTTATGTTTCCACTCTTTCATCCCATCACTATCCTTTCATTTTGTTTTTTTCTTTTTTAGTGATCTTTATCAGTTGTTGTGACTCTGCATGGCTCTAGGAACCACCCTTTCTCCTGCCCTTCTGGTACCGTAAGCTCTCTCTGTGTTCCTCCTGGGCACACTCCCCCTTACATCACCCCACTGCCACTTTTCTCCCACATATCATGTTTGTGCAATACCAGGCATCCTCAGAGGAAGACTGAGCATGAAGCAGTGCATGATTTGTTGGGGTTTATCCATCATCTCCAGGAACGGACCCTTGGTCAGTTTCCCTGTACACAAAGTTACTTCCTCCAAAAAACCTCCAAAAAAAATTATGAGTGACAAGTATTGTACAGTTATTTTCAAGCTTGTTTTGACAAAACTGTGTTAGTTTGCTGGTCTTCAAAGAGCTTTACTCACATGCAGTAATGCCATTTAATCAGAATATGATGGGTGGGAACTGCAGCCCATGCTGATAAGCTCAGATAAAGCTTGGGTAACTGGAGAGCAACTGGCATTCAGCATGATCACAGACGCTTCATATTTCCTCTGCTTCATATTTCCTCTGCTTCATATTTCCTCTGACTTTCACTCACATTTTTTGGTTTGAGGTGTCTTCCTTCCACAAAACTTCTGAAACCAATCTGCCCGTACTTCCTTGCCCCAAAAAAGCTTTAGGTAACAATTTATTGCCTTCTCATATTGAGGCCATTTTTACCAACTTTATGTTACCAACTGAATGGTGCCACGCCACAACAATGCTCTCTCAACTTTTTCCCACCAAGGTATTTGCCAATAACACCAACCTTTTTTGTTATTCTTAATGTCATTACTTTGCTTATCCGTTCTCAAAGGGAAACATGGAGAAAAGGTGACTCAATTTCCCATTAAAATATCTCTGTATATTAATATAATATCTAATTCCTAAGATACTCTAACATTGACTCTATGTGTGCATTTTGTTTGCAGTTCTGTCCTCCTGGGTGACTTGCCGTCATGTTTTCCTGGACCAAACCACTGTGCTTCTGGCAGTTGTGCACTATACCATTGGGCTCATATTTCCACAAAGTGAAACCCAGGATAAATATGTGGAATCTTCCAGTTCTGCCTGAACAATGTTTGTGCTGAGCGAGAAGGTATGTCTGGTGAAGCACAGACAGACGGCAGCCAGGGGAAGGGCCAACTTATATCACCTCCCTTAAAGACTGCTACCAATTTCTTCTGCTCTGTCCTTCTTTCTCATTATTTCACTAATGAGCCAAAAGTCTTGAAGTGAAATATATTCCTTGCCTTGTCCCTTTGTCATCATTGAAGTCTAATTCCTTCTTCTTCAGCCACAGAAATTACCCCTGCTACCGCATGATCAACCTTTACAGTGTGAAGTTGCATAAATCATAAACTAAATTGCTTTTGTCCTCCATTCTTTCTTTCTCCCTTGGTGTCTTCCTCCAGCACCTCCTTCTATTGGGAAAGTTTTTTTTTTCTTTGCCCTACCTGACACTTTTGCAAGAATTCAACAGCCCCTCCCCTACTGCTGCCCTGTATCTCCGGGACACAACCTCCTGCCTGGGCTTTGCTCTTCCTCAGCCTAGTAGCCAGTTCCCTCCCAACACCATGCTCAGCGGTGGTGTCTCCAGTGAAGGTAGGGGAAGAACTTTTAGAAAAGCGACAGCTGAGCTTTGGACTGATTTTTACTTAAAGTTGCGGTGTCCGTCCAGGCAACTGATAGTAACGTGTCCAGGTTGCTTCACTGTGAACGTTTCACAAGAGCAGCTGAAGCAATGCTCTGCAGCGTGGCTAGTGTTAGCAAGCTCCAGTTCCACATACGGGGGTGCAAAGGCTTTTCTTTTTGTTTCTCCGATGTTTACTAAATAATTCCGTCAGATGCAAAAATGAAAACACATTGTGGAGCACAACCCCCTCTTTACATGCAGCAGGTTTGAAATGCCTCTAGCCAGCCTCATTTTTGCAGGCTCAAATGCAAAGTGTTGCTATGGGAACAAAACCTTCTCTCCACCCAATCAGCTGAAGCAAGAGGTGGGGTTTTTTTAAAATAACAAGATTGTCTGTATCTGCACTTCAGCTAATCAGTCAACATGAGACAGGGAACAATTATTTTCACTGCCAAACAGTGCAAAAATATGACTTGTTCACTGCCAAAAAAAAAAATCTATAAGCTTTTTAGGGATGGGAGATTGTTATCTCATTGTAGAATGTGAACAGACAGTAAGACAAACTGACAAGTCAATCCCATTTGGCAATGGAATCAAGGAAATAAATGGGTGTGAACTGCTCAAATCTAAGTAAACCTTGTTTTGGGAGAGAAAGCTTGAAGCTTGTTTTGGGAGAGAAAGCTTCCAAAAAATTTGGAAGAGGAATACCAGTAACAGAGGACAAGACTTAACATGATTGCACGATTGCCTCCTTTACGCCGCATGCACGTTGAGACTGGGTTTATGTGGTGACTTTCTTCTCCATTAGCTGGTACCACATACCCTGAGACAGCAGCTCTGCTGCCCATCCCACCGCAGGGGTGTCCTGGCTGCTCTCACACAAGCTACAGTCTGCAGAAGCCAAGGTCAACATTGGTTTCCCTCAGTGGCTGATGTGTACCGCTGCTCCACAGGGGCATGGACCAACCCATCATCGAGCATCAGCTCCTCCAGGAAAAGGGGCTGCGGACAAGAGCTGCTCTGTGAGACAACGCTCATACCCTGCTCTGCCAAGTCCTTCACAGAGGACTCTGTCATTAGTCTCTGTCACTAATGTTTTAATTCAATGTGAGTTGGAGACCTCTGTCCACAGCAAAGTAGAAGTAGCGTAACCTGGCTTGGTCCTCTCTTGTCTGGAATGATCTATTAGCCCTTTGGCTCCGCTGAGGTTTAGCAACCTGTTAAACTACAGTAAGTCCTGCCTCTTGTCAGTCTCTAAGCAGAAAAGATATTTCCCAAAACGAAAAAAAAAGAAAAAAAAAAGGGAAAAGATCAGTAATTTTGGGGTAGTTTTCAGACTAATTACAACTCTGTTTATTGATAGAGAGTTTTCTACACTGTCATATGAGGGGAAAGTACTAAAGCAAACTTTAATAATAATAATATCTTTTTAAAAATGTTTTAGAATTTGACTAACACTTTCATGAATGGGAATACAGTAAGCCTTTATTAATGAGTGACTGAACTGTCAATCTTCACTCCTTCTTAGTCATTATAATGAATGAAATCATACCCTTATCAATCTTGGATTCTGTACACATGTCACTGCCGTCTCTCTCCTCCAGGAGCTGTCGATTTAAAGCTACGAGGCAGTCCATGATGAAAGGAAGTAGCTGTCTGCTCATAAGGCCCATAATAAAAATAAAATGACACTATATGCACAAACGCAAAATAAAATGTGAACATCATCCTAGTTATTTTCTTCACACCAAATGCAGAAGAATGACCTGCGCTTTGTGGTTCTTGCAGGTATATAGGAAATTATAGTGACATAAATTATTGAATTTCAGATCAGCCTACATTCAGGTCTAATATAAACATTATTTAACTAAACTTTTTGAAATCAGCTGAACCTGATTCAATAGTAAGCCCTAAAGGAGGAAAATTGTGGTGGTCTATGTTACGGTAAGACCTCAGTGTTTCTCATGAGAGTCAGGGTGTTGTCAGATGTGGTGCTAACTCCGAATGAGAGGGCAGGTTCTAGGCTCTGGCCATTCTGCAGAGATATTAAGGTCTCCTGTCACTATGGGAGTGCAAATCCTAGGATGGGCAACACAGGAGAGATGCACAGCTTTGTTCATGCAAACAACATAAATAGCCAGAGAAGCGGACAAGTTTCCTGAGCAGACTTCAGCCCAAAATTTTGGGATAACACCAAGTTTGAGTGAGTGGATATTAAGAGACCTGGCTTGAAGAGAACTTTGAGCACTGGAGTGCCCAGCATGCAGTGGACCAAATGGGGCTGCTGCCTCCCTCATATTCCACATTGATCTGAGGAGATGCCCAGTGTGTGAATCAGAACACATCAGAAAGGAGGTGGGAGATGTTTCCAAATAAGCAAGAAAAGCCTTTTCTACATATCACAGTCTTGTTAGCTCAGTTATTCAATTAGGAGTAGGAGGACTTGCTGTTGCAGCTCTCCTAGTTTAAAAAATATGGGTACAATGATGAAGCTATTTGGTATAAGACAATTATACCAGGACAGTGAATACTGGTTTCAAGGACAAGCGGTTCCAATGTAAACACTCCCATTACAGGATCACAGAATCGCAGGACTGGAAAGGACCTCTGGAGATCATCTAGTCCAACCCCCTTGGCAGAGCAGGGTCACCTAGAGCAGGTGGCACAGCAGGTTACCAGCATGACAGGTTGTTTCCATTGTGTCTAACCTTGGGGGGGTTTGTCAGTTCAGTTCTTATGCTGAACTTGTTCAACGGCTGCAATACCTGCAGCGTAACTGAAGGGAAAAGCATGTGTGGTGCAGGGGAGTTGGGAAGGAAGTGGGAGCACAGCTTTAAAGCAATTTAACTACCGAGATGCTCACGTGGTAGACACGCAGCCTCAGTTCCTGCTGGTACATGCTGGTTGCCTGGTCTCACCTGCAGAGGTGCCTTGATAACAATGGCAAACGACGCACCAGTAATGTGAATTTATTAAGGGGTTTTGCTTTATCATTTGCGATGTTGCATCTCACTGTAATATTTTCAGCTCTCTTGCTACTCACACTTTTCAAGCTGCACTAAGCAACCTGAGTTAATCCTCTGCTCAGAACTGTCCTTGTCACTATTTCCTGGAAGCTACCATTCAGGAGAAAAAGATACAGTTACAAAATACATATTTATTTACAGAGCCTTTTCTTCCTAGAAATCTGGAATGTACATGACGTTGATCAAGTAGCTGTTCCTGTTCCTGCCTGTATGAATGCTTCCATAAATATTTGCACTTGGAATTTGATTATAACAGTAAAAATTTAGTATTATTCCTCCTTCACAAAGCAAAAGAATTGGCTCATCCTTGCTAAACAGTATGCTGCCACAATTATGGTATAACCTTTAACTCACTGTGAATTTAGCTGTCGTGTTCAGGATCATTAGAGAGCTCTTCATGTTCTTGCTTTTCAGACAGCTACTCAGTTGGTTTTGCTGCTCCTACTGATTTGCCTAATAATTTTACATACACAAAGCCAAATCCTGCTATTATTTATGCACACATGTTCCCACCGAAGGCAATCCAAAGTTTCGCAATACCAAGACATTATGCCGATAGCATTGGTTGAGGTAGATAAAAAGCTCCTCATTTTGGAAGTCAATTTAGGACCTTGTTAGATCCTAAAGCATCTCAAGTCAGAATAAAATTGCCACATTTTAAACAGAAACTTAATAGGTTGCGCCTTTCCTCTGCCTGAAGATGAGGGAAATACTACAATAAATTCTTCCTAGCTTCTGTACCAACGGACATGGCATCTTCTAACAGCTCCCTAACAGATGCCTCATGCATTCCTTAGTCATCATAAAGCAAATCATCTATCCAAAAACATATGTTTGTGTTCGTTCACCTATGAACTCAGAGCAAATGGCCATCAGCAAGAGGTAAGGAAAGCAGCGCAGTCCCAGGAGCACTAGCCAGACTGACTTAGCTAATGAAGCGCACATAAACAGCAAACATCCATCATCATAAATTATCCTCAGACTCCCCTTTCACATGCAGTCATCTCCCTCCATCTAATGCGTCTCAGACAACATGTGACACCCATGGCCTGGATCCTGCAAATGACTAGGCTGAGTAGGAAATGTGCTCTATAAACACGCTGTTCATTATAACTATTTTACCTACTGCCAGATGGATTGATTTGAGATGGTTTATTGCTTACTCATCCTTTTGCGTATTTGAGTTAGACGAGTTAGCAAACTGCCTAGTAACTAAGAAACAAGTGCTTCAGGCCAGCAGAGTTTTAAATTGCCTTTTCTTTTCTGCCTCCATAGGCAGTTGCACGGCAGTCAAAAATTTACATGGGAATATTTTCATTTGAGCTAATGTAAGATGAAAGAGATTGACTTTGTTAAATAAGCACCACATTTAAAATAGAACTTGTACTTCAAGCCTATTCGTAGGAGAAGCAATAACAAAAAGATTGTAGCACAATAACTGGTTATGGCATTGACCAACAGAGTGCCAGAGATATCTAGATAGATACATCTTAGTAGAAGAACTCAACGGGAATATAAGACTTGATACTAAAAATATAACTTCGCCCAGAAATGAAAAGGGAGTAGTAGCAAACATATAGTCATTCAGTATCACTGCTTCAACATCGTTATCCAGGGATGAGATCAAAATTATGACAATGATGGCATTAGTACCAGAATCCAGCAGTTATTATTAAAGCAAATATAGACCACACAAACCGTGTATTTTGAAGTACATGAGTAAACCCGAGGACTAAAAATCAACAGAAAGGAATAAAATATTCCAGCCAGGTAGAACAGACCAGAATTAATGGAAATAAATTATCCTGTGGCTAAAGAAACAAGCTCAGCCAGAATTTATGCTCTCCTCCAATGCTTTCATCGTAGCTACCCTGCTACTTATGAGATTATCTAAATGTAACTTTGCTGAACTGAGAACACTGCATTTGTAGCAATTCTGGTAACTGCCATTCTGCCATCTAGATTTTCTAAAAGAGACAAAAATACGGTTGCGTTTGGCTTTACCTGCTCTACACATAAAGCAATTCTCCCCCCAGCTGCTGTAAAAATGAGCCCAGCCTTTCCCAGGGTTGGCTAACTCAGATACGGTGCTGGTGCATCCAGGAAATACTTTACATCTCTTAACTGCACAGACAGTCGGAAGTGCTTGCCCTCTGGAAGGCTGCCTGGGCTGTAGATCTTTTCTCAGACTGGGTTTTGACTTCAGTTTGGCATTCTAGCTAAGCTTACAGAATTCTTAATTTTATTTAAATGATCAGATATTATTCCTGACTCGGGAAAGCATTTAATAAGATCCTTGAGTCCCTTAAACACTTGCTTAAAGTGCTTAAACTTTACTAAGTGTTGAAATGATTTCCTGCACTTACTCCGTACAGTGCTAGACTGTCCTGAAATGACTTGCTGTCTGTCTTAGCATTGCTTTCCACTCTCTTTGTAGAAGAAATGCGGTTTAGAGATGTTCCTTTGCTGTCTTCCTTCACAATCCACTACCAGTATCTTCTGCATATGAAGGGTACTCTGAGAAGCAGATCCTCTCTTGGTACAAATGGCCATACAGGGCATAGCCCTCAACAGTCCCAGCAGGTGTGTACATCCACATAAAATTATAAACACCTCATAACTCAGGGCATGAAAAGCATCACGGTCCGCTTAAAGATCCTAACAATGACCTATTTTTGATACCAGCAAGAGCTGGGGTACATGGCAATCCAGAAAGAATGGAGAAATATTGCTCTGTTTTTCCCAGTTTGTGTACTTGTGTACCTTTTGGTGGGTATTCACACATCAGATGCTTATTGCCTGCTCAGCTGCTTAGTTGTTTACTTCTGCCTTGCTTATAGGGAAGCTCCTTATGTGACAAATGAGGTAAATACACTTAAAATAGGTAGCATGAATACCCCCTGCACTCAACAACCCCCCCCCAGTCCAATAATTGGAGCCAGTTCCCTTCCTACAGAGCAGAGAAAAGACTATTTTATTCAATAGGAGTAATAGGAGTATAAAGCAAAAATTTGGCAAAGAAAATGTAACATTTTCCAGAGCCATTTGGACATCAAATCAGGCTACTTAATTACCAGGTACAAATAAAACTGTCAGGCCTCTGCTGACAGTTTTTAAAATTGATCTTTAGCACACAGCATGGAAAAAAATATAACTTTGTCGTGTGGTGTCAGATCAAACAGGTTGTCTGTCATCGATTAAAATGAAAGAATATATTAAATCTCGGGATGACATATGGTATTTCAATACAAAATCGGAGTCTCTCCGACTTTAAAAAGGTTTCATCAAGATAATTTACGTTTAAAGCTCAGTGATGTAAACTGTGACCAGATTGAAGGCTGCAAGCACAGGCACACTCAAAAGTGAGACATGGAAAAGGTAATTTTTATTTAGTTGGCATTTTCCTATCTTTTAGCTCACTCCAGTATGCCATGAGTGGTATATGGGCTGTGCAGAGCGAAATGGGAAGCCATGGGTGGCTGCGTTGAATTAGTCAAGCACTGCAACATTTACTACTTCATAAACCCCATCATATGCAAATCAATTCCCATCACAGAGGTTGCTGTTACATATTTTGGCTGTTGAATGGTAAATCAAGCGCTAGAACAGTAAGTTCAATATATAACGTGTCTTCACATAGGATTTTTTTATTTTTGTTTTGAGCACTTACTCTACGTAACAGACTAAGACTTCTTGTTTTGTACAAATGCAAACAAATCGTCTGTGGCAGCATGTATTAAACTGATTCAACTCTCGCAGGCTGGCAGGAGAAGGGAAGGGAAAGGCCACGTGCCTACTGCAGTGGGACTCAGTCAAGCCACAGAAAGCCATTACTGTCTCATTAGAAAAAATAGGTGGTGTCTTGGACAGCGCGGAGAACTGGTGACGATGAGGCAACCTTACTCCTTGTGGTTTGGTTTATTACTTTCAATAGGTCAGTCGTGAAATCTAGGCAGATACAAACACTGTCAAACAAGCACTGGAACTCAGGGAAAACCCCATGGCCTCATGCACCCACCGAAATAGGTCTGCCTTTTTCCTCCCTACGTGACCCCATCACACGTCCTGTTTCCTCCTCAGACCCTAAATTCCCCTCTGCTTTCAGTGGTCCCTGCCTGCCATCAGACTGGCTCGCACCCCACACTTGCTGGCCAGCTGGGGCACGCAGCTGGTGCGCAGGGGCAAGCCAGGCAGCGCGAGTGACTCCCGCACACGAGCAGCCCACATCCTGGTGAGGTATTAATTCCTTCTTTCTCCTTCACTCAGGCCTCAGTATTTACAAAGCTTGTAGGAACTTGATATCCCTGGTCCCTGTACCTCTCACCTTCTGCCTGACGCCATACCCTTGTTCTCTCTTAAAGGGTTAGCAGCCGGCAGACTGCCTTCAAAGCCAAAGAACAGCATTACGGTGGTGACAAATTCTTCGTGGGGGTCACAGGTTGGGAGGAGAGTGATTCAGGAAGCACCAATGTTGATAAAAAATCCTAATGCATAGCAGCTATCACAGTCAGAAATAGTGGCAATACAACTCTAATTTGGTTTCCTTTAGAAATTTCTGAATGACAGGGTGAATCGAGAGTAATGGAATACGAATAAATCTTGTGCCACTAAAGAAGTAAGGCGTAACACATCAGGTGAGATGTACAGAACATGATATTTTAATGCAGTTGGGGATTTTGACAAGCAACTATAAAGTACTACAGTTCTAGAGGCACCAAATGCTGAATTAAGAGCACAGCTACAGCTGGTGTGAAGCCACCCTATCGGTTTTATGATGGCACTGTGTTATGGCTCACTCAGCGGCTGCCTGGAGCAGCTTCACTGGGGTTTTCAGACTTGGTTCAGTCTGTGAAACGAGAGCACATGCTCCCCTATCAGTCAGCAAAGCCTTCTACAGCGTAATTTCTCACTAAATGTATAAACAAGGTGTAATTTTAGCATTAGCTACTTCCTACATTCTGGCTTTGCTACAGCCTTGCAACGCAGAAAAAAATAGACCTGCAATCCCCTGAAGTGTCTCTGATGCCAGTCAGAAGTCATTACAATAAAAGAATTAGCACAAAACACATGCAAAAGGAAAATCTCCTCCTCTTAAATGAAACCTAACATCACAGGAAAAGTCACAGAAAGCAGAATCTGATGAGATTCCTGGCTTTGGTGTTTTTTGTTTCATTTTAATTTTAATGACTCATTTGCCTGTGTGGTTTTAAACTGACAGTAATTAGGGTGATAGTGAGCACCCCTGATGGTCAGGGAACACAGTCCCAGTATAGCTCTTGAGTCTGTAGAAATGGAGAAAACTGGGAACAGCTTAGGAGTAGGAGTTTCCATCTTTCCCTAACAGCCCCTCTGCCCTGACTATACCCACCCCAATACAAAGCACTTATCCTTATTGGATAGAGCAGTGCGAGTCATCAATAATTTTAAAACCTGTATTAGCTTGTAAGCAGGTTATCATCAGCCAAAATGATTAACAGTCATCACAGAGGAGTGGTGAACAAATGCTGCTCCTGTTCTTCCCCACAGCTGTCATCAGCCTTGTTGCACCTCTGAGAGAGCAGATTCTCCAGCCTTCAGCTTCCCCTGAGAGGAAAAATGAGATATGCAAGCACTTATCTTCTCACTATGGCATCTAAAGGTCAGGCAGTTCCTACTGAGAAGGTTTGCATGCCAGCTGTGAGGCTGAGGTCAGAACAGAAGTACATGAAGAGCCAAACATCTCAAGAGAGTATATGGTGCAGAACTGGATGGTGAAAGTGCTAATAATACAGAACACTTAATATTTTTATTTTGTATCTGGGAAAAAAAACAGGATTCACATCAATTAGAGAGAACTTGTTCTTTGATCATTAGGAATTGAGAAGAACATGTAGGATGAAAGTTACTAGCCTGACATGTTTAGATGTCAGTGAAACCCAGGAGTGGTAGAAGAGCTGGCTGAGGATCCTTCTTTTTCACTGACCTTGACTTTGAATCCAGGAGACTAGAAGAATACTTATGTTGTCCTGGTATATAAAATGTTGAAGTGACTTGACTAAGATAAATACGCAGTGGCCAGGAGTGTGGAACAAACACAGTGGCAGAGACAACAGGGGGTGACAGGACTCCAAGAATTAAGGGCAGGCGCAGAGAATCAATTGTTGTGATTTTTCTGAGACTTGCCAAAGAAATGTATGTCATCATTTCAGACTGAAGGTTTGTACAGGTAAACATGGAGATGTAACACACCGAGCTGGTTGCAAGGGGTTAATTTGGTACTGTGTAAAAGCTGATGAAAGTTTAGCAATATACCATGTCAGAAAAGCACTTGCTAAGTGATTTAAGAACTGGCTAATTCAGCAGTTCCCATGAATGTATTTTTTTATGTAGCTCTTCCCCTTGTATTTCAAGTACGTGTCCCACCCTGTCCTCCCTTTCAGTGTTTGCTAACGTATAATTCATCAGCTTTTAAACTAGAGGGATGCGTTTGAGAGTGGAGCTGGAGCTGCACCCAGCAGGACACGGCTGAGATGGGAAGGGCAGGGCAAAGGGTGGATCTGGAGCACTGGGTGAGCAGCACTCGGCGCTGGGGCTGGAGGAGCCTGGGCTTGCTGCAAAGTGCCAAATCACAGACAAGCTTCTCAGATGGGACCTGCTCACCCACTGCCTCCAGGGCAACCTAAAGCAAGCTCCCCGTGCAATCCTGCAGCAAACAACAAAAAAGCGTCTAGCACGTCCTTGACTCCTTGCTGCAGGCACAAGGGGAATAAAGTAAGCAAGACAATTTTTACACTCTCTATACAGGATTGGTACGGTAGGGTAATCATCATTCTGAAAAGGCTGATGAAAAATCAGGGAGGGAAGAGAACCACAGAAATTACAAGGGAAACGTGCTTTTCATGGAGAGATGGAGGGTTCCATCTGTTTAGCTTGTCAACAAGAAAAGTGAGAGGTGACTTGATTGCAGTGTACAAGTGCTTTCCCAGGCAGAAAATACTGGGTAGTCATCACTTCTCTCAGCTTGCAGAGAAAGACAACAACAGGATCCAGTGGCTGAAAGCTGGAGCCAGACAAATTCAATTAGAAATTAGGCCCAGCTTTATAACGATGGAGGCAACTGCTCATTACGACAGGTGACTAAGGAGAGGCAGTTCCACAGAGCAAGACAGGATACTGTGCAAGAAGATAGGCTGGAGCCAAACCTGAGATGTTTCACTCAACTCTGAGAAATATAAATGCAAGTTAGTGATTTCTAAGAGGAGAAATTAAATGGTCAAAAACTTAAACTACTTAAAAAACAAAACAAAACCAAAAAACCTCCAAACCTCTTTAGTCTATTTTCCTCAATTCATGGATGTCTGCCAGATTAGGAGAGCAAAGGGAGATCTTTCCATTCTCTGTAGGCTAAGAAAAAAACCCACTCACATTTGAAAGAAAAATGGCTAAGAATGATGTATGATGCTAGCAGGACAAACTGGAAATCTCACATCTCTTGCTCAGTCCCTTTATACTGGTAAGTAATCATGCAACTTTCCTGTTAGTTAGGACATCTGGGGAAAAAAAATGAGACCAACTTTAATTAGGTTGGAGGTCGGATTGATGCCATTGCATTAAGCACTCAGCTCCATCGGTGATGAGCTCCGTATTAACAGCCGTAAGGGCAACCGCGCAGGATTAGCCAGGGAAGGGGAGAGGCAGATGGCTACTGGTGTGGGAAGGGAGGGCAGAGTCTGATGCAGGAACTCAGGGGTGGCACAAAACCCCTTGGCTGTGGGTGAGGGCAGATGGACAGGAGGCAGCACATAGACCTGCAGTGCCAGCCCCTGGAATGAGGCAGGACAGCAGGGGAGTTGTATTGAACAAGAAGGAAGGTGGCCGGCAGCTTGCGGGAAACTGCAGGGAAGCTGGAAAGATGCACGGATGCACATCAGAGTAGTAACACACGAGCCCATCGAGTGGGTCAAGAGTAGCAAAACTGCTGTCTGCAGGGAGTTTCCTGCCTGCTTTCCCCTCTCAAGGGATTACAACTACAAAGCCTGTTTGCAGCACCAGCCTCCCATTGCCTGCTACAGCCATTGCTGTAAAAGCAGCGTGTCCCGCTGTGGAGGAGCCAAGCTGCAGGGAAGAGGCTGCACATGGATCTCGCCAGCTGTTCCTGCAGCACTCCCGACAGTGTGAGGCTTCCCAGCAAAAACCGAACAACCCATCACAGTGAGTGAAAACCTTTTCAGTGCTCTTCACGGCTTCACTAAAACGTAAAGAGAAAACACTGATGCACCCCACTGGCTTGGGCTTTCTTGATTCACTGTGGTGTGGCTTTTGGGGAATAAATGAAGAGAAGTGGGAGTTTCAGGCCATGCTGGAGGTGAGACTAGGTCCCCTACAGACTGAATGTACACCAAAGCTAAAAAGCTTCCAAAAGAGAATTAAAGGCTCAAGCAATTGAAGTGATAAGCACAAATATTCCCTGTATACCACATGTATATATAAAGGTATGTGTGTTTATTAACCCTATTTAGGAGGTTAGTGTCTCTCTTAGGAGAGTTTGTTATTTTAATTGATAATTCTTATTTTAATGTTAATTGAGACAGAGGGGAGGGACAGAAAGGGAAGAACAGAAAGGAGGAGAAGACAGTCCCACAAATTCACTCATAGCTCTTTATTAATACCAGCCAGCTGCTCAGGGAAGATATTGTCTAGATGCCTGCAAACCATCTTCTACGGGAGATCTGTATGAACACACAACTGCTGGTCTACAGCAGCTTTTAAACACTCCGTCCTAGGCAGCATCTAATGGGTGGTAAAAGTTGTTTGTTTCCTTGGTATCTTTCTGTATCAAGATGCTATTTTGTTAATTGCAAAGCATGAAGTTAATCATACTGTAGAATTATGCATTTTGACATGAGGGCATTTATTTTGCCCACTGTGGTGTTAGACAAATGGGCAAGAGGTTTGCTGCTGCAATCAGGCCTGAATGGTCAGTTACGGCTTGTGTTTTCCTATTGCTGAGCAACAACAGCAATTACAATCCTGACTAATAGGAGCTACAAGTACAGATAAGAACCCACTTGGGCTTTAGAAGAAACAAAAATTTACTCAACGTAATTTGACAAGTGTTAGAGCACAGATTAATTACCGCTCACCGCTCTTCTTTCGCAGGTATGTGATTGCACTCCCAGGTTTGGAGCATCCGATGCATGCTTGGCCACAGTGGAGATGTTCACTCTCTCGGTGGTTGTTTTCTGGAAAAGCGTTTGTGCTTTTCTTCAGCCGCAGCACGGGCAGGTGACAGGGCCACCGCCAGCCCTCTGTAGCTGTGGTAAGGCTGGGGCTGTAAGGTGTGGGGGGGACAGCCATTACATCCTGCCCTTTCACAGAATTTTATGGTTGGAAGGGACCTCTGGAAATCATCTAGTCAGATGGCAGAGCAGGGTCACCTAGAGCAGGTTGCACAGGAACGCGTCCAGGCGGGTTTTGAATGTCTCCAGAGATGGAGACTCCACCATCTCCCTGGGCAGCCTGTGCCAGTGCTCTGCCACCCTCAAGGGAAAGAAGTTCCTCCTCACATTCAGGTGGAATTTCTTAAGCCCAAGTTTGTGCCCATTACCTCTTGTCCTGTCACTGGGCCCCACTGAAAAGAGCCTGGCCCCATCCTCCTGACACCCACCCTTCAAGTATTTATAAGCGTCAGATGTGGTAGCAAGTAGTAAGCCGCAGAGACGACTGTGCTTCAGAAAAGATTTCCAGCTTTGTGGATGAAGGCTGTGTCGATAGATGCTCTAATGATCATTTGGATCCAAGTGAGCAGCTGGTGCCTTGCTGGGGGGACAGATTTGCAGGGGGTGAAGGGTAAGCGGAGCCAGGGAGCCACTTCCCAAGGATGTGTGTGCTGCGGGGCAGCCGTTGCCGTGGATGTGTGCGAGCACAGCAGGGATGGCGCACACAGATCCAAGCCCAGTGAGCAATACGGTTCCCCAGCCACCAGGCGAGGCTGGATGTTACCTTTGGGATTAATCTCTGCGCCTCGTTTGTCTGTTACAGATGTAAATAACCTTGGATTACTGCAGGACAGCAAGGCACACAGCCATGGTGCCGAGGAGAGGCCAACGCTGATGTGTCCCAAGCAGCCCCTTCCCGTTGCACACACATGGCTGCCCGGACTCCACTCCAGGTCCCCCGCGCTGCCGGGTATCTGCCTACCAACCAACCACAAGTTCTGCATCCCACTTTGATGAGTGCGAAAAAGAAGCCATGCTTAGCTTAATTCTTCATTCAGCTCTGATAACTGGCTACAGCAAATAATAGTTGGGTGCTGAATTAATTTTTGCCCTCTCAAGCTCTGCACTTTAAAGTGTGTCGCAAGACATGTCCCTGTTTACTGCACAGTTTGAAGTAGTTCTGCCAGGGCATGTTGGCTTCTGCTGCTGCTTTTCAAAACCTAGACTTAATTGGCCAAATCAAGCTTTAAAAGCCCAAAGACTAACAGATGTGTAAGGAATTTTTTTTGAAGAAAAAAAAATCCATCAGAAATTATTTGAAGTCTATCATTTGAAGTCCATTAGAAATCATTTCAAGCTGATAAAACACAAATTAACATTTCCCATTTCCAGCAACAGCACTGCAGTACAGAGAGTCCCAAACTGAAAGAGCTTATTTATAAAAATGAAACCAGAACCAACTGGAGGGGGATGCAAATTAAATAGCAGGAGTTAAAGGAAAGCCAGGTGGATTTTAATCTGATACCCAAATAATAATTAAAAAAAATAATTTAAAAAAGTATGAATACCTTCAGACTGAGCTCTTGCAGACAGCACCAGATTGCATCCTGACCTGCAACCCACGGCTTTTATCTCAGCCCCACATGTGAGTCGACCTCAGCTCTGTATGGGTCTCCCATGGGCTTTAACAGCTGATACTGAGTTAGCTAAGAAAGCTTTTTCTAAGGCAAAAAAAATGAAGACAGGTATTACCTCTCACAGTTCCTTTTTTAAAATGAGTAAAAAAATCTGAATTTTTACATATTAATATGAGAAATCTAAATCTTGCTTTACTCTTTGTGATCTGATTTCTGGATTGTTAAATATATGAATGTGAATTGACCACTCAAAGTATATGCTCCCTCTCTTGTGATCTGAAACAGGCTCGTTTTAGTGGCAGGTTTGTTCCCTCCGCCATTTTAATAGTTATTCACAGAAAGGTGCAAATTCTTGAATGGAGAGAGTGTTTTCTGACTGCCTGGCCAGACTGCAGCTTGAGAGACCTCTGAAGTCAACGCGACTTCCAGGTGCCGGGCAGAGCTCCTGGTGTCACCTGCGTCTCCTCCTGTCTGTGAAGCAGGAGAAAGACAGCACAACTCCCTCGTCGGCTTCTGTTTCTATTTTCAGACTTGCTCTTCTGCATAGATTCACATTATTAATGGGCTCTCTGGAGCACAGGCATCCAGAAATGAAGCTTTGATATACCCAGAAGGCCAAGAGTGCTGCCGGCAGTCGGCACCTGCTTTAGACCCCCAGTGCCAAGGCTCAGTTTGAGGTTAGGAGGTGATCCTGCGAGGTGCAGAGGTCTCTGTCTCAGGGCAGCTTTGTGCCCAGCTGCCCAAGCCCTGCCCTTGGGGCAGGGTCCCAGAGAGAGGTGAGGGTCAGACAGGAGATGTTCAAGGTCAAGTTGAGATGTGCCCAATAACAGAAACCTCCCACTTGTGCTGGCAACGGTCTCGCTGCTGCGTTGTGGGCAAGCGAGGTGGACCCGGGGCTTATGCTGTAAAAACCTTGCACTCAGCTTTTTTCTTTGGAAAGTACAGGAGCTCCATGAACTGCCCAACAGCCAAGGTTAAGTAAACCCCTTTTGTTTTTTAAGACAGCTGCTTCAAATTAAAACATGCTGTGGTTTTCTTGCTTCCTCTGGCCATTGTTTCACTGCAAGACATGAGGGAAGCGCGACACGGACAGATATTGCTGAATTTGGTTTTGCCTCATTGAATTTTTACGGATGGTTACCCTCAAAAAACAAACTATTAATAGGCCTGCGTCTGAATGCTCAACCACATGAGACTTCATCTGTTACATTCAGGCTGTGTTTTGATGGATTGCTATTCCATCAACTAAAAATCCTTTGGGCTATGAAGGATATAAAACAGTCCTACAACCACTTGCCCTAAAACTAGTATTTAAAATATATATCACAGGGGAAAACTGAGGAGTCCATTAGAGGAATGGGAAAGAAATTACACCATAGACAAAGAGGGAGAAATAGATACAATATTCTAGCAACATAAATCAATGCAAAACAGAAGTCTCTCGAGCTGCAATTTGCTTAAGTGATGCTAACAGTAGTACAGATTATTTAAAAAGATTTTGTAACCACTGTTGTTATTACAAAGATTAAATTACACTAAGATACTCCTGTAGTTTTTGGTGGGTAATTTACATAACGGGAAAGACAGGCTCTTAAAATTTCAGTTTGCTGCATATCTTTCTTAATGGGAACAAATTCCCAAACAAATTAGATTTTAGAAGCAATTGGTGGAGTAGTCCTGTAATCATTGCTCCTGCTCTAAATACCCACTTAAAAATTAGCCAGTAACTCTTATTTTCGTTCTTATGCACACAAACAAAAATTTTTGGTTGCAACATCAAAATCAATCTCTTCTGCCTTATCAGGTTTCTAGTGCAGGATAAACTGACCTAAGTGAAGTGATTAACGATTTTAATTAGCAAACAAGATTTTAATACCAGTTTTAAACTTGTATTACATATCTTCATAATTTGATGAAGAAAATTTAGCATTGTTTCTTGGAAAATTTGTAATGCAAATTTCCAACTAAATATAGTCTTTATGCTAAATTTGGTATTTCTTTTTCCTACTCAAAGTGTATTTATGCACATTTGTGTATACACATATTGCTTAGCACATGTATTCATGTTCTAATCTTTTTTCCTCTTTTGATGCTTAATAGGAGAAAAATCGTGACTCAAAATCTCTAAAACACAGAGAGGAAATTACAAATGTAAGTCTTAAAGTGCTTTTTCAAAAAACCAAACTGCCTTATAGGTGATTATTACATATATACATTTTGAAAATGTAGGGGTTTTTTCCTCAAAATCCTGCTTCAATTGTGCCCTTTGTGTTTGTCACACGTGAACCAAGCTAAGAGTGCCTGCAAAATTCATCAGCCTGGGAAATGACATTATGTGGATTCAAGTGACTCAAAAAAGTAAGGGAAGGAAACGAACAGACCTGGTTTTGGCTCTCCAGCAAAGGGAAGGCTCCGGGGGCTCCAAGATCCTCTGTGGGCTGAGCGTGGTCATGCTCCTGCTGGCAGCGGGGACTGGCACCCACAGCACAGCACTCCCCTGCCTGGACCCCAGGATGAAGTTTGGCTGGAAGCGAGAGCCACCATTAGCTCCGGTGCGTGGGCCCTGCTCTGCTTGGGAACCAGAGGGTGGTGTTGGAAGCTCAGCAGGTCTCCAGGAGCAAATAAATCCCTGATGAGGTGTGTTGCTCTGATCTCTTCCACTGAGGGAGGCTTCCCCCAGGCGTAACACAGCATTTATTGTGGGATTTGCACGAAGAACCATAAGTGCAATGTAAAGGTTGACATTTCCCCACCACCTCAAAATACCCGCTTTTGCACACCCCTTGCAAACACCACATGAAGGAAAAGCCTTTAAACTCGCAGTTGTTTTAACCTCTTAGCAAAGCAAGGATCTGCTCCTCCTCTCCTCTGTAGCCAGCAGAACAATAAGCTCCACAAAATTAGTAACTCAAAGGTTTCACTCTAAACGCAGCACAGCTGTGGAAAATACTTACCCCAGCCTTCTGGGCTGATGGCTTCCACCTGTATCCAAAACAATCACCCCTGTAATTCCCACTCAAGACTGTTTCCCAGCACCAACCTTAGCAGGAAACATCCCCAAAATTGAAGCCTGAGCTTGTATGACGCAGAAACGCGAGGTGGTGAGTACCTGAATGTTCTCGGGCTGCCCTCAAGGAGCCAGGCGGGCACGGCGTGCAGAGTCAGAAGTACCGGAGAGGTTGGGCAGGAAAGGACAAGGCCTCCTCCCCTCTCCTTCCAGCTTTCCATCTGTCTTCTCTGGTGAAGTAGCGTTTTTCCAAGCAAAGCGACAGCGGCTTCATTAGCTGCTCTCAACATCACAGCCAATATGAAATCCTGAGAGCACTGAACGGTGTTATTTGTACCCACTGACAGCACAGGTCCTCTCTCAGCACGGCAACCTCCAGACCCGCTCAGCCAGGGCAATTTTTGGGTCTTAAGGTCAAAATCTGGAGGCTGCCGTAGGGCCTGTGCTGCAGAGCCATGTTGCACGGCCCAGCATTGACCTAGTGTTACTGTGATCTTCACGTGGGGAGATGGTCTCCTGAAGCTCCTTCAGGGACACCTCCCACTAGACCAGGCTGCTCAGAGCCCCATCCAGCCTGGCCTTGAACACTTCCAGGGATGGGGCATCCACAGCTTCTCGGGGCAGCCAGTTCCAGCATCTCACCAACCTCACAGTGAAGAATTTCTTCCTAATGTCTAATCTAAATCTCCCCTCTTTCAGTTTAAAATCATTACCCCTCATCCTATCACTGCACTCCCTGATAAAGAGTCCCTCCCATCTCTCCTGTAGGCCCCCTTTAGGTACTGGAAGGCTGCTCTAAGGTCTCCCTGGAGCCTTCTCTTCTCCAGGCTGAACAACTCCATCTCTCTCAGCCTGTTCTCATAGGAGAGGTGCTCCAGCCCTCGGATCATCTTCATCGCCCCCCTCTGGACTCGCTCCAACAGGTCCATGTCCTTCTTATGTTGGGGGCTCCAGAGCTGGACACAGTACTCCACATGGGGTCTCATGAGAGTGGAGTAGAGGGGGAGAATCACCTCCCTCCATCATTTCTCAATCACCTTTTCCTGTCATTCTCCACTCTAATGTCTCACGGCCAGTTTTGGCTGTGCTGGGCAGAGAGGCGCAGCCCCGGGCAGCAGGGAGGCAGGACGCAGGGCTCCCCGCCAAGGCAGGGGGCTGAGCCCAGCGTGCTGTCAGCACAGCGGCAGCCTGGGGGCAGCTGCAGCAAAGGGCTGCCCTGGACCCTGGGGATGTGGGAAGCTGCTGGTAAAGGCCCAGTTTTAAAATAAAAGTGAGTTTCATCACTCAGCTGCTCCTGGAAGAGGTACTTGCCTTCTTAACGAGATGGTTCCCATGTCAGAAAGTTGCTTCTTTTAAAGTCACACTTAGTGCAAGGGGAATATTCCTGTCAGTGCTTCAGTTGCACTTGGTTGAAGGCACCATCTGCTGCGACACTGGGCCAGCTCAGCATTTAAAATGTCATTTAGACCAGATAGGAACTGAGCTGGGATACTGAGGCAGATGTCATCGGCAAAGGGGAACTTCCATAAGTGAATGAGGCTGCTGATAAAAGGAAAGAATCACAGAAGTGTTTACGGAGCGCCCTGTGGAAGACTGCTGATTCTTCTGTGTATGCTTTATGTAATCTACCTTGGAGAAGCAATGTTATAAGAGATGTTGGTGAAATTCTGCATTTAAAATCCAGCATGTGTGGTCCCTGCTGAATAAAGCAGGATCAGCGGGTTTCTGTCCTCTCCAGAACTGGGATTGATGAATCTTCCAAACTGAACTGCTGAGTCTTAGGGTTGCTTCATCCCAGTGGGGCAGGAGGACAAGCCCATTTTCCTGCCTTTCTGTGGAGCGCTGCTGCCAACAAAGCTGTTCAAAACTGCTTGCTCCCTCAAACGTTTCTCTTCCAGCTGACAACAAAAAGGGCAAACCGGCTCTGAGGCCTCTTTCTTCAGCACAGGAAGAGTTACCGCATCCCTCTCTGTTCCCAGAATACAGAGGCTCATTCCCAACTTCACCTCCTGACACGTGTTTAGGCTGCAATCCAAATAATCCACAGGACAAAGAAGGAAGAAGAATGAAATACGTAGAAAACGCATAAAAAAGAAGGAGAGGCTAAAACTAATAGAGTTAATTGCTTTACCCAGCCTTGTGCCCACAGGGTATGTATAGATGAGTGTTAGTAATGAAGCTCTTCAGCAGCACTGGAAGAAACTGGGATCTTAAGGTCAAATAATCCATCAAGACGAAAATGTTGAAAGAGGACTTTCTACCTGCCCTGCTCAGTACGGCTCAAATTGCTTTTCAGCTGTGCTCGGTGCTTTTGTTGACTTAAAGTAAATTAAACATTATCCTTTTATAATCAGATAGGTTAGGAGATCTCAGTAAGCGCTACTTCCTACTAATTTAAAGACTAGAGCTAGTTTAAAGCAATTAAAGCTAAAAAGCCCACCTTTAAATAATGAATTAATACAGAAATTGGTTTAATAAGGAAGCAACTGGGGTTTAAGTGACCCAGTCAGGTGGGGATGGGAAGGAAAAGAAGCCAGCACGGAGCCAGCAGTGCAGCCGCTGGGGTGGCTGTTACGGGGCAAACCAGGATTTTTCTTCTTGACAGGTTAACTGCAAGCACATCCTGTATTCAGAACCCTTCTTAGTTTAATCTAAGTTTAATCTTTACCGATGATTTTTTTTAGTCTGTGTATTGGGTGTAATTGCCAAGGTGCTGGCAGCGAAGGCTGCAGGGGAAAGTGTATTTAAGATGGGGCAAAACCATTGCAGAGGCAGAGGGGAAAAGAAGCGAGCAGCAGCCACACGGACACCCAGGTGAGAGCAGGAGGGTGAGGAGGTCCTCCAGCCCGCGGAGCAGAGATCCCCCCACAGCCCCAGGAAAAGCCCACTCCAGAGCAGATAGGTATTTCCCAGTGGGATGAAGCCCATGGAGAGGACCCACGCTGGAGCAAAGAGTGGGGAAGGAGCAGCAGAGAGGAGTTCGGGATTGACCACAAACCCCATTCTCCTGCACCACAGTGGAGGGAGGCAGAGGAGTTGGGAATGAAGGTGTTGAGCCTGGGAAGAACCAGGGGGGAGGGAAGGCGGTGTTTAACTTTTTTTTGGCCTTTGTTTCTCACTATGCAAATCTATTTTAATTGACAATTAAATTAAAGTCAAGTCCCTTTTGCCCATGATGGTGACTGGCAAGCAGTCTCCTCATCTTGATCTCAACCCATGAGCTTTCTATTTTCTTCCCCACCCAGTCAAGGTGGTGGAGCGAGTGAGGGGCCGGGTGGGCACCCCCCCACCACCAGTTATCTACAGACCAGGTCATCAGACAGAGGAAGCCTTGTGCCGCAGCTCTGCTAAAAAATGCTAGCAGGCTGGAATAAGAATCAACCAACTGTAAGACAAAAAAAAGCCACAGCCCCAACCAATTCTCTTTCAAATGTGAACTTGCAAACTTCACATTTTTGAGAATGGGTTCTGGTACATTTTACTTCTCTACTTCCCCAAAAATGTGCATTCTCAAGCTTCCAAAGACCTTTAAAGTCCTGTCACAACAGGGCAAACAGCCCATCCCAAGCTCTTGTGAGAACTTCTTCTAATGAATCTCGCTAACACAGAAGCAACAAAAAAAGATTTCTATGACAGGGGTCACTCTGCTTCCGGCTGAGCTCCCTTAGGGGCGAGATGTCATTTGATTACGGTAGCCTTACAGGTTTTATATTAGGCATCATACCACACAGCAACGCATGCGTACTCACGCACACAGAATTTATGCATAAAAACTATAATCCCTGATTGGCCTTACTATTCTAACTTATAAATATTTAAAGAGATGGCTTCCTAAAATAGTATGTGAATAGTACATTATTTGCCACGCACAGGCTCTGATAGGTGAATGTTAAAGATGAGAATCCTGTATTTCAAATTTACATTTGTATTCTTTTGAACAGTACAAATGGGAGAAGTGACTGTCACAAGAACAGCTAAAAGGAGTCTGAGAGCCGCTTATGTGAGGACAAGAGCCAGTGACAATATGAGAAAAAGCCCAGTACCTTGATGAGATTAAGACTTGTCATGTATTCTGTCCTCTACCTTTTCCCAGTGTTTTCTCACTTATTCCCCCCGCCCAATTCAATAAACTGAACTACAGCTGTGATAGGTCGGTTTTATTTTTGAACAAAACCAGTGAAAATACAATTTACACTGTCAAAGCTGAGGCAAATCACATTTTTTGCTGTTGTTATTTGCTAGCTGTTGTAGGTGGGACCCACTCTTGTATCTTCTTGCGAGTAGTAGAGTAAGGTACGTACTGTCCGGGAGTGCCGCTCAGATTGAATTTATGGTTCTCCCAGATAAACTTACGGGCAACTGGTGGATGAGTAGTCGGAGGGTCATCCGTCATTGAGTGAAGCCAGCGATGCCTTAAGAGGAAAAAAAAGACACACTGTTATTAAGGAACATTACATGATCTATAAAACAAGCCTTCCTCCTGACTACCAAGGGTTCTCCTCTGAAGAGACATTAGGTATTTATTTTGAGAGCAGGGGAAAAAAAGAATTTTAATCCAGTATGACTTTGAATGAGACTGCAGGATATTGATTTAAAGTAATTACACAAACATAACTGATACATAACAGCTCTGCTTCCAAGGAACTGAAAGCACACCTGAGTCTGAATTTCCTGTTCCTTTGTACGCTCAATATTTGGGCAGAGAGTATTTCATTGTTACATGTTTGTATGGCCTTAACCAGCCAGACAGGTCAAGGCAGGCACTACAAATGACAAAACCACAAGGTTTTGTTCTGTTGTCTGGGGGTCTTTTTGTTGGGTTTGGGGATTTTGTTTTGTTTTTAATTACCAAAAGACTACACTGCACAACTTCAATACCATTTCCAATGCATTCATGAGGCTACCACTTGGGATGTGGATAAATGATGCAGGTTCACGTAAAACAATCACATAAATGTTTACTGACTGTACAATAAAATGATTAATAACAATCAGTAATGGGGTAATTACCAAGTCATTACAGTGATTATCCTTTCCCTATGAACTAAATGTCAATTCTCCCCTGTGCAAACAACATTAATGATCAACCAAAGTATTTTCCATACCAATTTACTGAAACATTACAGCAGGGATCAACTGAATTGATTGCATCCCTTTTCTATTTCAGTGTCCAAAGCAACTTTCAAACCTGAATAACATTTTAATTATCTGCCAGTTTACACGTACTGTATGCACAGTTATGACAGAAGTGGGGTTATGACTTTTTTGCAAGCTTATGTATTTTTTACTGAGGTAGAATTAAAGAGGCTTCTGCTAATCAGCTTTTGCGAATAACTTGACCTAAAAATAAAAAGTCTTCTATTACTGTTGTTATTAGAAAGCCTAAAAATTGCATCTTTCAGCCTTTAGCAACAAATCTGGCACACTTCATTGATAGAGCAGAACAAAACCACAATCAAAGTAGTGAGAAATAGATTGACAAGTATATTCTAAATCTGAAGAGCTCTACAGAAGGTTGATTATTTTTTCAGCCAAATAGCTTCTAGACATTTATTTCAGAAGAAGACCTCACAACTTTGGATATAACTTTAGTATAAAAATCTCACTTTAAAAAAAACATGTCAGCCATATGTTCATTTTTTATCAGGGAATAAAAAAGAAACAAAAACCTCAAACGAAAGCCACATGTTACAGGACTAAGAACTGCCAGGAAACTGGCTTGAATAACAAACCAAATGGAACCATAAGATCCTTTAAAAGTAAGAAGAAAAAGCTCATTTAGAGACAAAGAATGGTCTCCTATGGGAAAAATCATCTGCTTTGGAGTTTGAAAGCTATACACACGTTCAGATTAAGTGACCCAATGCAACATGCATGGGAGGAGGATCCCTCTCTTCCTTCCCTCAATCTCCTTTGTAAATTTGGTCTAATTTGAAGTATATATTTCCCACTACTTCTATTAAAAAAGAAGATTTTGGGTAATGATTTCTGTCTGGAAGAAAGTGGTCCCACAGCACTACTAATCACGCTGTGGTCTGAAGACGCAAGATCAGGCCTTGCTTGATTTTACGTCTGGTGTTACCAGGTTATTATTTCAGAAAATGCCCTGGCCACATTACACAAGAACTCACTCTCCCAATTCATGCCCGTTAGAAGAATTCTGTGTACTACTAATGGGCTTCACACAACCTGAGATACCACATGCCCTGTGACAGCTAGCATCAAAGTTGGCAGAAACGCTGTAAAACAGCTAACGTGACAGAGGTGGGATCGCCTGCTCATACCCAACGAGCCGGCTCTCCGCTGCTAACAAAAAGAAACAGTTTGTGGCATGGGAGGAAGGGGAAAAGAACAGTCCGTGTGTCCATATACATTCTGACAATACTAGCTGAAACACCATGTTTCAAAATGCTTTGTAGTATCACCCCAGAGCAGCCTCAGTTTGTCACACCCGCTTACCGTAACATACAGAGGGAACTTAAACACATGCACACCTTCACCTACTGACGCTTCTGGTAATAATGGATAGGGATTCTGCAAACAAAACCCCATTTATGCACCTACCACCTTGCCTCACCATCCTCCCGCTCCCCCGAGAGTCATGCATACTGACAGGACAAACAAAAAATTGTTTTCTCAGACAGAAACGTAGTTACAAAGGCCCTGAAAGACAGGCTGGAGCAGGCACAGCACAAAAGCTCTATTAAAGCTCAGTTATAATCAAACAGATTTCAAGCTTGCATGATGTGTGGCACCTCTTTGATTACAAGCTCACTGACATTGTACACTCACTCCTTGAAACGTCAGAAAAAATTATCACAATATTGACTTATTCATTTAACTCGGAAGACAGAAAACAGAATAGTTTCATTCTGTCATTTAAACTATTGTTTTGCAGCTTTTCTAAGACTAAATCTGTGAAGTCTTTTAAAATACAGTATTTTGAAGTAATCAATATATTTGCTTTCAGGACTGTCTGAAGTTCTATAACATCAATATGAAACCGGGCTCCAATTTAAATAGATCAGCAAAACCAATCATTAAATCCCATTTTCTCCCTGGAAAGTAGAAGTAAAATTGCTCAGCTATGAGACATGTCAATATTGTCACAGGTACCGACATACCTGAAGAGATTTCAAAAGTGTGTTTAGAACTCCATCCACTGTTAAGTACTCTTTTATTCTTTCAGAGTTTCAGGGCTTAAGCCTGACTTCCCCTTAGAAGCCCAACATGCAACTTATAAAAGCATTTCTATTTGCAAAGAGTCTGTTCTCTCAAACAAAAGCTCCCACTCTCCACTTAAGCAAAATATGTAAAAGCTGAAAACTTCATTTTGGGAAGACTTTTCCCTTGACAATCTCCCTCAAAGAGTCCTTTGAAGCCCTGATGTCTCATAGACTCTACTTCCAGATGCTCAAGTAAAGCTTTTCATGAACTAGATTGAACAGCATGAATAAAGAGATTTGAAGCCTTGCAGATGGCCAGATTTCTATACAAACTCTGCCTACGAATCCATGCATGGAAAAACAGGATTCAAAAGCAATTAATGACTTAAAACCTAAAAAGAAGCAGACAATTTACACAGAGCAAAGAAAATCAGGAGGACAGCAGAAGCTCTGAAGAGGCTGAAGCGGCTTCCTGAATCACAGAGCAGAGTCACTACACCAAGCAAACTGAGGATAGCAAAGCCTCCGGACTTTTCCTTGGGTAAACAGATGAAAGACACCTCAAAGCACCTCCAAATAATCTCAAGACCACATAAAATTTTCTCCCAAGTCTTAGACAAATATTTAAAAGCAAAGATCTTTCAAACTGAAGACACATGGGACAGGAGCCAATTATATGATGTAGAAGCTGTCAAACAGGAACCAATGCTACACAAACTCCGTAGCTGCTACCATATGTGAAACTGCAAGGTTCAGGAACCCTCTATGTAAGCTCAGGATGTTTGCCAACTTGTTAGCATCCACTTTTTTCAACAAGTTAACCATGTGGCAATAAGACAAAGAAGTGAAGATGTGCATTATGGTTAAAGGGCAGAGAAGAATGGGAAGTGAAGGAAAAAGGGACAAAACCCATGTGTTTATTTGTTTACACATGGGAAGTAACTTTGATTTCTCATGCACAGCACAATAAGATACCACTGTATATTACCAAGAAACAGCATGCCATGTACCTGAAAACGCAATATTAGCATTTAATCTAGTTATAAAACCCACAAATTTATTGTGAAGCTACTGAAAGGACATAAATTTTACACACACACCTCTCCTTCCTTTTCTGTTCATTTTTTCTGTTTCATTTTCCTTGGAGGCAGACTTGAAAAGCAGCAGTTTTACATGAGAAAACCACATTTCTTTACATGTTTTAGCATGTTGGCACTTTAAGTCTGAGATGCTACATTCCTCCCTCTTTCAGCTGTCAGATCAACTAACAAAGAGGATGTAGGTTACTAAGCTGAAGTTAAATTTGAAATATTTCATTGTATGCAGTCAGCACTCCTGAAGCTCCTTCCAAACATGTCAGATTTGCACCATAAAGAAATAAATACCAAAGTACAGGACAGACATTAACCATACATAGGACAGTGCTGGCAAATGAAGTGCCCCTGCAAAAGGAGAAAACTATTACCAAATTACAGTTCCTCTTTCCCCACAAGATATAACATACTGAAAGAGAAAATGACTTTTAACTAGCTTGTATACATAAACATCAGTTGCCAATTTGTTTTTGCAAAGTTATTTGGCCAAAACACAAACCAAATTACATTAAACCAGATAAACGGAAAACAAACAGTGTGCGAACAGCCATGAAAGCCTTTGTATGTGAAGCAAGAGATGAACACCTAGCATCTAGGACATCAGGCCTTGACTTACATGGACTTTATATACTCTCAAAAGGAAGCCTTACTCCACAGCATAACCCTGCTGAAAGTGGAAAACTGTGTTCCAAGTTGCCACCCCCTCAGTGGGCTCAAGTTGAACCTCCCAGAATCCTCCAAATGCAAACCCGCGCTCTTCAAAATTTCAGCTCCAACAGTATCCTGAATAGCAAATAGGAGCCTACGGCAGAAATAAGCAGACACAGAGGGAACTTTTGGATAAGATGCGAACATTCTTGAAAATCAAGAGCGACACAGGAGATGTAGGGGGAAAAAATGCTTCTCTCTCCTCTGATCCCAAACAGATTAAGGACAGTAAGATACTCAGTCCTCTCCTCTGAACTTGTTTCAGTGGCAATAACCAACAAACTCTTAATTGCGAGCGCCAAAGAATCTAGAAATACAAATCTGGAAGGGATTTAGACACTGCATGTGCTTTAGACCCAGGGAAGTATCAAGTACATCCATGTCACTCCCAGCAAGATGCCTCCTTAATTTGTTATGGAGTAGCTGGCTTGCTCATCTTCTCAAACCAATTTATGCCAGTGAAGACGAGTAGAATTTTTTAGTTGTAAGAACAGTAATGTCCAATCTGTATGACTTCCTCTGTAATTCAAACCTACTGCTTCCTATTCTACTCATCTGTCTGTGGCAGATGGATTATGCCTTTCCCTTCTGCAAGACGTTAAATGCTTCAAGATTACATCCTTGGTTATTTCCTCTCCTTTTTAAGTAACCCCAATTCTTTCCAACTGTCCTCAGAGGTCTGATTGTTCTTGCTGCTCTTCCCTAGGCTTCTTCCACTGGTCTACATGTATGTGTGTGTTTGGTATTTTTTGAGAGCGTGGTACCAGAGAGGAATGCGATACCCTATATAAGTCTTCCTGATAATAAGCAGAAAGATAGAGTCACTTTGCATGACCGTAGGCAGTAATTTTTTCTACTTCTCAGGATGGCACACTTCTTTCTCAGCACTATGATAACATGGACTTACGCAACCTGTCGTGCCCTAACACCCTGACCATCCTGCAGCACTGCCTGTTACCCTCCTCCTGCACGCCATAAAGTACGAGGCTGCAGGTACCAGAAGAGCAGGGCCTGCCCTCTGTCTCTGCACTCAGCCACATGATTTCACTCCTCCTCTTGTGGTCATGACATGAGACAACGCAACTTGCTGTGTTGCCAAACTTAGGAGTGCAGATAACTGCAGCTGGTAATAACACTAATGAAAAAAAGCAGCACGGAGCTATCTGATTCATCTATCTATATTTTACAACTCTAACATTTCACTTCTCTGTGCAGCCTTTGATTAAAGGGGGAAAAAAGCTGACACTGTCTGAAGTAACACTTCCTTACTAACAAACCTGCCTAGAACATTTCAGCTAGGCTTTTGCTTGCCTGTGATCCAAGTCTGCTTCTGCTGGGGCAGGTGGGAGGGTGGATGGAGAGAGCTACAACCCCTATACACCTTGCCCTAGGAAGAAAAAACCCCACATTATTATGAAGAAGTACACACTCAAGATAGCCAGTTTTTAGTATGAAAACTCTTTGCCTGTGGAAGTATTTTTGGTATCCTAACTAATACTTACAAGCTGCTCAGGGATTCCCAAGGAGTCACATGTTCCTCTTAACTCTAACATTTTCTTCCCTGAAAACTTTCAAAAGCTTTTCTACAGAGCCAAAAGTATAAGGCATGAAACCTGCAAGTCATTTATCTGTATCATCTTCCTGCTTGGTTTTTGATTATTTTTGAGCAAACAGAAAAATGTTTTTGCCTGTAATGAGTGCATCTGTACATAAGCTGCGGCAACGCGTGAATGTGCAGGATATGCCAGTTGTATAAAACAGTATCTACCACCTGGGGCTCCTGGAGGCGATTTGGTAACTGCAGTATTTTTAGGTTGGGAGATAAATGAACGAGGAACAAAAGGCAATACTGGGCCTTCTAATGCAACAGTAAAATAGAAACGAGCTCAACAGCCCAACAGTCACAGCAATTCCATAATGGAGACTTCTACGAAAGCACTGCATAGAGTGCACACACACATTGGTACAAGTGGATTTAACTTCTATTATTTCTATATTCACAGCGCACACCCCATCAGCGTGTTCAAAAATGAAAGCACTGAGCCCCTGCAAACAACATGCTCTGAACAGCAGGAGACGAAACAAGTATTTTGGCTTTCATAACTGTCTAACAGTGTAAAAGATGTCTTCATGGAGGAAGCTTTTCTTGCTGCTTTTTCCTTTTCTCCAGTATCTGACAGAAGGTAAAGGGCAACTAAATGAATTCGCATTTTATTTTTTCCAGACAGTTGTTTTCAGAACTTTTCAATATACCAGAATGTTTTTTTTTCCAATTCATCACACACGAAATGCAAGGTCCACATAATGGTATTTCAGAAATCATTCATGTTCCACAAACCTGAAGGCAAACAACTGACCCCAAAATGTACAGTGTATTCAACAATGAGAAACAAGGAGAAAAACAACCTCTAGCGTGACTTACACTGAAGGGAAACAAAGAAGGAAGAAATTGTTTTTCCTGCACATCTGCTAGTGTTCTCCATACCTCCCAAGAAAATAGTGTAACTACACATACAGTAGGATTTTTATGAGTACTACAAAACCGTTACAAACTAGTTAGCACCACTATTAAAAAAAAGGAAAATGTGAAATCTCTAGGTTAGCCCTGGTCCTAAACCTTGATTTTGTTAAAAGTGTCATCTTTAGGCATGACAGTTGCAAAATATTTTCTGAAAGTAAACACAAGCATAAACAATGTAGTAAAACCTGCTTCTACCTGCAGAGGGTATAACAACATACACACAAAATGCTCTACTGAGCCGAATTAACTAAAACACAGAGTCAAAAATCAGTATTTAGAGGAACTATTCAGATCACAGCTCAGCTGTTAACAATCGTATTTTTTATACTTCCTAGTTGACTCAAGGATGACAAACTTGTCTCGACTGTACATCTGTTGAAGGCAGAGCTAGTGCTTTAAGAAATAAACTACTTTTTTTAGAAAAAAAAAACCAACAAAAAATCTGTCAGGACAGATACAGGACCTCTTTGCTAATAGAAGTAATTTCACACAACCTAATTTATTTCCAATAAATTTCTGGGTCCAAAAAACCCACTAATTTCCTGCACAGTTGCACAACCCCAAGATTACACTGATGGCAACTTGTACAATATATTAACAGTCTTGATTCAGAAGTCTATGCCCTATTAACAGTTTAAGGCAGTATACCATCAGGTGAAAAAAAAACCCAGTCTCACAATTTTGACAGCATTTTTTCCCAGTCAAAATATTTCCATTTTTAAAGGTGTACCTAATCAGTACAGAATTACAGGTCAGTGATTTTTTAGAAAAAAAAAACTAGGAGATGTGTCACAAAGCTAGGCTTCCTACATAAGAAGAAATATCTAAGGTTGCTATGTGATATACAAATTTACCAGCAATCAAAAAAAGAACAAACAAAAAACTTAATAGTACTGCACAACTATGTTTCCTGACAAAGATGCCTTAGAACATGGGACTGTTTACCCTTTTGTGCCCCATTGCACTGACCCGTCTTGAAAATAAGGAACCATTTACTGTTTCTTCTAGGGCAATTTTTTCCACATTGATAGGAAAACAAGTTTTTCTAGCTCATTATTTTATGTGGTCTAAACAAGCTACTTAAACCTAGAAACATGACTTTGATACTGAGGAAGAAACCCTTTATCAAAGTTTGTAACGACACAATAAACAACACATAAGCACAAGCATAGAAACAAAAAATCCCAACAAAACCCGTGCCTCAAAATTAGGAAAATCTTGACAATTGGCACAGCCAAATAGTGGAAAGATTAAAACTTGAACCAAACAACAGTTATTCCGCAGACAACGAAGAACAGCCCTGCACTGGCAGGAACATGCTAGTTTTGGAGATTTTAATGTCACTTCTGAAAAACAATGCCATTAAGCTCTTACTGGAGAAGACAGAAAAAACCATTAACTGCATTGAACATAATTTTACAGCTGGGAGAATCTGAAACAAAACTGACTAACTAGACAGTCTACCCACGCGTTTCTCAAATGTTCTAATGGGAGCCACAATTTAGGAGTTTAGATAATCAGTCTCGGCCTTGGCACAGATCATCTATCACAGAAAGAATAAAAGCCAGTGTTCACCAATGTTCAGTACCCCCAAGCACGTCTTATTTCATATCACCTTTCATTGCTTTGTGCTGAAGTGCTAATCATATTCCTCAAGAATTGGGTAGAGACTGTTTTTGCTAGCACATACCATCTTTTTATTTGGTGTGTGTTTTTCCTGAGTTGTTTAGGAAGACAAAAAAAGTATTAACAGCTGTGGCCACAGACCTTCTGAATCTCAAGGTAGTACAGAATTATTGCTGAAACGCATGAACAGAAAATAAAACCTTAAGAAAAAATGCAGTCAAGTAGCAGTCAACATATAGAGCATCCTGGCTCTTTGCTGTTCATCATCTTGTAGAGTATCAACGTATATTAATTGAAACAATTATGCTGATAATGGCTGTGGATTAAGGAATGTTGTTCAATCACTGCCTTTTGTTCTTTAGGTTCTTGTCTAGAATGGGTAAGAAAAATATTTTTTCCACCTCTGGCTGCTCAATGCTATTGTAGGCTTTGCCAAACCATTAAGATGAAATTGCAATAAGGAAAACTGGATGACTGGCTTGACCTGCTCAATCCTGCTGGCAAAACCCTCTTATTCCCAGAAGCAGTGAGTGTGACTGTCAGGATGGTGAGCAATATAGCGTTATGAATGCAGTGAAAAATTAAAGTAACAAGTTTGAAATCTTCTGGTCATATATAGCGCAGCTGTGTCCTATATGTAAGAAAACTTAATTACCATAAAATTGTGGTTTTTTTATAATCTTCTGCTTTGTAATACAAGAAAACATACAGGCAATTACACACATTATTAAGCTAAATGGTTTACCATTCAGGAGGCACCATACTTCCATCAACTTCCCAAAACGTATTTTTGCCGTTCATTTCATCAGTATAGATGACCCATCTGTGTCGACCTTAAATAAACAAGCAGAAATAGTGTATTAGCTGAAAAATTATTTTCATATAAAGCAGAAAATTCATAAAAACAAAATGAAAAGTATTTTAAATAAAAGTATCTACCATTATGGGCACTTATTTCAAAGTCAGTACAGCTTTTATTTTTCTAAGTCTTCTGCATTTCCACTGTACTGAATTTTTATATGGCTGAATATAATGCTCTCACACAGAAGCAAGTATTAGCTATTGTATAAATAACAGGAAACAGGAACTTCAAAAATTTTCAGACAGAGAAAGATCTTTGGGGATTCTTTCCCCCATTGGGAATCATCTTTTCCAAAAGATGATTTCACCCACAGAAACCATGCAATCTATATGAAGTTGGATGGTCAGTCAGGAGATGTTCACTTTAGCACACATACCAAAGAAGTTTCTTTTGTCTTCATAGTACTTGTTTCCATATTTGTCAGTTCCTATCAGCGTACCAGTCTTCAAATCATTGACCCTGTGAATTCCCAAAACAACAGTTTCAATTGACATCATCTTAGAATGAAGTCGTGATAGAGGTTTCTTAAGGGTTAGTAAAAATCTGTAATGAAAACTCTTACACACATAGATGTAAAGCTATTTTTCAAAAAACATCCAAGCTTAAGGATTGCAAAACCTAATCACCAATTCCTACAACTAATGTCAGCATGCCTTTACTGTGTGCCCCGCTGACAGGCTAATAAAAGCAATACAAAAAGGGCTTTTGGGGTCTATTATTTATTTAAAAGCTCTTTATAATGGAAGATAAAGCAACTCTGCAATATAGCACAATTTAACACCCACAAATCCTAAAATACCATGGAAAGGAGTCCCAGAGACACATGTTAATTCACTTAGTTGAATATGTTACCATCCTTCTCAACTATTTTTTACTACCATTTCAGCTTGAATTGCCATGGAAAGCAGTCAGCACTGAAGCAGCTTAAGAGATCTGACACGTCTGTGTGGGCACTAACCTCCAGAAGAGGAATAGCAATATTTTAAGCCATTGTAGCTTCTTGCTGAGGAAAGGCATGCTAAGCCCTAAATACAATTGTTACTTTCTCGCTTTTGCATAACTGCGAAAAATGCAAGCATTTACCCTTGCAACTTCAGGAGACTTAGACTGTTGCAGGTAAGGTATATACCAGTTTCAACTCCTTACACAGAACATATTTTAAATTACTGTACTTATCAATAATTAAACTGAACCTATGGTTTACATTCTGGTGATAAAACCTTACAATTACTGAAGTGCTCTTTTCCCCCTAGATCCGCACCTTTGCTCTCCTTTTTACTGACGTTTATCCCAGGCAGAATTACATAAGGAAAAGTTTACTCTCAAATGTTTTTGTTGGTTATAGTATTATACACACTCACAACTCGGTCCCAAGTGACAGAAGAGATGCGCATGTGCATGCTTCCTTAGTTGGGAACCGACAGATAAAGTTTGTTTTTGGTTTTTTTTCCTCCCAGGCTCCACAAAAGCGCTATCACTCCACCAAGTACTCATTTTAAGCCTATGTAGTCCCAGCAGAAAGATTCTCTGATGCAGCTCTCCTCTGTCAAAGAAACGCTGAAAGATCCCTGGGTCAGCTATTCAAGCCTGAGCTCCCAGCTTCAGAAAACGAAGGCATGCTTCACTGCTGCTCTCCCTTCCTTCTTCCCCTCCCTTTCTTGTAAGGGTGCTTATGCTCTTGTCCTGACTTCGTGCCCTGAGTACTGATATCAAACACTAAGATGTATTTGTGGCTTCCAGAGGATATTTTCCAGCCAATTTCACTGAGTCTTGAGTAATGAGGATGTTTCCAGGTACACAGGCTCTTAATAATTTGACTTCTACTGCATAAAACCTGTTCCGGCCTTCTTACTGGGAAGCACATGGAGAAAAGCAGGGAAATTTAGAACAAAACCTTTGCAGAGAAAGACCTGAGTAAGTACTTTTTCCAAGCTACCAGCAGTTATTCATTAAACATATCAATTGTTGCAAGGAAGATACATCTTGATTACTCTTTCCGTAAGCACCAAGTCTATTCCTTGAGCTGGGACACAGGATTCAATGGCTTGAAAAGCAGATGGGAAGCAGCGGCTATGTTTCTCACTTGTATGGTTAGGAGGATCAGATGTGATTCTCCACCTAGCACATCCCTCTCATAACTTTGGACTTCTGAAAGAAAAAGGAGAGTACTGGCTCTAACAGCGCTTCCTTTTTCTGCATAGTAGAAAGATGTCAACACAGCCTGTGATCTTTGATTCACAAAAGCTCCCTGACAAGACATTCATGCTTAGAAAGAGGCACTCAGGTGAAACTTCATACTCAAACTCTTCTTCTACGCTTTTATTTCCCCAGCTCCATTTCTTCTTGAGAACTGCCAGTGTCACAGCTGCAGCCACAGAAGGGAAACAAAGTGGAGAAAACAACTTTGGGGGGTGATGACAGGAAATAATAATAGTAATAAAATACTAGCTGGGGTAATCATATATTGTCTTAATTTATGTTGCTTAACAGCTTGAAATCCCCCTCTAAAAAGTTTTGCAAGAGGAAGGTTTATCTGAGCTGCTTTCTACAGTGGAGACAGGACAGACAGAAGTTTCCTGTCACCATGGCTAGGAGGAATACAAAGACAAAGTTGAGACCTCTGAAAAGTCAAGCTGACTTCAGAAAAATATACAATAACGTGCAACAAAACAAATGAGAAAATAATTTAAAATGGATAATAATTGTAAAGGGAGCAATACATTGACTGACAGGAAGATGACAACATGCTCAGCAAGAAGAGATACAGAGAGGACTGAAGGTTACTAATGAAGTTCCACGAAGAATGTTGATGTCAGTAGCCTTACTGAACACTTCACGGGGTTTCTGACTAAAACAAAACCAAAACAGAAACTCCATCCGCAAAAAGCACAGGGGTTTGACAGGTTACGGTATTACCAATCAGAGGAGGGTCACATTATTGTACGAGAAGTTCTGTACTGTCTTCAGGACTGGAGTGATACCACCAGAATAAAATTCAATGGTATGAAGGTCATAGCACAAGGTGATGCAACCTGGAAACTAGTAAGATCTGAAGCATTGTGTGCATAACCACAAGGATAACATCTGGATGTCACAAGGCCATAACGAGCTGCCAATTAAGTGACATGTGTGGGAAAAAGACAAGCTCATCCTAGGATGTCCCAGTTGAACTGAGCTGTCTTCAGTGAACAAAGCAAGTACTAAAGCCACTGTACGAAAATACTGATGAGGCCTTATCAGCAGCTGTGTAAAATGTTACGTTTTACTGTTCAAGACAGGTCAACTTAAAGTATAAGAAGTAACTTATACTTACTTCTTCTTCTTATAAGAAGAAAAAGGGCTACTATGATGACTAGGGAAAAAGAAGTCTTCAAGAAGGCTCAGAAAGCTTGTTTATTCTTGTGTAAAAGAGTCCTTGATGTAAAGCAGTAAACTTTACCTTTGTGAATCTTCCCTATCTCATGCTCTGTCCCACTGTTAATTTAAAAAAAGGCTTTTTGGCTATGTGGTCAAGCCTACAACATTCACTGTGCCCTGAAGGAATGTTCTATTACTTTTCCAAGAGCAGCTACAAAGATAACACAGGTTACTGACACTGCCGAATGTGGATCTTGTACCATTCAGACTTCTACCCTACATTTCACCAAGCATCTGAATTAAAAAAATCTGCAAATTAGGAAATCTGCAGCTCCTCCTATTTGGGAGGAGCTTCAAGAGCAGTGTCCCACAATCCAAAACATTCTTCTCAAGGTGGAGTTGAGATGGGGAAAAAAAAAAAAAAACAACAGGAAAAGGTTTAATGCGGACGAGCATGAGGTTCCGTGCCTGGGGGACCAAGTACATGGGCACGACTGGAAATAAAGGCTGTGCCTAATTCTGCCAAAAATGCCACTGGGGCTAGACGGCACCAGGAGCTGAGCACAGGTCAATGGTGACAACCCAGAGAGGCGCACGGATGGTCTGAAGCGCTAAAGAATTACAGCCGGTGAATGAATTCTCTGGATGCCAGGCGAAGGACGGCTTTCAGCTGCGCGCAGCGGGCGGCCCAAGCCAGCCGCCGCCAACCTGAAGTGGGACACAGCCAAGAGCCGTCGTGCCAGCGTCCACGGCGGGCGGCAGGGGCGGCAGCGCGGCGTGTCCCCGCGGCGGGCACGGCCTGTGACAGCCGGGCCATGAGGAAGGGCTGAGGCCGGACGCCCCGCGGGCGAGCGCAGGGAGGGCTGCGCCCAGCGGCCTCCTCCCGAGCCCGGGCCCGGCACGGNCAGGCCGGCGGGACGCCGCCTCTGGGGCCATCCGGGCCGGCGTCCGGCGTGGAGCAGGCCCGGTGTGACTCTCGCAGACCTGCCCCGGAGAACGGGTGAGGACGGAGATTTATCCGGTGCAGCCCTACCCGGCAGCCGAGGACATTACTGCTGATCCCACCTTAGCCTGGCAAGCGGCTTTTCAGCCATCCCCTCCTGCTCTGTGACCCGCTCCAAGGAGGAATATGGCTCCATTGTCCTCGTTAACTCTCCTGCAAAGAGCTGCAGGCTGCCATTAGGCGCCCTGATCACCTCTTCGCCAGGCTGTAGGTGCAGAACTCAAACCCCATCTTCACATTCCGCATGTCCTTGGCTGTTGCAACAACCGTCTGCTGGAGCAGGATCTCAGCATCCCGCTTGAACAGGACCCTGGTGTCCCAGGTGCCACCTTAGCCGGCGAGGGGATGACAGTTTCCCTGGACTGACTGGCAGCCAGCCTTCTCCCAGTGCAGCTAGCACGTGGTTTGCTTGGTTTGTGAGAACAGAGCAACTATCCAGAAACACCCTGCAGTGAGAGCCTTTTTCTGGCCTTTGCTAAGGTTGCTGAAGGGTATTTTCTTATGAGGACAGAGGCTTTGGCTTCCAGTCTGCATAGTCTAGATCCATAAAAAGATCCTTTGCCTAGTGCTCACATACAAACATCAGCAAGAGACGAAGGACTTCACAATAGGTACAAACCCCCTTTTTAATCAAAATGTCTATTTTATATCCCTTATTTCACACAGGTCACAAGATCTGTGATGAGAAAAGAGTTACCAAGACTGGCAATGAGGAGTCCAGGATTGTGTACGTGAAAAATTAGGAGATAGGGGAGGTGATGTCTCACCCCATGCAGACTCACCCCACCGTCAGGGAAAGGCTTAACAGTCCTGCCTCTCCCTGGCTTTTCACAACTTTGGCAGGCCATTAAGGAGTGTGCATGTCTTATCTCATCTATCTCTCTGCCCTGCCATCTCCATCTTGTCCTACTGCCTTCTCCTGCTTCTGCACTAGCAGGAAGAAATACTTTTGATCGCCCTGTTTTGGACACTGTGAGTACTTCGCTGCTATTGCTGCAAGGTGCAAAAATTACTTCATTGACCTTCACAGGGCTAGGGCTACACAGGCCAGCGCAAAATAGATCTACGGTACCTTGTCAGAGGAGGCAGGACTTGGAAAAGTAGGGGGTAAACACATCATCAGTGCTGCAACCAGCACTGGCTGATCAGTGGGGCTGGCTGTCAGGCAGTACCGAGAGGCCAAGCTGCTGGGTGGGAGCTGAGAACGCTGTTGGAACTGAGAATTTGGGAAGGGAGAAAGCAGGAGTTGAAGTGGAAAATTAAATAGGGGGTGTGAAACCTGAAAGGAAAATGAGACTGGGAAAAAGGTCTGTCAGCCAAGTTCACAATGTAGAAATGTAATACCCATTTCAACGTAAAGTCTAGCAGTCCAAGTTTCCCATTCAAATTTTTAAATTTGAACACAAGTGATTTTGTGCTCAAACACAAAACACAAGCCCTGCTGATTCATTGCTCTGCCCTCTAACCACAGCATCTGTTTTGTGGTAAGTCGCAGGCTTCAGTACACTTGTGGTAGGTTATTTGCATTTTCACAATCAAATCTCTTAGAAAAAATATTAAATATATTAAAATATGCTCAGGTAATTGTACATTAGCAGTCAGAAAAACAGGGAGGAACATGTACAGTCAAAATTCACTTGTTTTGTTGTCTGTAACTTCATACAGAGAAAGCATTTTGATATAAACTACTGATGACAGACTGTAAAATATGAAAGAAATGTACTTTAAGTTAGGTCAGCCAATTTTTGAAGCATTGAATTGGTTCAACTCTTGAACCAATTTCTAAGCCTATTCCTGATTCACATAAGTTGGATAATTTTCACTGACTGAGAGTATAATTCCATGAGCATTTTCTCTGCTGGCAGTGAAGTAACAGTGGTTTGTGGGTTTTTTTTCCAAGTGTTAACAGGATCCGGATCACTTCACTGATCCCATGTGGCACCATGATCCTTAGACTGAGACCACTGTAGAGGATAGGGCACTGTGAAGCAAAACTGGAAGAAGGGGTCAACTTCCTAATGTGACTTTGATCCTACAGAAGATTTTGTGGCAAAACATTCTTAGAAGCAGGAACTTTTTACAGCATCTGTGAATTACATTTTGATGTTTCTTTGTACTATTTTTCTCCATTAACTGGGTCAAGTGAGATCTCCACTGAGAATTTCTTTAGCTCATCAACTGCTCAAGTCCCATCACATCTACTTATACTGCTTTTGTTAATGCACTTGGTCACTGAGCATGAAAAAAGAATCCTACTGCGGTGTTCAAAATTCTCCCTGAACTCGGTGCAAATGTCATGGTCAAATACAAGTGTAAGTGCAAGTATAGCGTCTTCCTAGGAATTTATTGGGGCATCTTTGGGAGACGGCGTCTTGTCACTCAAGTAACTTATAAAACTCAATGCATAAGAAATTTTTAATTCCCAGTTTTTAATATTTAAGACTCTGCTAGATGTTGCTTTTGTCCCCCACAAGTTAGTACGCTGAACCTCACTGCCTCAAAAACTCTTGCTAAACACATTTAATGCTGCCTTGTTTTTCTCCACGGTCCAAGTAAGTGGCAGTAAATTAGTGTCAGAACTCTTTTTCAGGCCTAAAAAAAACCCCTCCCAAGTCTGAACACGTGAGTTAATTGCTTCTTCTCTAATACAGAGTGTAAAAACCAAGAACATATTTTTCAAAGATAAACAAATGCATTTCCTGATGACTCAAAGGATGACATGCAATGTCCCCTGACTCTGATAGCATACAACAGCCTCACCGACTCCTACGTATTTCAGTTTTTCTTTAAAGAGCTTTATCCAGTGGTACAACTGATCTTGAAAAACCTAAGTTCATATATTCTCAGAAAGTGCAAAAATCATCTGATCCACAGAGTAATTTAGCATTTACATTTTACCTTAGAAAAATATTTTTATGATGTTTGCCTACTACACTGCCATTCCCTCTATTCTTAGTATGGAAAGTCCCCTAAATTTATTCTGCAGTGGTTCATAACTGTGGAACATAACATTTGCAACATTAATTACAATTAATTTTCTTAATTAAACTAAGAAAAAAAATCCAACAGAAGAGAGACTAACAAATAAGACCAAACTCTGTAGATTTTGACAATGTTATCCGTTCCTGCCCCATCTTTCTAAAATTGCAAAGTTCCAGAAGCAAAGTCCAATCCACAAATCTCCAGAATTAAGTGTCCCATAATACTCAAGTCCACGCTCTAACCATAGTTTCTCTCCCTCTAGCCTAAGCAATGCAATCTCTAATGCTTTTGCTAATGGATTTTTTAGCCAGTCCTATAATCCGTATTATTTCTCAAAAGCACAATGAAAAAGGTTTTGTCACTTGGGTTCAATTGCTCTAAAAGGTTAAAAGGTAAATTCATAGCCTAGAACTAAAGTGTAATGTTACCAAAACCCAGAAATATTTTATAATTTAAAAAAACCCATTCAAATATGTATATGCCTCTGTGACAACATTAAAACACTCAAAACCTTCAGAATAATACCTTTACTGGCACTTTTAGAAAAAACCTGCCACTTTGTGGGAGCTGCTCAGATTATGTCTCAGCAGTAACTCTACCTTCATCTTCCATTTCCCAAGGGCAAAATTCCATGGGTTACAGAGTGGAAGAAACCCCCATTTTAGAGCTGTTCCTCAGCTAGCCTTCATTAGCCAAAGGCTATTCAGTTTGCTCCCTAGTGAAACTTTTAAGATGGGGCAGAATTGAAGTTGTCATAAAGGAGCTGGGAAGGGATTAGGCTGCAGGTCTGCTGAGCACCAGAAGTCTGCAGGACCAAAGCCACAGAGCTGGCTGCTCATAAGCCTCTTGCCAACCAGCTTTCTTGTTTAGGAAGTTGGTAATCCCAGGAGGTCCAGAGCATGGCAGTTTGGTCCTCTGGACGTCCAGTGGACAGTTCTGCTAAGCGAAATGCGCTGTATTAAGTCAGAAGAATCCACAGTGGAGTGTCTCCATCTAGTTTCTCTGTTCTCACAGGCAACTCCCCACGGAAGTTTAGTTAAAATCAAGAACCAAGAACATCACTTCTGTGCTATCCTCCTTTCCCCCTACCACTCCACACAAGCCACAGATACTCTGCTCTCCTTATTGGCACCACTTTCCCCTAATCTGAGCACAGGTAACTTGAAAATATGTCTGAGCAAGCCTTACTACAAGAACCAGTTACTCAAACTTAATCAGGAAATGCATTAGCTCAGCCTCTGTCAACAGCCACAAAAACCTTAAGCGTCCAGCTGTTGATACTTGAAGATGGTGATATTCTAGCGGTCCAAATGACTTGCTTTCCAGTGCAGTGACTCAGAGGACACAACTCGGTTCCTACACTCAGGCCAAAATGTACAACCCTGACTTCTTCCTATAAAGATTAATGCAGGAGGAAATGGTATTCTTTACTAGCTGTTGTATATCGGAGCGAGGGTAAGGCTTTACATGAGAGAGCTCAGAGGGCAAAGGAAGACTGAGGTGGCTGAGCACAGGCACGTGTTAATTAACACAAGAATTTTTACACATATGAAGAAAACAGAGGAGCTCATGAGAGATGAGGCCATATGATGAAGTACAAATGTTCTTTGGGGTTATTTGATAGAGGTATGCAGAGGAAAGGCAAGACTGGGTGCTAGGGATGTTTGCTGAGCAGAGGGAAAAAGGCAGATGCCACGGGGAAGTAAAATTGGAGAGTTCCCAGACAAGTTTTTGCTATTCACCGGAAGAGCACTTTTTCACAGAGAGTTCTTTCTCTTCCCTTCAGAGGTGACCAGATGGCTCTGGAAAGTTCACGGTATGAGATAGGGAGTAACTGATTAGCAGTCTGATTGGGGAACAGGGCTCTGTAGAAGTTAGAGCGGGTCCAGAGGAGGGCCTCAAAGATGATCCGAGGGCTGTAACCCCACTCCTTTGAGGACAGGCTGAGAGAGCTGGGGCTGTTCAGTCTGGAGAAGAGAAGGCTCCGGGGAGACGTTATTGCAGCTGTCCAATATATAAAGGGGACTTACTAGAAAGATGGAGAAAGATTTCTTCCTGGGGCCTGTAGTTACAGGACAAGGGGTCATGGTTTTAAACTGGAAGATCATTGATTTAGATTGGACAGAAGGAAGAAATTCTATACGATGAGGGTGGTGAGGCACTGGAACAGGTTGCCCAGGGAAGCTGTGGATGCCCCATCCCTGGAAGCGTTCAAGGCCAGGCTGGATGGGGCTTTGAGCAGCCTGGTCTGGTGGGAGGTGTCCCTGCCCAGGGCAGGGGGTTAGATTAGATGATATTTGAAGATGCCTTCTAACCTAAACCATCCTGTGATACTGCGATTCTAAGTACTGAGAAAGGTACGTTTTTAAAAGGCAAGAGAGAGTCTGGAGTAAGTTTTGATGGGGAAGAGACTCTAAATGCTTATTTCCCGCTCTCGTAATCAGTAAACTCACTGCCTCATCCAAACTTTAGCTTTTATCTGTGCACCTTACAAACATTTCCTCTGCAGTGTGTCAGTGGGTAATTAATTTACTTCACGTCTTGGTTTTGGGTGATATAGAGTGAATTTTCTTCCTAGTATCTGGTACAGTGTGTGGTTCAGATTTAGTATGAGAATAACATTGATAATACACTGATGTTTTAGCTGTTGCTAATTAGTGCTTATACTAAACCAAGGACTTGTCAGTTTCCCATGCTCTGCCAGCGAGGAGGTGCAGAGGAAGCTGGGAGGGAGCACAGCCCGGACAGCTGACCCAAACTGGCCAGAGGGATATTCCACACCACATGACATCATGCTCGATATATAAACTGGGGGGAGTCGGCCGGGGGGCTGGGATCGCTACTCGGGGACGGGCTGGGTATTGGTCAGCAGGAGGTGAGCAATTGCACCATCCATCACTCGTTTTGTATATTCTATTATTTTTTTCTCTTCCTTTGTTGTCCTATTAAACTGCCTTTATCTCAATCCAAGAGCTTTACTTTTATTCCCGATTCTCCTCCCCATCCCACCAGGGAGGGGGAGCAGTGAGCGAGCAGCTGCATGGTGTTTAGTTGCCAGCTGGGGTTAAACCACGACACTTCATGATAAAAACATTTCAGAATTTTAACATGGAAAGAATGGTAGCTCATTTTGGATGCTATTCTGGGTTATCTGCACCTTCACGCAAATGCCACATTCATTTATAATAGAAGACAAGACTAAAAAAAATTACACTTTTTCAATTATCACTGAGAAATCAATTCTGGAATAGACCAAAACTTCTGATAATTTCACAATTTTAAACATGAATAAAATCATTATTTATCCAGTAATATTTAAAACTGAGATAATTAAACCTGAACATCCGAAGTTTGTATTTCTTTCAAAAGAAAAAAACCTGTATTCAACCATACTCTAACTTCCAACCTAAAACTGATCCATAATGAATCAAATAATCATTTCCAAATACACATTATTGCATTATATGACGTAAAGATCTCTGATCAGGGTTCACTACAATACATAATTCTATGAAGTGTTTTAAAAAGCAATACATTGGTAACTTAAATTTTATAATAAATTATCACATTTCCAAATTCATAGGCCAGAAAGTAGTAAGCATGGAAACAAAGGGTTAGTAGCAGCAAAGGTTAGCAAACAGCAAGATACTGCAGCTATCACAGATCCCAGAGACTGAATGTAACTGACACTACTGCATTGTGTAATAGAAGTGGGAAAGATTCACAGACACTTTGCAATCATATACACTGTTTTAGATCTGTAAGTCAATCCATATAAAACACTAACAAAGTAATAGGTTATTGCAATTATTTTCTGGAATAGAAAGTTACAATTTATTTTAAAAAATACAGCCAAAATAGAATTTACCAATTTAGCCAGGTTTCAAGACATTTACAGTGATTTCTTTATACAGCAGCAAACCAACTACAGTGACATTGTAATGCTTATGCTAAAACCGATGTACTAGCAAACTGCAGAGGCTGAACAAAATTAACAGACCAGTTTCAAAATGAACAGACTGACTTTCACTGACACTGAAGATCCCACAAAGAGAATAAAATGTATGGACAGGTAAGTTTCTAACAGCAGAAGGTATTGCAATGAATGTCCTTGGGAAAACAGTTTAAAATATAACAGTTATTTGCACCAGGAACTTTACTAGTATGAAACAAGCAACCTCAACCCATGTATATATGTACAACATATACTTTCATGAAAAATGTTTGAACTAGTAAGCTTATTATGTGTAACATTGCTCCCATCTTTAAATGACAGGATTCTAAAATGTATAAAATTGTTTTTCACGTGAGTTATATTAAAATGACTTTTCTTGCTCTTAACATTGAAGATTTTAAAGCTGTTGAAATGAAACTTGTCCCTTCATTGGCAAAGAGACTTCTTATTTTTTGGCTAGTAAATGCCATGGTTTGGTTAAATCCTGATTGGGTATGAAAACTGGCAGGCTGCTGAAGATCAAAAAGTTGAAAAATTAAGAGGTGAAAGGAAAAGGTCACAAAAATAATGACCTATTTTAACATCCATGGTGGAGTGAGCTTCAATATTCACATTTCTGTTAGTTGATTAACTGTGTTACTGAACAGCATGAAAGAAACAAGTAACATTAGCCAGCCTTTCATTCAGCAGCAAAGAACATTGATTCACCAGACTATGAATGACAATAAATCACACAGGTGGTAATGGGAGATCAATGTTATCATAAAAAATAGCTGTTAGAAACACTAAGGGCCTGAGCTGAAGGTAACTTAATACGCTCCATTTAACTGAGCAGCAGCCATCTTAAAAAAAAAAACCAGAACAACAAACAACAAAAACCAGAACTTCACTGTTCAGCCGTTCCGTGACCTGTTGCACTATTCTCAGATGACTGCAACGGCTGATATCCAGAAATAAGGAAAAAACATGTTAATCCCTGTATTAATTTACCTGTTTTAAAGCTCCCATTCCTGAGGAAACACAGTTATGCCTCATTCCTTACCAAAAGCGTGAATTTATAGTTTAAGAATGTAATTATTTTTAAATGATTAATGGAAAATCTTGATGAGCAAAGTGAGTAACAGTGAAGCAACAATCGGTAGTATGGGATCCAGCTTATAGATCATCATGAAGACAAGAGAGCTGACACTTGCCAGGCAGCATAGACCAGCTGCACCCTACCTTTAAATCATTACTGAATTTATGATGAAAATTTATTATTATGGAAAAATGTAAGAAAACTTTGGGGGGAAAAAAGGTTACTTACCGGTAGCCAGAGCTCTTTGCAATGCGTTGTGTGTACGCACATTTCCTCTATAGAGGTCCAAACGTATGTGTCCCAAGATCAAAAAATGGGGGGTTTTTGGCCCTCACAATACTGTGGGTGTGTACTCATCTCTCTCCCATTTCCTTGACTTGACAGCAGGCACAGACTTACTATATTCTGTCAGCCACACATAGCAAGGGAGAAGGGTATACGGTTATCACATATATGTTCAACACACATGTGGCTAGAATCCCTTTGAGATAAGCAACTTTTCTTTATGTGCATATCCATCTAGATGGCCACACCACAGATAATTAAGCGTCTCAGTATTCTCAGAAAAAGGTGGCTGGCAGAGACTTCTTGGTTTTTTGGTTGAAGATTACTTGAACTAGTTGTCCAGTTTCCAAAGATATGAAACAGGCATTATTGAGCAAAGCCTCAAATGTAAAAGCCTGAGAACTTTTAGAGTATATCCTCTTTACTGGTGGTGACTCAAGCCTACTGTTCAAGAGAGGTAATAAAGTCCATTACCTAGTCTGGAGATTGTTTTCCTGTTTGATTTTTCAGCTGGTCAACAGAACTAGATTAAAGATAATCTGGAAGTCTCTATCCCATGCAAATCAGAAGACAATATTCATTTGCTACACAACATGTAAAGAGAAATCTCAGACCTGAAAATACATGATTTTAAAAGAAAAACATGGATGGGTAAATTACCTGATTTGGTTATCTGGCAGAAATCCCAGATGAAGACCAAGAGATTTGCCAGGAAAAGAACAGTAAAAGGTACGGGAGGGGGGAAAGTCAGCCATCGGGATTTAGATCTGCTGCTGCCCAGCAGAGGGGATGGGCATCAAAAAGAACAGCAAGGACACATTTCAAACACCTGAATTTAAACAACCTGATATGAAACAAGTCCAAGGTTCTTGTGTTTTCGAGTTGACATATCCTAAGAAAGTAGCCTTGACCCAGCAGTCAGCGGTTATGGCAGTCCGCACGCTACTGAAGTAGACTAACTTGAAGTCAAACAGACTAGGGCACAAAGAGGAAGCAAGACCAGAAATCCAGAGAAAATAAGGTTCTGAGACCACCTCCTCCAAAACAGTGTTCTGACGAAAAAGAAGAAAAAAGGCAAAAAAGCAGCATACCACTTATGGAAAGGCAGCTAAATACCCATTAAGGACTACAAGAACCTTGCTAGGGCATGCAGAGTTGCAGTCAGGAAGGCTCAGAGAGAACTGAAATTGGTCAAAGATGTCAAGAACAAGAAAGGATTCTTCAGATAAGCGAGCAGAAGCACAGGGAAGACACAGACCCATTGCCTAACAGGACAGGGAAACTACTCGCTAATAATGCTGACAAGGCAGAGGTTCTCAGTATCTTCTTTGCCTCTGTCTTTACCAGCATGGCCGGACCACAGAGCACAGGATCAGGTAGCTATGACAACGCGTGTGTCGACCCACCAGTAGTGGAGGAAGGGCTGGTCTGCAGGGCTCTCTTGCAAGGGCTCAACCCCCATAAATCCATGGGCCCAGAGGAAATCCACCCTGGGTTATTAAAAGAAGTGGCTGACATTGGTGCAAGGCCACTGTTTATAATCTTTGAAAAGTCTAGAGATCTCAATATACGACAGAAATTTTTTATGCTGAGAACAATCAATCACTGCAACAACTTCCCCAGGGATGTGGTGGAGCCCCCATCACTGGAGGTTTTCAAGATGTGATTGCACAGGGTGCTAGATCGTCTCATCTCAGCTGTCTTCCCCACAAAAGGTTGGACTGGATGATCTTTCAAGGTGCCTTCAAATCCGGGCTGTTCTATGATAAAAATGTATGAGCTGAGGGATTCAATCACTAAAGATTTACATCTGTAGAAGCAGTGGTATTTTCTCGACTGTTTCTGAAGACAGGACTGTTTCTGGACAGTACCATTCGAGAGGCTGCATCAGCTGAATCTTTTGGCAAGCTGTAAACAAAGAACTGCCAATCATACCTGAGGCTCAAGCTATGGACTAAAATATTTCTACAAGGATGTGAGAGAGATTTGCACCATGTACTGCATTTAGAAGGAAAACAAGCTTTTATTTCTATCTTACTGTTATCTGGGTTACATGAACCTAGAGAATGTTGGAATAAATCTCTTCCAAGAGTATTGGAATGTCGGGGAAACAACCTCCAAAATATTCAGGAGTAAGGTGCTGTTGGCTTCCTTAAAAGGTTTAACACAGAGGACTGTAAATCTCCCATGCCTGTCAGGGCCAGAAGGGAGTTAGGGGTTTATCACAGGGCTAGAAAGCAGGGTCAGAATTTATAAGGAGAGATGAACTGAAGAATGCTACGCTTCCCATCTGCAGCTTGGTCCTACAGATAGCAAGGTGGGCCTCTAACCTTTGGGGAGAAAAGCAGCACAGCATATTTGCAGCAACTGTCTTTCATATTTCCATAAACCCTGATGATGAGTTGCATACCTCCCGAGATACAGAGTAGTCCTCATACTGCTTTCCAGGGAACAGAGATCCTGTGCCTTTTGAAAGGTGGAATGTGGGAAGAGCTCAGCTGCCATGGGCAGCTACAACACCGAAGGCTGTCCTACAGCAAGTCAGTAAGTGCCATGGCAGCGCTGTGGGGATGGCTGCATCCCATCAGGGGTCCTCAGCACTGAGTGCTTGGGTCTGTGGTACTGGCTATGACTGACCCTGTAGTACAACCTCCCATTACAGAGCTTGGGTGGAGGAAGATCCAAGCAGCTCAGTTAGTGGAATTGAAAAGATCGCAGAAACTCAGTGTCAGAGGCAATTCTCTGATTCTTTTTGGCTGGCTGAGATCTTTGGGTGCTGAGAAAACCAGAACTCACCTACTCATCTAGTAGCTTCTTGGTGTTAGGGGGGCCTTGGGGCTGCTACTGCAGAGTGGGCAAAGGCCCCTTTAAGCCGGCATTTTGGCTAAGCGATTTCTGGTGTAACCATGTGTTTCTTAACTGTGTGAGGCTCTTCCTCACCCAATGTTGCCAAAGAAAGAGAAGGTCCCTGACAAATAGAACTCGGCCTTGATCCAAGATTTAGATAATCCTAAATGGTAGTGTCAGAGGTAGACCACCACTTTTACTAGGATATTCTCTCATTTTAAGCAACAGGTATTAAATGGGCTAGGGACGTATAACTTCCCGTTGCAAAGGAAGCAAGAAGCAACCATATGTCAGTGTTGTCAGTGAGGCACATGCCTCAAGATAGAAGAACATTTAAACCCATCCTTAGATGGAGCAATGGAGTATGATTCAGGCAACATATATGAAGTATCTAGAACCATTTCTAATAAGGAAAGGAAAAGCAGCAAAGTCTATGCTCCCATAGGGAGGCGCACTGGATTTGACAAACTCAAATTTAAAAAATAATTGTATGAGACTGGTTGGAAAAGAGAACTACATAGCCAAAGGCTAACAATAATAAAACCATAAAGACAGGAACACAAGTTAAGAGGCATCTAGAATGCCTCCATGGTTGTGCACTGGGTATGAAAGAGGGAGGGGTAGCGTGAAAGCTTTAACTTCTGAGACTAGAAAAAACAGGAGGATGCTGTCTTTGAGTATCTGCAGTATACACTTCTCTGTTAGTTTTTCATAGTATCAAACAGCTGATGTCTAGCAAGACATAATACTATAACTCAGTATTCCTTTGCATCCACAAACCAGTCAGTACTGACCCTTTGCTGCTTCACTTTTGATCAACTGCATCAGCATATCATCAGAATATTTTAAAACATGAACTTCCTTTACTTCCTGTACACTTGTAATGGTGTCCAGCATTTCACTCAACAAGAAACAAATCTCTTTTCTTAACAACACGAGAAACTAAGTTTGATTATAATGGTCATGTTTCCATGGAAACACTGTCCTTTTCAGGATGTTTGATCATGTATTTTCCATTTGATCAGTGAGAAAGAACTAGTAGCAAAACACTGAAAACACAACTCAGAGAGGAAAGTTAATTTATTTGTCTAAAACATCAAACTAAGCTGAGATACCTTAGTTCAGTCAAAGCTTCTTCAGTTTCTTCACAAGCCTGGACTTCATAAACAAATATTCCAAGTTCATCTATCTACAAAAATAGGATGGACAATTCTTGACTTTCTTCAGATATCAAGATAATTTACAAGTCCTTGAAGATCAGATGAAAAATAGGAAGCGATCCTATATTCCTTAATACACTCCATCACGTTTCCCAAGTGTACTGCAAAGGAGGAATATTAGCCTTCTTCGGAAAGGTGCATGGGAAGGCTTATTGCCATCTCTTGGAGACAGGGTATGCATTTACATCACCATGACTGCCATGGTACAGAATCCTTGACTGCTACTTTTATACGGCATGACCGATTATCTGAGAGTTATAGTCCGCTGTCTCCATTCGCAGAATATATGGGATGATGCTATCAATCTGAACATTTCCAATTAGTCCTGCAAAGAACAGCTCTTCGGTGATGGCAGCACTCATCAGCCTAAGAGCAGGCAATCGGAGAAGAAGTCTAGACAGTCTGGAAAATAAGTTTGGTAAAAAGTGTTACTTGTGGTCACAGATTTTAGTGTTTTTCACAATCATGTTAACACTAAGAGAAGCGAAAAAAATTACAGAGGGCAATACTGGTCAAAATTCGCTATACCTAGTTCATGAAAGGCTTAAATATTTAAATCAGTAGAGTATTAAATTTATGTCCAGTCATGTCTTCAACAGTACAAAAAAAAAGTGGATATGCCTGTCAATTAGATGGACTATATAATGTTTGGACTTAGACTAAATAAGGAAATATTTCACAGATGTGCAATTCAAAGTGAAACATTAAAAATGTTTTATTTCCAATATTTATTTTTTAAAAAATTAATAATAAATGCAAGATAAATAATACTCACAATATGTATGAGTACATGCATAGTATTTGAAGTAATCTAAAGGTAATTTCTTACCTTCAAGGAGCTATGAAGAAAATGTACATATTTATTACAAGAAATACTGTACAAATCCGTATTACCGATGCTCCGAAATGAGAATCAATCAAGTAAGCAAGTTTACAGACCTGTAAGTATCATCTGGATATGCTTTTGTTACATAGTCTTGGAACTCCATGTAAGCCTTTTCTTGAAATTTCTCAATCTGTACCACATTTTCTAGACCTGGGTGATCTGAAAAAAACCCACTCTACATTGTTATACCTGTTTTATAAGATGCACTGAAATCCATACAGATTATCTAACTGTAAGCACACTGAAATCATTATTTGGTAGCTGTAGCGACTTCACAGTTTCAGTGGAGGACTCCGCTTTACCTCCTTATATTTCTTTTCCTCTATGATTATGTTTTACTTCGTTTTTTATAAATACAGCCAAACAGTTTGAAGAGCTTAAATAAATGCAGTGCTTGCAATGTCTACATCAATCTTGATGATGCAGTTCTGTTCTCTGTGTAGCAGTAAAACAGCATTGTTTCAATACACTGACACTGAAATATTAAGATCAGTGGAAAAAGCAGAATAAAAGGCTATGAGCCATTAGTTTCCTACAACTGTAGAAGATATGTAGCAGATCATTCTTTTTCAACTCCTTGGTGTAAAATTTTCAAATGTGCCAAACATAGTTTTTAGCAGTGATTTAAACACTTGAAATCTAAATCTTGCTGAAATGAAAGGATATTAACCTAACTGCCGAGACACATTTGGAAATTATTATCCGGTAATTCTGAACACTTTATATGGTCTGTAATTTTTATTATCCATCTATCTTAATGTAAATATTTTACTGTCATAGTAGCACAACAAATCATGTAGATTTTTATTTTTCAGAAATGGGACCATAAATGACCTGCCAAATTATGGCAGATAAAAGATTATTTCTAGCAGTCACACCCCCTCTCCAAATATATGGCCTTCTGTTAAGAAAACCAGGAGGTTTTGGTCTAGCTCTTCAGATATAGGAGCTTTCAGAGCAATTTAGCAGTTATGTGATACACTGGACTCCCCTGAACACATAATTTCACAGAGGAATATTTTGTGCTATATAGCACTTCAGTCATTCTGAAAGCATGATTTCAAATTTATGCAGAGGACAAGAGGTTAACCAGTTCATAAGGAAACAACACATTTTGAAGGGCTGTTGTTGGCATGCAATATGCATCACTTCATGATGACGCTTTTAGAGCAATGTCAGAAACACAGATAGAAGTCAGCGCCCAAAACCAGTAGTTTGGAGACCACTGCTAGTACACTAGTAGCCATTTATAAAGATGCAAAGTCTTTTATGCAACCCCTTTACATTCCTATCTTTGCCTAAGGCTGTCTTGTGACAGTGAAACAGCTGGCTTGGCACAGAAGATTCTCAGTAATTTTGAAGTCTCCAGCTATGGATGGAATACAGCAAATCAGCAGATTTGCTAAAGCAGATGTTCTTACCTTAGGGCTCTGCTGCATGTGCAGCCTAGCCCCATCCTGTAGCAGAGCTGTAAAATCCCTGAAATTGTAATTTCTGGCCTGTGAATCACTGCCAGAACATTCCTTCTCTTCAAGGTACTGAACATGACTTTCAGGTATATGAAGATTTTGTTATATGGCTCATAGGACCTAGAATATTGACAACAAATTGCCACTAAAGCATCTTCACATCATTAGGAATGTGATCCTGAAAGCATATGGGCTAAAGAAAAGTAATCTCAATCATGTGACAGGATATAGTCTTTTCCCAAGATATTTTTTATTTTAGCTTTTGTGTTGTCAAATCTAATCAGAAGGAGACAAATTAACTTCAGACTAAACAAATAAGTAAATATTGCTTTGCAAGTGCAAAGTTCCTAGAGAAGTATTTCCTGGTGTCTAACAGAATTGATTTCTTCAGACAGGCCAACAGATTTTGCCATAAATCTTAGTAGACATTCTGCTAGAAAAATGGGATTGAGGTATTCTTCCATCTTTTTTTTTTCTTTCCTGGGGCAACCTGTACCAGTTCTGAGTATGGGAATGCCATGAAAAGACTATTTTGGGGTAAGTAACACTGAAGGAGAATTATGTCTCCTGCAAGCACTATCTACTAAAACTAAACAAGCAAACACCCTCCCACCCTCCACTGAAAGAAAGTCTTTGCCTCTTCTGAAATGACGGTGAAAAGTCCACGCAACTCTTCAGTCCTCAGTGGAAAATAAAAACTATGAACATTTTTAAATGCTCTTAATATTGTAATTAAACTCATGGTGGGTACTGCTTATCAGAAAACTGAAATCATTCCTGTACTTCAGTGGACTGTAGAGGCAAACACATAAAACCATGAAAGATTCTCCTAGTCATGAGGACTGACAGCGGGATTATGTTCTATAGGGAAAACACTCAGGATCTGTTTTTCCTTATTGATCCACAATAGAAGGGTATCACTGGAATATCCTCTAGGAATTNTATATATATATATATGTATTTATGAAAAGCTGCTTAAAATTTACATTTTGGAAGAGTCCAAAAGAGTTCCAAAAAGATTTTCTCACCTCAAGTAATTTTTCTGTGAAAGGGTAAGCAGCATCTGAATGGAAAAAATAAAGTTCTTCATAGATCTAATAAATCTACAGAACTGACAAGAACCGAATACCCAGTTCTCCTCCATATCCTACACTTCTGATGGGGGTGTGTGTGTGGTGGGTCACTAAGCTTCAGAAAGCTTTTTAAAATTTGCTCTGATCTTTTCTATGGGACATCAGCATCTAAAAAAGGCAGAGAAACGAGGATTATGGAAGCTGTTGATGCTTTTAAAACTTCCTAATGCAAATTGGAGTGACTGAATATTTACTTCATAAATGTGACTGAAAAATTCCTCGAGATACAGAAACTACTTTGAGGTTTACAGATTTTTCTTTTATCAAAAGATCTGAGTTTGGTTTTACATTAAATTCTTAAATTCTGTATGATGAATCTAAGAACTGCACTATATGGATATAGTATCTGGATGCCTGTAGTAAAAAGTTAATTCTACAATTTTCAAATAAATAAAATTAATTTTGTAATTCTTTACAGTCCAGGCACATAATCTAACTACTCACTCCCTATCTATCATAACCAGAGGACCCTTCCTCCTCCATATTGTAGACTAATCTCACAGAAGGAAAAAATAATCATATAAGGGAATGTTTGTGGTGTTCATTCATCAGAAAAGCTATACATAATATTTATTTTCAAAATACCTATGTGACGTGAGATGATAGGTAATTTTCTGGAATTTTGTACGTGAGAATTGATGCCCAGGGATACAGTCTTCCATGCATTAAAAACCCAACTTCAGTCCACCTCAGCTGGATGTGTAAGAACAACACTTCTGAAAATTAAACTGACAGTCCTCAGAAAAAGTACCCCAGAAGGGAGGCACAGATTTAAAAGCAGTAAATAAAGACACAAGAATAATAAAAAAAAAAAATGGCAGAGGCAAGAGGGAAACTTAAGTCTCCAAAATAGCATTCAACTCTTTACATTAAAAGATTAACCCTCCTCTTCCTAGCAGTCCTCATTACGCACCTTCCAAAATTCCTCAACAAGCGAGGCAGTAAGTCTGCAGGTGACAGTAACTGCATATAATGACACAGGCAGAAGTTATACGCCAAAAAATAGCATACTTTGAAGTTCTACATTTGGAATAATTACCAGGACTGAAGAGGACGATTGCTTTCAAATATGCATATTCATATCCATCTAGGCAAAGCTTCACCATGCTGTTACAGAACTCTTGCAATTTGAAGATATGCTCCATCACTAGTTTTCCTCTGTCCGTTGGCAGCTTATCTACGTCAACATGCACATAAAATACAAAACCCCCAAGTCAACACNTTTACTGCCTCTTAATTGCAAGAACGTCTTTCATCTCATAAGTCTTCCATTAAGGCAATATAACAAAAAAAGAAAAAAAGAAAAAAGCAATACGCAGATACGCAGGGTTCTGTTGTGCACTTAGATGAGTACCAAGAATTCCTGCTCATGCTGATGCCGCCACTTTGACTGGGAGATGTGGTTACTCCTTGTAGATACTATATATAGAAAAGATCACGTAAATATGAGGGAAACTGCGAAGCAAG